>JASVEL010007682.1:0-487098 GCA_032618575.1 Nicotiana noctiflora
AAAACTAGTAGAAAAATGTAGTAGTTTCCTCCTAAACACGGATAGGAGGCTAGCTCATTCAATAGAACTTCCATGCATATAATATGGAAGTATGGCCGTGTAATGGCAATGAAACTAGAAGAAAGATGCAGTAATTTCCTCTTAAACACAGATAACTTGCCACTTAGGGGACCATATATTAGAAATTGCCACTGCTCTCCACTCGATGACCTCACCATTTGTGAAGTGTGCTTGGACAAACTGAATGTATGTCAAAATCTGAACGACCATGAACGTACAGAAAAAAACCAACCAATTCAAAAGCCTAGAAAAGGTAAACCTATATAAGAATATAAGATCTGCACTCTAATTTTCTACATCAGGACATGCTCTAGAAGTTTGAACATTACCTCAAAAAGTACAGAAAGTATAATGAGATGCCTATTCATCCTTCTCCAATTTAGAGATCGCTTATTTATTCTGGCAATAACAGCAGCCTCCTCCTTGGAAATGTGCTGCAATCTCTTCTCAAAATCATCTTTTCCGGATCTAAATAAACTATTCCACATTCTTGAGAAAAATCCCTTCTTTTTCTTCTTTTTTGTCTTTGCTTCATTATCCGTAGAAGTGACCGGTTTAGTGTCAGCAACATCATCATGATCTTTTGTAGGCTCCGCAGCCATTTCCTACAAGTTAAAAAGAAGATATATTCAAATGATTGAAGGAGAAAAACAGTGAGAGAGAAAGTAATAGCCTCATAGAAGCATTTAGGCTAATGATACAATGTCTACTTAGTAGCCATACTGTACCATAAAATCCATATTGACCCTTATCTTAAATAAATTTGCACTTTCTAGTTGACTTTATAGATTAAAAAATGCCTTTTACGCAGAGTCGGAACCAGGGTTTGAAGCTTATAAGTTCGGGCAGGATTCTACTCTTTTAAGTTACCGGGTTCTAAATTGATAATTTGTACATCTTAAATAAATTTCTTAAGATAAATACAAAGTTTGAAATGATGTTACTGGGTTCGGCTGAAACCGTATCTTCAAGGCTAGCTCGCCCCTGCTTTTAAGCATCGACTGTTGTTTTTCGCTTCCTTTATACCTCCTTTCCATCCATTCGGGCAGGGCAGCTGGCGATGCAAACTTTTAAATAATACAAGAACAACAACTACTACTACTACTACAACTACGTCTCAATCCCCTAGCTAGTAGCTAGTATCGTAAATGCTCTGTTTGAGTCCATAATATTTCAATACTCTATATCTGAGGAATATCTAACGCTAGGGGTTCTCTAATAAACTCTAGTGGTTACTAGCAAGCACTAATCTTCAGTTCAGATTTCTGCTTCCATAGTTTTTAACATAGTGAGACTAAGGGACGAAAGGTCAAACCAAGAAATGTGCAAGCGAGACCCAGCAAAAAAACTTTTTCGCGCGAAAGCCGTTGCTATTTTTATTATAAGAAAGTAGAAAAATTGTATAGCAAAAAATGCTAGTTTATATTTTATTTCTATTGAAACTTTTTCTGCGGCCACAGGATGAGTTCTATTATTTGTACAACATTGGACGAGGAGTAATACACCTCGAATTTATGTATCTGAGTACAGTTCCGACTCCGAAATATGCATAAACCAAATATCTTGCTTATGGTGAACAACTTCATAAGCAATAAGCACACTAACACTTTAGTTCACTCAAATTCTAAATAATACTACTATGTAACAACTTCGAGAGATCAACAAGCACTTCCATATTTCAAACGCATCAAAATTAATTAATTAAACAAAAATCAAGGGATGGGAAAATAAATATATTACAATAATTAAACTCAAAGATCAAACACATTAGACAACTCTAGTTCGATCGAAATATCATTTAAAAACTAAATCAACACAAATCATCAGTTCAACGACCGATTGCCAAATTAAAACAACAACAAAAAGACACGGCAGTGCACGCGATTACGCTCAACGTTTGTAGTTCGTACCTTGAATAAGAGTCGATCGATTGCTGGATGCACCGAAAGCAGATCGATTGCTTTAATTGCTTCCCGTGCGATGAGGGAGAAGGAGAAATAGAGGTTTCTAGAAATGTCCGAATTCAAAAAGTTGTGAATGATGAAAAGAGGCGTTTTTGCAGCTTACGAAAGCAAACGGTAGATCGGGGAGGTTTTTTCCCCCGAGAAGAAGGAAAGCATAAATAAAGAGAAGGAAAGAAGAAAAATTGAATTTAAGGGTGGTGGTTTGCGAGTGAAATGATGGCCATTATGGCTTCGCTGGCCCCTTTCTATGATTTTTGAGACAAGGAACGTTCACCAACGCGGTATTGATGTTAGGGGCTTAGGGTTCATTTTTATGGAAATTTACGTTTTATTGTGATTTCTTCACCAAATTAATACTCTCTCATGTTCATATTACTTGTCTTTTACAAAAATTAATATCCCATCCATAATAATTTACATCTTTGACATACCCCTTAAAAAAAAAATACTACCTAACCTTTGAGAAAAAGAATAAGTATTTTGACTAAGTTATTCTTATTTAAAGTTTTTACATTATTAACTTGATAAATTGAGATATGTAAATAAGAATAAATTTTAAAAAATAAAATTACTTCTTTTGCGAGTATGTATTTATTTTGGACCATAATAAAAAGGCCAAAAAATTATTTATTATGAACTAAAGAGTACTAGTCCGCTAGGTTCGTATTATTTACTCCATGCAATAAGTAATTTTTAAGGCTTCTATAAAAACATTCATTAAATACATATATGTAAATAACATTTAAACAACATTGTGTTTACGTATGCATAAAATTATAAACTGGCACTAATTGAAAATAATGTCAATTAAACATAGATTGTAACGAGAAATAAAGTTTTTATACTTGTGCGACCTCAAATTAAAATCTCGCATAGAAGTTAAATTGTGACATTGCTTATAACAAGGTGTGCATGCGCTAGTCATTTTGAGACAATTAAAGAGACAAGACTCAAGAGTATAAGCTCCAGGAGCTAGTACCAACTAGCGTGCGAATTATTGATCATTTATTCATTTCAAGCTTCTAAATAATATATTTCGTTAGTTCGTTACCTAAATAAATTTGTTAAAATAGCACACGCTAGCTGATTTTCAGAGCGGTAATTAAAAAATAAACAATATTTTGAAGTATTGAAAAGTAACCATTGTTTTGCTGAAACAAGAAAAATTAAGCATAATGTATTGGATTATTGAGCTCCCGCGTATAAACTTACAGCATATTATGTTAGAAGTGTCGAACACATGAAAAGTTCCAGCATAATATGCGAGGTTATGAATCTCCTGCATATAAACTTACAACATATTATAATGGAACTATATCACATTATGAAATTCCAGCATATTATTCTGAAAGCTCATTTATAACAATTCAAACTTCGTCATATTATGCTGGAGTGTTTTCGGATTTTTAAGAGTATTTTTGTTCAGGTTTTTATCTTTAAATGAAAATAACTATTTGATTATTTGCTATCTTTCAATTATCAATTGTAAATATGACTATTTAAAAAAAAAAACAGGCCCACAAGAGCATGTATGGCTCAAATCTATGTAAAAATAGCACGGTCTAGCCAGTTTTTGGACTTTTCAATAAGAAATAGCCAGTGTTTATCAAGTAAATGAAAAATAGCCACTATTTTACTGCAACAGAGACTGGTCCAGCATAATATACTGAAGTTTGGTGCACTTGTGTATGAACTTCTAGCATATTATGTTGGACCGCTATACTTTGTTGGATCCAATATATTATGCTAGACCAGTATATTATGCTGGAACTCCAGTATATTATGCTGAAATATTTTTCTGCATTTTGAATAGTATTTTCGTTTAGATTTATATTCACATAAAAAGTGGCTGGATTTTAATTACTTTTAAAATTGAGTAATTTTTAAACGACCAACTTAAAAATTTGGCTATGTTTGAATATCTCCCAAACCTATACATGTCCCTGTATTAGGTGGCTGGTCAAACCTAACTCTCGTTAGGGTTCTTTTTATTTCGTTAAGGGGCCGGGACATGCAAGTGCATCAATTGAAACAACGTGCACTCCATATTTGACCTTAATTGGTCCTGCAATTGAAATCAAAGGTAATTGATTAACTAGTGCAAAATTTGACCTTGAAACCAAGAGCCAGTTTTATTTTAATGTTTTCAATTAGTTACAGTGTATTTTACACGTCTTACTTTTCAAATTAAACTAGTAATAGGGTACGCGCGTCGCGCGTGTATCTATATCAAGAAAGATAAACTTTTTAAAATATAAAATAATATATTTATAATATATAAAAATTAATAAAGAATTAAAATTTCTTAAAAATAATAAATATTTAATCATATTTTGGACTTAATATTAATCTAAATATCAATGAAAATAAACTTTTCAAATAATGTAAAGAGTATTTAAAAGCTATATATATGAATGATGTATTCCTGTTTAATGATTAGAAACTGGAAAGATAAATTCATTTCAACGTAGAGCATCAGCCTGTATTTGTGCAAACAAATAAAATTTCAAGAGATATGTTCATCATAGTTAAAATTATAAATATAAAATTGCCTAGCAAGAATTTAAATCAAGTGCTAATAGTTTTTTACTTGATTTGTTACTCAAGTGAGGATATTACGTGTTTGTTATTTTGTAATAATAGAATATTTATGATGTTAGGCATTAGGAGTTCTCACAAAGAAAAAAATTTATATTCGAAACTTTTAATTTCAAATCTAAATATTACGAATCGATCAATTTTTAGTTAATTTCAAATTCTTAAATATTAAAAAATAATTAAATGATAATTTTGTTAGATATGAAATCTATTTTTAAATATAAAAATATCAAACAATTCCCGAAAAGAATTCATGCTTTTATCTTTAAAATCATGTCATTCCCTTAGCTTTTAATTAAAATTTATACATTTGATAGCTATAAGAGAATAATGTAGTTTGCTCTCAGCCAGAAAACTTGGATGGAAGAACCTGCTTGTTTTATTGCCTTTTGCTTTTAAAAGTTATTTTTTTTTTGTCTTTTACCCATTCTAAGTGGAAAAATTTGAAATGAGAAAAAAAAAATAGGCAGAGAAAAAAAAAACGGCAATTTCTATGCTAAAATAAGATATGAAAAAAACAGACTCCTAATTCTAAAAAGAATAGAAAGTAGGAGAAGATTTTGGAAAATAATTTGATTATCGTGTTTTTTTTCTGTATTTCCTCACAAATTTATTACTACCATAGTTTGAGTAAGGAAGATTTCATATGCAAAATTTTGTTAGATTTTGACGTCCAAAATTAGGAAAATAATTAAATATCTTTTTCTAAATATTTGGAAAGTAATTAAATATTATTTTCTAAGTATTAAGAAAATAATAAAATGACTATTTTGTCTATTATGAGATTAATTTTTAAAGGGTAAAAAAGGTGAACGACATTTCGCTAAGGGGTTTCGTGCTTTTAATAAAATATAGATAGATGTGTTAAATTAGTTTTTTTTAATGGGAACAGATAAAAAATATTGGCGAGGAAAGAGTCTTGTTATAATAAGAAGGAAAATATTGTCCGAAAGAACATAATTCCGGTCTAGGGTTATAATTATTCTAATAGAAATTTAAAAGGGTTAAGCAGTATTCATCTAAAATCATACCTTCGAGTCCCGTTTGTTTTTTCTTTTCAGAAAAAAGACCGCATGAGAGCAATAATCAAGTGCTCGAGATTTTATACTTCAATGCTCAAACACTTGGGGACTATATAGTATACATATGTATGTAAAAAGAAGGCAAAGAAGACAGGACAATAACTAAAGTTCAAGTCAAGCCCAAAAGTCTATTCATCGAATGAATAAGTTTAGAGAAAAGTTACGAGCCAGTAACACGAATCCACTCAAAAAACCTTATAGATTTCAAAACTTTATGATATCTAAGTTAAAGGCAATGTATAGAAATGAGGTTGTAAAAAAACCTTTATTTCTTTTTTTTTTGCAAATCTGTTGTAAAGAAAACAGTTACAAAAAAGTTATAAAAGTTATTGAAATACATGTAAGATGTTATTTAAACTTGGCAAAGTTCAAATGAAAAAACTTTATCAAAGTTATTTCAAGAAACATGAGTGTTCTTATTTCTTTTATCGTACATTTACACCATTATGAAGTTGAGACGTCTTCTTCATTAAGTGTCGAATATAAAAGGCCCCTCTTTTATAAATTCATGTTTGATTCAGATATCCATGAAGTTAACAAAGCATTTTTTTTAAAAAAAAATTGCAAAAATATAAGACACAAAATCACGAATTAATAAACAAGACCTTGAATATAAAGGCATGAACGAGCAAAACAGAAGTTCAAGACAATTGAGTTAAACAAAAATATTTTAATATTAAGTTTAGACTAAGTACGAACCTAGTCGTAAACTATTTGTCATTTATACAAAATGTCCCGAAAAGGTTTGATGACTTGCCATTTCCAAAAAACAAACCCCCAAATAGGACGGGGTTAAAACCACATTCCACTAAGAAAAAAAAGTCACATTTCATAAACTTTCACTGAGGGCCTGAAGAAGGATCTAAAGTAGTATCACTAGCAGCAGAAGATTCGAGTTAGCTTGAAGGAGTTGGGATATTCACCATACCCATATCATGTTGAACATGCTCGGGAGTATCAGCCAGGGGAGAATTAAAATTTTCGCCTTGCTGAGTTTTTTCAATGGTCTCCTTTATCTTGGCTAATTCAACATCTAACTTGACACCCTCTTGGCTAGCCTCCACAAGGGTATCGTGGTGTGTGTTTAAAATCTCCCAACTCACTTCAATAGAAGTTCTTGTCCTCAAGAATCTCATAATCTCTCTCACATTGACCAATCTCGTTTTTGAACTTTTCATTCTCAGCCAAGGCAGAATCATAAGAAGTTTGCACGAGGAGCAAGTGAACTTTCTAAAAAACTGACCTTATCAGAAGACTCACGGATATCTTCTTGGGTCTCGGTAAGTGTTTGCACAAGTTCACCGGCGTAAACCTCTTTCACACTTAGCAAAGCTTTCAACTCTCTATTCTCTTCACTGGCCTTGTAGAGTTGCTCAAAAAATGATGTCTCAATGAGGTTTTAGTCCTTGTTAGCTTGATTTGAGGAAGCATTCTCAACTGCTAGCTCTGAAGTCAAAACCTTCACCTGCTCTAAGGTGCACTTGCTTTCTTCTAATACTTCCATATCAATTTGAAGGCTAAGGTGCACTTGCTTTCTTCTAACACTTCCATATCAATTTGAAGGCTTTCATATTGTTCTTTCCAGTTGTCTTCTTCAATTTGATAATCATGCATTAATTGCTCCGTATGGGAAACCCTTTTCATCATTTCTGTGCCAATAATATTGATCTAAAAAGGAAGAAAAATGTAAGAACCTTAATAAAAGAATGATGGAATAAAGTGTAAAATGTAGTAAATACCTTTAATGATGACTACACTATGTCATTCATCCAAGTCAAAAAGTTGTGACTCTCGAGCTTGGATTTCTAAACTGGACCGATCAGAGGTTTCAACCATACGTTAGCCCGACCTGACTTTTTCAAAAGGTTACCATCAGCACGAACCTCGATGATATTCTGCTTCATCATTCCACTTCCACTCGAGGAACCAACCTCAGTACGAGGAGCAGTAATAGGGGGACCGTAGAAGAAGTCATTATAGCTTGGGAAGGAGCAGCAATGGTAATAGTCACAACTGGCAAAGAACATGTCATAGAAACATAATTGGTAAAAGAAGCAAGGGGTACTTCATTAGAAACTAAATCCAAATTGTCATTATCAAACCCACGAGAGAAAAGCTGATTAACGGAGTCGCAAAGAGTCCCAAAAGTATCATCATCAGATTTCACTAGGGTGGCTTCAACAATCTCGGTTATGGGAACAGAACGGGGAAGTGACGATTCATCTTCTAAAAAGACGTGTCTTCTGGCTCGCGGCTTTTTTATCAAGGAACCTCCATCATGTTCCTCCTCCTCTTTAGAATCTTGGACTGCTGCAGCGTTCCTTTTCGATGAAGAACCCAAGATTATCTCTTGAGCTCTTTCCAAAGAAACTCTGCAAGCTACGACACCATCAGCACTTGTACCTCAAATGGAAAATCATGATAAAAAGAATCAAAACAAATTTTAAAGGAAAGGTGAATGAAAGTATGAAGAAGATACGAGAAAGGCATTTACCATGAGCTTTCACCTTCCAGCCAAACCTATGAGAAATATTTTTCCAAGATCTACCTTTCATTGGAGAAACATTCAATAACTTTCCTACCCAATCACGAAAATTGAGAATCTCATCGAGAGTTCCTATGATTGCTAAAAAGAGAAAAAGTTAAACGGTAACGGGAAAAACAAAGGAAAAAAATAAAGAAGGTTATAAAAAAACTCACGTGCAAAATTCCACTTTTCAGGAAATGAAACATTCTCTTCGCCCACTAAATCAATAATGGGTGTAGCAATAAACTTGGCATACCAGCCACGGTATCATCCTATATGCTAACTAACATCCTTTTACTTCTCGCAACTAAAGTAAAAATTCCATGATGGAAAAGCTTCAGGTAGTAGAGATGAATTAAATGGAAAAAAGTAATAGGCACGTTGGCCAACCTTGTTAAATGTCTTAAGTAGGCAACAACCCTCCACACGATGGGACCAATATGTCCTAGACTAACGTCGAGAAAATGATAAAATTCAATGATAACGGGATCAATGAGTGGTTTAAAATTTAGTGTTAAAGGGATACGTATACACAAAACCCGATCAAGTAAGATGTGATTCTTTGGTTAGCATTGAGAATTATAATGGGAAAATCAGGTTTCCAGTGGCAATCCGTTCGAATGAAGAGATCAGACCTTCGGTTATTTGAGATGAGTAAATATCAGCACGATCTAAAGAAGGCATAGAAGAAACTTGGTTTTGATCAATCTCTCCATCATTGTAGAAAGATAGTTTAGTGGGGACAATTTCATCTATTAAAGGCTCCCGAATAGGTTCATTAGAATCTTAACTTCTAGATGACAATCTATGGGAAAAAGAACCCCTGGTTCTAGAAGGAGGAGTAGAACTCACCGGAGGTATAGAAGAACAAGAAGAACCCCTTATAGATGAAGACCCCAAACTATGCAATCTTCTTCCTCTTCTACTTCTTAACGGGAGCAAGAGCAAGATTATCAACAATGGGGACTCTTCGAGGGTTGAGATTTGAAGAAGACATGACAATATAAAGAAGAAGAAAACAAAAATGAATATTCTAAGCAATAAAACTTTTTATTAGAAAGATAAAGATAAAGTTATATTTATACTCATAAGCAACCCTCAAAGAAAAAGGTGTAATGATGAAAACGTCATGGTGAAAAATGTCGCTTCGTAATTGGTGAAGCCGCAAAAAAGCCCTAAAAGACGCTGAAAATTTGCAGAATCAATCAGAAGACGTCACGCGTCACCAATATTAAATGAAAGTGATACATAAAGCACAAGAGAAGATAAAAATGCGGCAAAAAATTCCGCTTTAATGAGATCCACTTCCCACATATACTACTGATGAATAAATGGCAAGTGGAGGAACTATCGGTATTGGGAAAAATTAATTAAATTAATATGTCGAATTAATTATGTGTGACATGTCGTGACACGTGGATTGGTAAAAGAATGACAGTTGGCAAAGAATAGTTGAAGAGGCACGTGCAAAAATACATGAAAGCTAGAAGGGATAGATGTTCGATCCTTTTGATATTTTGAAAAGCCATCAGAAGAATGAACCTAAATAGCAAAGTGATATATTATTGGTAATTAATAGGCATTAATTACAGAAAGCGTCATAAAATTTGTATTGAATCAGTTACGATTGCTAATTATAACGTTATATTAAATGTCATTAATTGTCCACAATGGCTCCATTATGAAAGGAGAAAAACGTATCCTTGAGAAATAACTATAAAAGATGAGGAATGAGCATTTGTAAGGACACGAAAACCGATTTACTTTGCTTTCTATTCAGCTATTATTTACATCAATTATTCCTATTCATATTTGATTATTAGTAACCTGAGTTCTTCTAAAATACACTTTGACCGAAATTCTAATTTTTGGTTAAACAATGCCTAATTTTATTCTTTATTTATGAGCAAAATATCCTTACGAATAACGTTTTTGACACAACTCAAGCTAATATCTATTCTCTGTAATAAATTTTTCTCCACTCTAAGCTAGCATCCCTTTATAATATCTTCACCTCTAGTCCAAATTTCTTTATCCACAATTCATCTTAAATAAAAAATTCAAGATATCTTCAACAACTTCATAATATTGCTTATTCGTCATCAATTTAGTTCAGTTTAATATACATGCTTTCTCTTATATATCAAGTCTTTACCCCTTTTCTTATCGTTTATAATTTCTATGTAATTATTCAACCTCAAGCCCTTTTAGTTGGAAAAATTACCGTCCTTTATTGGCTAAGACCTAAAGTGAGCATTGGATTTCAGGTGTGTTTGGTATGAAAGAAAAACTAGAAAATATTTTTCAATTTTTCTATGTTTGGTTGGCTTAAATATTTTGGAAAATATTTTCCTTATCAAAAGAAGGGAAAACATTTTCCAAAGCCCCATCTCAACCTTTATCACCCTCATCAATTCACCACACCTCCTCTCCAAATTTTTTTTTTAATTTCAGTTTTCCATCCACCCTACTACCCCCACCACCACCTACTGAAAAAAATATTTTTTTATCTTAAATTTTTTTTTTTGCAATTTCAAATTTCTATTTTTTTATTTTTCTGCACCACGCAACCCCCACCGCTACCCCTACTTCCTTCCCCCGAAAAAAATGTATTTTGTTTACCTTAATTTTTTTTTTTTTGCAATTTCAAAGTTCTATTTTTTTATTTTTCTATACCACTCAGCCCCCACCCTGCCCCAAAAATCATTTTTTTACCTCAATTTTTTTTTGCAATTATTTCTTCTTTTTATATTTCTGCACCACCTAGCCCCCCCACTCCCCCCACAAAAAAAAAGTATTTTTTTACCTCAATTTTTTTTTGAAATTTTAAATTTTTATTTTTTTTTCGTTTTACTACCCCCAGCTTCGCTCCCACCCTCTGCCCCTCCCTAAAATTAAAATATATTTTTCAGTTTTTAATTTTATTATTTATCGATTTAAAGACTCAAAATTTTACAAGTTCCAAAATTATGAGTTTGGAGGTTTATGTGTTTGGAAGTTTACGGGTCAAAAAATTTTAAAGTTTACGGGTTCGAAAATATGCGATTTTTGCGTTAAAAAGTAAAGCATCACCATTAGTTCCTTTAGATTGTGTCAATTTTTCAAAGACTTAGGAAAGGGGTGGGGGTGGGAGGGGAGGGGTGAGGAGAGTTGCATAAAAAATATTTAAAAAAAAAATATTTTTTACTCTTTAACCAAACAATAGAAAATATCTTCCACTTACCAACTAAACAAGAGAAAATAAATGATAAAACCATTCATTTCCCATTCCATGAAAAACATTATCCTTCCTACCAAACACACCTCATAGTCAAATAGTAAAGTCAATGGTCGTTCAGCAACTTTCCAACTTGACCGTCAAGAATTTCATATTGGCATTTTCACTTTGTTATAATTGTTTGTAATTAATGCATGTTCAAGGATTCATGTAGATGCCAAATATTAATAGATCAGTCACAGTTATTTGTATTTGTAAAAAGTTTGGAATAATAATGTCTGTCAGCAAATAATTCATTAACCCTTATAATTGTTTGTAATTGAATACAATTAAGTTATTAAGTTAGCATCATCGAGGGAGGTAGTGAAATTCCATAATTTTATTATCCGTTGAGACCATTCATCCTTACTATCAAGTATAAGCAAGTCGTATCATATTTATTTCTTGACTTTAACACAGTTTATATTGGATTCCACTTATCAAAATATTTTGAGGGGAATTTTTTTAGTTTACCCTTTTACTTTTAATTATGAAATCAAATATAGTAAAGAAGGTATTTTTGACCATTTTCCCTTTTAAGTTATACTTAAACCAATTTCTAAAATTTGGAGTTAATGTTTTGACGTTATTATTTTATTTTACCTGTTTATGTTTAGTTTAACATTTTGCTATTACATTCGGCAAAAAATCACTTCTTAATAAATGCTGACCAACCTTCAATAAATTGCTATGATCATCGCTCCGACATAATATCAGCTATTATAGGGAGGTGATAACCATCTTTCCCAAATATCTTATCAATAAATGGATAAATACAAATAATGTACGCTATTTGTTTAATCTTTTAACAGGATTTCACAATTTTTGGTAAAAAAATTTCTTGAAAAAGAAAAACCAACCGGATGGACCTTAATTTGACCACTCTGTCTTTATGTGAAAAACTTATTCTTGTTTCTTACACACACACACACGTATACATATATATATATATATATATATATATATATATATATACATAAAAATCCTAAGCCGCCTCAAATGCCTACTAATTTAACTATTGTGTTTGATCTGTTCCACTGACAAAAATCACTTGTTTGGCATTTTTTCGCTGACTTCTCATCTACCCAGATCATACCTTTTCTCTCTTCTCCAAATAATCAGCTGAATCAAGAACTGGTGTTTTCTTGAATCTTTGAAATGTGAAGTTGGTTTTACTCCAAAATCAGATGTTGACTTCCTTAAGCTGAAATTAGTTCGAAAAACCCAAAATGAGAGGAAGCATAATTGGTGCCTCACCTAGTCCTATTGAACCTAGACAGAGGCTCTCTGTGTCCACGTTAGTATCTAACTATGCTCTTTTTCTTCTTGTTTTTTCCATTGATCTTAATTTATTTTATCAGTACAAGTTATCTTATTGTATTTTGCTCAAGGGCATATTTGCATTACTCATTTGCTTACTGCTTGTCTATGTTTACATATTTGGGTGTGCTTATTTTGGGTCAAGATTGGTTTTTGGTTTAGATTTTGTGTGATGGGTTGAGTACTCAAGTGTCAGTGGAAGAAAGTTCATTTTTGCTCAATTTTTTTAGCTTCATTTACTTCTGAGAATAATTTGGGGGGGGGAATTGGAGAATAGGTTCACATCTTGGGGATGATAAATATTGGCACTGTGCTCCAGCTATTTCTTGTGTATTGGTAGATCTAGAAACACTGTAGGTCAATTGTGGAGTTCTGTATCCGAAATGTGACATGAAGAGACAAGTTAACATTTCATTCTAGTTAGTTGAAAATTGAAATATCTTGAAAAGACTACTTCTACCTATCGTCTTTCATTATCTTTGCTGCACCTAATCTGAGTGGCAGGCTGCTTTAGTCATAGTAGACGACCTTTAGGTAGTTGTGCAACCGTTTGTTTAGCTTAATCTTATTCAGTAGCACCAAAGAGCTGACATATTCATGCATGACATTGTCGGCTGATTAAGTTTTTTTCGTCCATGTTATACAACAACAACAACAACTACAACAACTACCCATTATAGTCCTACAGGGTGGGGTCTGGGGAAGGTAATATGTACGCAGCCCTTACCCCTACCCGATAGGGCAGAGAGGCTGTTTCCATGTTATAGTTTGTATTTATTCCTCTGCGTGCTAGTTCTTTCTGCTTTATCATTTCGTGCGTCCTTGCTGACTTAATTGAAAATTTGGGTGATGAAGATTGAAGACTTGCTTACCTGGGAAAAATTATTTAAATTGGGAGAGTCTTGTTGAGAGTTTTGTATGCAGGGTGGAAAATGTAAGATGTGGCAAACTAGAAATGTTAGCATTATGGGCTTTTTGAACCCTACTCTTCTCGGTGATCCATCCAGACCATGATTTTTGTATCTTAATACTGAAATCCTATTCCCTATGGGTTTTACCTCACATTATATGACGTCCAATCTCACGTAATATGTTTTCAGATTACGAGTAACATGCTGTAGTGCAAGTGTATCATTTGTTGGAGAAATCTGAATAAGGGTTTTTCCTTTCATTTTCGCGTATGTTCTATGAATAGAAAAGGCCATTTGCCACAGGTAACCTTCATAAGTTCTTTTATGTGGAATGGTGGGAAATAGTGGCTTCTTTACTCTCTAATACATTCTTAAGTTTTTTTGATTTAAAAAAAGAAGGTAGTCTCTTCTCTTCCCCTCCGTTTTAACACATGTCAGGTTGAAAAAGAAGCTTTTGAATTGTCAGTTTTACCTCCATGTCTCCTTTTCTTTCTCTATACCAAACTAGTACCCCAAGATCTCAGTTCTCTTTTTGTTTTATTGTTCTCACAAGAATAGGAGCTGAGGCTGTGAGGTTGATCCTGAAAATTTCAATCCCTGTCCTAAAGAAGATCTCGTAACTGGTCCAATAGATATTAAAAATGACACGACTTGGAAGAGGATTCAATTGTTGGATGTGCTCTTATTGAGATCTCTCTTAAAGATCCAAATCTGAACCTGATTGTATAAGCAATTACATGGGAGCCTGAAGTTTATGGAACTTCTATGGATGTTTTGCATTCGAATTGCAATAGCGTAACTACTGAGTCAGATCTATTATCTTTATTTGAGATGTGGTATCTAACTTCAAAGTCCAATCCAGTCTTTTAAATTTCTGACAGAATTGGCGCGAAGTCTCTGATGGACAATCTCACCATTAATGACTTTGTTTTTAACCCAAAAAAAAAAAAAAAGAGAAAAAGTTCGAAGATTCAGAAATCATCCAACATGATAGTGATTTTGTCATATTTATGATGACGTTGACTGCCTTTTATATGCTAACCTCTGTTCTTTGGTTCAGGGAGGAAACAAGCAAAAAGAGGTTTTTGAGAAGTAAAGTTTTCAGAGATGGGGAGAAAGGCCTCCATAGCCCCACCAAAAACAGGAATTTCGCATGCAAGTTCCCAACTTTAAAGCTCATATTGGGTGTTATTGCTCTGGGAGCATTTTGGACACTCTGGCATTCTCCAACAATTTATAACACGGAATACATATCTAGTTCAAACTCTCGGTAAGTATAGGGCGTTTCATCTTTGTTTTTTCCATATGGTTAAAGATGATAACATCAGTGCATACTGAAGCTATCCTAGATATTTTGGAAGCTCTGTAAGTTGCAAGGACAGGTTTTTTGTTTCTTTTATTTTCCTCTTCTTCTGTACATATGATTTTGGCACAATTTCTGTGAATTGATATATAAAACTTGTTACCATTCTTTTATAAAAAAAAAAAGATGATTACATCAAATAAACCTTCTTATACCTTCATATCTTAGGCGGCTTAGCGAGACCTTCAAAGAAATTATTTATTTGATGTTTCTGGGAGAACAAGTTCCTAGTATGATTAGAGAAACTTCTATTAGTTAAACAGATTATTTTCTCATATTCTAATTCTTTTTCTTTGCTCCAATTTCGGAATCTTGATTCTAGGGCTGCTTTGGTGCACAGAGGGTTGAGCGATGGTCCTTCAGCTGATCAACGCTATACATCACTTTTAGATATTGATTGGGACCAAATTTCCAGAGTTTTTGAGAAACTAGCCGATAGACATGAGTATCAGGGAGTAGGACTATTAAACTTCAATGACAGTGAAATCGATCAGTTGAAGCAGTTACTACCTGATGCTGAGCATGTGATCTTGAACCTAGATTACGTCCCGAACAATATAACATGGGAAACATTATATCCTGAATGGATAGATGAAGAAGAAGAATTTGAGGTCCCTACTTGTCCTTCTTTACCCCAAATTCAGTTTCCGGGTAAACCAAGGATTGATCTCATAGTTGTAAAGCTTCCTTGCAAGAAGTCCAAGGGCTGGTATAGAGATGTAGCTCGTTTGCACTTGCAGCTAGCAGCAGCAAGGCTGGCTGCCACTAATAAAGGGTATCATCCAGTGCATGTGCTTCTTGTTACTGAGAATTTTCCAACGCCCAATCTGTTCACCTGTAAAGAGTTAGTTGTACGTGAAGGCAATGCATGGCTATATGAACCTAACCTGAACACTTTAAGAGAGAAGCTCCACCTCCCTGTTGGGTCATGTGAACTTGCAGTTCCTCTCAAGGCCAAAGGTAAGTTTTTGATGGTTACTTTTTGTCATAACGCTATAACTCTGATACTGTTGTTTAATTTATTTAACTACTAGTCTTAGGTCCTTTGCGCGTGTACCATATTGAAGAATATAATATTTATTTAAATATTATAAAATAATATATATCCGTCGTGCAATTATCATACCTTTTCGATATTATTTCTAGAATTTGATGATGTGCTAAAGATTATAACAGCCGTAGGTATTAGAAATTTGTATCTATTAATTGTAACATTTATTTGAATGTAACTCAGACCCCACCTTGTGGGAATATACTGGGTTGTTGTTGTTGTTTTATTTGAATGTAACAGTTATATTTTTGTAAAACAAAATATAATGAACGCATACCTAACAAAATAACTAATATAATGGTACAAATCAATATTCGACACCACAAGAAACAACTTTTAACATATACCGAAAGCACAAATGATGTCGAGGGAATTTGACTTCAATTAAGCAACTGGAAGAAATCTTCTTATACATTGAAACTAATTAGGAATAAGCTTACAGAACTATTTGACATTTCATACACTGTTTATCTCCGCCTTTATCCATCTTCGTATTGTTCTCTTCCATTTTTTAGGATTTGAGGGAGTGAGGAGTGGAATAAGCAGTTGAGCTATTTAATTAGTCCACCTGAAATGAAAACAATGAGAGGATAACCTCCAAATTCAAGTTAATTTCTCACAAAATGATGATCAAATCTAACATTATAAGTTTCTGCAGCAAATTGGCACTCTGGAAACGTGAGAAGAGAAGCCTATGCAACTATTCTCCACTCAGCACATGTTTATGTATGTGGGGCCATAGCTGCAGCTCAGAGTATCCGCTTTGCAGGTTCAACACGAGATCTTGTGATACTTGTTGATGAGACTATCAGTGACTACCACAGGGAAGGTTTGGCGGCTGCAGGGTGGAAAATCCACACAATACAACGAATAAGGAATCCTAAAGCTGAAAAGGATGCCTACAACGAGTGGAACTATAGCAAATTTCGTCTCTGGCAGCTGACAGATTATGACAAAATCATCTTCATTGATGCGGATTTATTAATACTGAGAAATATTGATTTTCTCTTTGAGATGCCTGAAATAACCGCTATAGGAAATAATGCTACCCTTTTTAATTCAGGTGTGATGGTTGTTGAACCATCGAATTGCACATTTCAGTTATTGATGGATCATATCAATGAGATTGAATCGTACAATGGTGGGGATCAGGGGTATTTGAACGAGATCTTCACATGGTGGCATAGGATTCCGAAACACATGAACTTTTTGAAACATTATTGGGAAGGTGATGAGGAGGAGAAGAAGGAAATGAAAACACGTCTTTTTGGTGCTGATCCTCCAGTTCTCTATGTCCTGCACTACTTAGGTCTGAAACCTTGGTTATGCTTCAGGGACTATGATTGCAACTGGAATGTGGAGAAATTGCAGGAGTTTGCAAGTGATGTTGCACACAGGACATGGTGGAAGGTCCACGATGCAATGCCAGAGAACCTGCATAAATACTGTTTACTCAGGTCTAAACAGAAGGCCGCACTGGAGTGGGATCGAAGAGAAGCTGAGAAAGCTAACTATTCAGATGGTCATTGGAAGATCAAGATAAAGGACTCGCGTTTGCAGACTTGTTTTGAAGACTTTTGCTTCTGGGAAAGCATGTTATGGCACTGGGGCGAAACGAACTGGACAGATAATGCCACTGCTTCTCAAACACCTCCCACGGCCAATACTGCTTCACTTTCTTCTTTGTAGGTAGGAGGTTCTGTTACCATTCCTTTCTACATCTGTAAGTATCACAGAGTCACAACTTAAATGTCAACCAATGCCATAATTTATACATGGTGTTAACACTTGCCCCGCCCTCGAGAATAGTCTGTTCTGCAGCTGTGCTACTTCAATTCTTTGCCATCTTGTCTTGTTACCTATACGATTGTTTCCTCTTCGCCAAATGGGGTTGGCTTCAGGAGCTGTTGTTCTCCGTTATCTTATTACTTTTGGGTACAGATTCTGAAGTTGCAGTATGTTCTGGCTAGAGGAGTCATTCAGACTCTTGTCTCTTTGAGGCACCATATCATTGTTGTATTGAGAGTAGAAACAAAGTAAACTCACATTATATATGAAATTTATTGATTTTAGGAAGCCCAACGATTCATTTCTTTTCTACCTCCCCCTTTTTCCATAATTTATGCCGAATGCTTTTACTGCATGGGGTGAGGGTCAGAGGGTGTCTTATTGTCTTGGAGGAATGGGATTTTGGTTGAATTACTGGTGGAAAAAGGAAATATGAAAGAGTTAGAGAAGTCAATATATAAGCCTAGGCTTATAGTTTGTTTGGCAAAGCTTTTTGTGAACAAAAATTGCTTGTTGAAAAGAAATACTTATTCTAGAGAATTAAGGTGTATGACCATGCTTTTGAAAGAATAATTTGAATAGTAGCAACAGCATTTTTTTCTATTTCCGAGGAGATGAAAATTATAGCTTTTACTTAGAAGCATAAGCATAGTTAAAAAAATTAAGACAAAGATATAATGATATTGGGGCGAATTTTCAATATATGATGAATGACAGTATTTTGGTATATCTTAATTATCATCTAAAAGTTAAGGAATAATTTAGGATGTTCAATATTATTATTTTGGTTTAACCACACCGATGGTTAAACCATAAAAATTCAAGTATTTGTGATTTGATTTTTTTATAGTTAAATTAACAAAAGCTTAAATATTTAAATATTTTAAATATCACAACCCGAAATTTCAACTTCGGGGTTGTGATGGCGCTTAACACCCACTTGCTAGGCAAGCTAACATTAGTACATAATTATTCATTTTTAGCAATTTAAAAGCAAAAATAACAAAGTAAAGTTGTAGCACTTCAAAGTATATATAATAATTCCAAAAACGTTGTCTAGTCTAATCCCGAAATCTTATGTCACAAGTGCATGAACTACTAAATAAATACTACAACTAAGGTTTGAAATAAAAATACAATGGTTCGAATGGAATAATAGTACGATAGATAAGAAGGGGGCTTTAGGGTATGCGAGCATTGTACAACTCTACCTCAAGTCTCCGAATGAATAGCAGTCCGAGCACGTCTCCAGTACACACCACTGGGACAAACACCACTATCTGTACAAGAAGTGCAAAAGTGTACTATGAGTACAACCGATCCCATATACTTTGTAGTGCTGAGTCTAACATCGTCGAAGTAGTGACAAAGCTATAACAAGGCACTTACTCTAAACCTGTACGCGTATAAGTTAAAGCAATGACAGAATTAGAGGAACAACAATTGATGTAAATATCGGAACAATAAACATATAACAGAGGGCCCTAGAATATCTTTTACTCTCAACTTCATAACATAAAACAGATGCGGAATCAATAGTAAAAAACAATCATAATAAGTCTTCTTCATCGCGGGCACAACCCAATCCACACATATTAAATCAATATCAATATCATTGCGACGTGCAATCCAATCCCAAATAATATTTCAGTATCCATTGCAATGCGCAATCAGATCTCAAACAACAATACCTATATCCGCTTCAGCATGCAATCCGAACCGAAATAACATTATCAATATTACAAACAACTACGACGTAACACTCAACATGAGAGAGAGAGAGAGAGAGAGAAACCAATATAACAAGCCGGGAAAATAGAATCAAGTTGAGGTAAATAGGAAATTAAAGGTTTAGAAAAAGTAAATAAGGGCAACAAATAAAGACATGGGTAAAAGGGACACATAGTAAAATAGAGCATGAAACAAGGAAGAGATGAATTTAACAAATAAGGGTAAGTAACAATGAGAGCATGATACAAATAGTAGTATGGAGTAAAAGAAGGAATGATTATGTCTAAATACACAGTTAAAAGTCCATCCCGCGTGATTATTCCATGACAACGTATATACATTCGTCCCATTGCGTATATGTCGCCCTCCACACTTAAATCAAGTAGCAAATAGACTAATCAAATCCTAATTCCATCAAGTCAAGATTAACCACACTTACCTCTTTTCGCAACAAACTCAACAATAAACCACGACTTTTCCTTTGATACAAGCCTCCATACCTACCGAGTTTAGCCAAGTATCAATCAAACAATCCAAAATAAACGTTAGAAACTACCCACGATTGAAAAAGGTTTAATTTTAATCATTTTTTAAAAAGTCAAGAAAAGTCAACCCTCTGGCCCTCTTGGTTGAAATCCGAGATTCAGAGCAAAAGCCGATTTATCCAGTCACCACCAAGATCGGATATGTAATTTTTTTGAAATCTAACCTCGGTTCAAGATCTAAATCTCAAATTTACAAAATTCCTAAATACTAACCAAAAACCTCTAATTTCTACCACGAAATCCATAGATTTAATGTTAAAAATTCATGAAAAGTAGTTGGAATTGATTGAAAACTAGTTAAAGATGCTTACCAATGAATTTGGGAGAAAACGTTCTTCAAAAATCGCTTGTAGAGAGCTTAGAGTTGAAAAATAGTGTAAAATGAGATAATCTCCGATTTCCTAATCTTTTACCTAGTTGTAGATTGCGATGTTCGCAAAAGTGAATTATTGTTCACAAAAGCGAACAACTTTCCTAGCCCTGCTGCTATCGTATTTCAGGCATAATGATCACATTGTTCCTTACTAGCAAAAGATACATCTATCGCAATCGCGAAGACTGTCCAAATCAGCACCAAGTCGCATGTGCTACCAACCCATCGCAAAAGTGGTGCCCACCTGGTCGCATTTACGATTGCATTTGTGAAGACGATCACAGAACACAATACAAAAATGAAGCTCGCTAATCAAAGATAATATAGTATAATATCGTGTTCACGGGGATTGATTTTAAACAATATTCGAGTAAATTTTGGTTCAATTGCTATTCAGGAGGATCAACACGTGAGTTAACAAATTATCAACTAAGTTTAACTACTAAAATAATGCAGTTGATAATTGACGGCAAGGAGTTGGAGATTCGCAGACTGGTTTTTTAATCAATGTGAGGAATAAGGGTTTGCCATGATAGGTGCAAATAGCTATTTGAGATTTAACTATGGTTTAATTCACTCTAATATTCTAATGATTATCACGAATTCATTCGATGATTAGTTAAAACATGTAATTTTCTCTCTCGGTTAAATCTTAACTCTACGAAGTGAACTAATATAAGCACTGTAAAGTATGCAAGCATGCTTTAATAGATTGGTCGTTAGGAGAACGTCTCTCGAATATTCTCCTAACTTGATTTAATCAATAATTAAACAAGCTCTTTCGATTACTTAAGAGAATCAATATCAAACAAAATAATTCAAAGATAATAACCAAGATATTCCTCATTCGATTAAATAAATTGATGAATAAAGTTGTAACAATTCAAAACTTCATAAACGAATTCATGCATGAACTAGAGTTAAAATTTACATATATTTATCAAAATACCATATCCGTCAAACCCTAAGGTAAACTACTCCATAACCACGTAATAAGTCATCATAAATATAGTGGAAGAATAAGAAATCATCAATCAAACTTTACAATCCAAACTCTCGTATTGAATCGATGGAAAGACGATGGAGTCCCATGTCTTGTAGCCTCCAATGCTCTCCCAAAGCTTTCAAGATAAAAAATGTCCCTTTAAAAATATCTTTTTGGTGTATTTATACCCCGTAGAAGTGGACCCAGACGAAATTACCTTTACCAAGCCGAAGCAGGAAAGTCTTTGAGAAAATCACACACGCGCTACACCATGCCGGGTTCTAGTGGGAAAGTTTAGAAAGCTGAAATCTGTTAGAGCTTATCCATTTGTACTGCCGCGCCATGCCCATGCTGTGGTTATTTTACAGAGTAATTCTTTTTTGTTGTGTTTTGATATCCAGACTTGGTCCTCGTCCCCCGAACGTGATCGCGGTTTATCCCTTGGGCTTTTATTCAAACTTCAAAGCTCCAACATGTTCAATTTAGCTCCTGAATATCTCTTTAACTTGAAATTATTTCCTCTAAGGCATAAAATATATAATAAGTGCAATACTCAAGCTCAAACACAAGTAAAATACAATAGTTAGAGTGCAAACTATAACTAAAACACGTGATTCTAGCCTACCATCACGAGGCAAACAGTCTCTCCCCTTGTATTTGCAAGTCCGACTTTGCAAAAGCGAGACTCACAATTGCGTTTTGCATTGACCTACAAATCTGAACACCAGTAAAATGGCATCAGCAATTCGAAGCCTTCCGAAACAACTCCAAACTCTTCTGAAACTCACCCGAGCCCCTCTGACTCAAAACCAAACATGCGCACGAGTGAAATAAGATTATACAGACTCACTCGCTAACTCAAATCATCAAAATAACATCAAATAACAAGAATCGATCATCAAAACTCAAGAATTTTAACTTAAAACTCAACTTTCACAATCTTTCACATAATGAGCCGAAAGGCGCTCGGGGCACGCGGCACCCCAACTAAACGTGCGTACAAGTAAGAAAATATCACACGAATCGTCAAAAAAATAATCCGAGGTAAGTGATGACCCTTTGGGTCGTCACACTCTACCTTTTATGTTTAGTAAAAAATTACTTTATCTTCAAAAATTCACATAAAAACTTCCGAAAAGCGACACAGACCACACACGTAAATCAATAAATATGAAATGAAGCTATGGGAGGTTTCGAAACACGAAAATTAAAGCTAGGATTGTCACACTATATATATATTACATTTCATCATAATTAAATAGAATCTTTTAACGTCTTTCTTCGCAATTTAAAGCTCAATTTTTTTTTTTTGAAAATTTTTAAGTTGATTATTATATGAAGGTTGTTTCTCTAAACTAGAAGTAACTTATACATGAAGAATAAGGAAATCTCACCATGGTTACAGGAGTTTTTTTGTTTTTTTTGGTAATTCAAAGTACTCAACAGGTGCCAAAAAGTAATTAATAGTAATATCGAACACATCATATAATCCCCTTAAATATTTATGGAGAACAATAGAACTGTCATATTGCCTTGTCCTATCAAGAATTAAATTTTAAATAATATTTTTTGATTTAATTATCTTTCAGTTAACTTAAATCAAATCTTTGTAATGTCAACTAAAATTACGAATACACAAGTGAATAAAAAATAAGTGAGAGTTCTTTCATATAAAAGGGGAAATAAGGAGTCACCCACTCGTCTTGTACATCTCTGCGCTCCCGAAGTGTAAGAAAAAAGGTAAGGCATGTGTCTTTTCTAAGAATTGTTGTACTACATAGGCAACTAAACAAATTGCCTCAGTAATATATATATATATATATATATATATATATATATATATATATATATATACTTACATTTCATCATAATTAAATATAAATCTTTTAACGTCTTTCTTTGCAATTTAAAGCTCAAAGAATATCTTTTTTAATTTTTTGAAGTTGATAATTAAAATTTCCAATGTATTATATGAAGGTTGTTTCTCTAAATTGGAAGTAACTTATATCTAAAGAAATAAACAAAAAAAAATCTCACCATGGTTATAGGAGTTAATTTTTTTTTTTTGGGGTGGTAATTCAAAGTACTCAATTAGGTGTCAAAAAGTAATTAATAGTAATATCGAACATATCATATAACCTCCTTAAATATTAATGAAGAACAATAGAACTGTCACATTGCCCTGTCCTATCAAAAATTAAATTTTAAATAATATTTTTAATTTAATTATCATTTAGTTAACTTAAATCAGATCTTTGTAATGCCAACTAAGATTACGAATACACAAGTGAATAAAAAGTAAGTGAGAGTTCATTCATATAAAAGGAAAAATAAGGAGTCAGCGGCTCGCCTCGTACATCTCTGCGCTTCCGAAGTGTAAGAAAAAAAGGTATGGCATGTGTCTTTTCTAAGAATTATTCTACTACATAAACAACTAAACAAAATTTCAGCCTTGAATTGTCAAACTCGTCCCCTAGTTGGTAGCCAATTGATATCACCCATTATTGTTTACTTGTTCCATTTATTATTTCATTGTCCATTGCATTTATAGAACATATTTAGAGATTGGGCACATTATACATCGTGGTAGATTAATGTCCCATTTGTTTGCACTTTGCGAATGATCGAGTCTTAATCCTTAGTATTTCAATTATTAATTCTGTTTGCCAATTCGCTTGATTCTTAATTTATCCAGATCTTAATTATTGATTTTTTTCTTTTAAAGTCGCTTAATATACTCAAGTAGATTTATTTATAATTTTTCCAAATAGATCTGAATAATTAAAATTTATACAAAAATTAATGTTATTAAATTGATATCCATTAGCTAGTTAACATCCGCAACCATCATATAATTTTATCTAGTATTGTATTGATATTTCATGAAAGTTAATTATTATTTATTTTAATTTTGATTTTTCTTTTAAAGTCTCTTAATATACTTGAGTAGATTTGTTTATAATCTATCAAAATAGATCTGAATGGTTAAAATTTATACAAAAATTTAATGTTGTTAAACTGATATCCATTAGCTAGTTAACACCCGCAACCATCATATATATTTATCTAGTATTGTGTTGATATTGCATGAAGGTTAATTATTATTTATTTTAATTTTAAATTTATTAATTTTTAGTAAAGATAAATTTACTAAGTTTAAATATTAAAAAATAGGTCTTATGACTTAATATTTAGTTCTTAATGCAATAATTTAATATTTATATGTGTATTCAAATTCCCACATCTTAATTAAACTGACATGATTGGAAAAATATTAGGTTGTTTGGTCAGGCTTCTTTTTGCCCAAATATATTTTTTTTTACAAGTTGTTTGGCAAGCTTTTTGAAAGAAAACGTGCTTTTGAGTAGAAGCAAAAATAATTTTTGAGAAGCAGTAAGAAGTAGCTTATTATGTAAAGCATTTAAAAAAATATTTTTGAATATGTAGAAACACTTTTTAAAGTCTTGGCCAAACACCAATCATTGCTCAAAAGTGATTTTCAAATTAATTAGCTAAATATAAATTGTTTCTTAGCAAAAGTATATTTTTGAAAATTATTTTTTTAAAAAAGCACTTTTCAAATAAGGTGATTTTGAGCTTGTTTGACCCACCTTCTAGGAAGCCAAAAGCACTTCTTCTTTTGGTAAAAAAAGCACTCTTTTGGAAATTTATAGCTTGTTCGGGTCAAGCTTCTTTAACCCTAGAAGCACTTTTTTTCTTTCAAAAAAAGTATCTTTTTTTGTTGTAATTTGAATTGTTTGGCCAAGCTTTTGTAAGACAAAAAATGTTTTGAGGAGTAACAGAAAAAGTTTTGAAGAAGCAAAAAAAAGTAGCTTTTCTCCAAAAGTAATTTTTTGGAAAAACACTTATGAGAAAAATACACCTAAAAGCATTTTTTAAAAGCTTGGCCAAACACAGATTGTTGTGCAAAGTGCTTTTTAAATTAATTCGCCAAATACAAATTGCTTCTCACCGAAAGTAATTTTGAGAAAAATACTTTTCAAAATAAGCTGATTTTTGCAGCTTGGACAAACATGCTATTAAGGTGTTTGGCCAAGACAAAAAAGTGCGTTTGAGCTCCAACAGAAGCGTTTTTCTTCTTTTACGAAGAAACTACAAGTTCTAGCTTCTTTCAAGAATGAGAAGCAGAAAAATTATTTTTTCAAGATAATAATATTCTTAATAAGAATTTATATTTTTCAGATTGTCCCTCACTAATTTAACCCCTTTATTGTACCATCTATTTTTTTTTTCTAATTTTGATTGTTTTTTATTCTTCGCCTATTCTTCTTTGAAATAGTCTCTTTACTATAAATAAATTTTTTTATATAAGATTTATTGAGTAGGTTTTTAATTTATATTGTACGATATATATTGATATATTTGAATTATCATGTACACAATAAGTAATGTCAGATACCCAATATTATTTCTTTAGATAACTATATTTTTATTGATTAAAATTTTTAATATATATTTTTACTTTATGTTTTATAAATTCAATTCTCTATAACAAATAATACTAATTATAATTTGAACATTTATTTTCTTTTTGCATAAACTGATACCCCATTTTCTTTTTTTGAAATATGGTCAAATACAATTTGTTTATCAAATATTACCAAAAGTACTTTTAAGCAAAACTTACTATTTTTCGAGAAGTACTTTTTCGAAAAGCATAGTTTAATAAAAATACTTTTTAAAATAAGCAACAAATTGGCCAAATAAGCTATATATTGCACGTACCAAAATAACCCCAGCATAACATAGCGTGTCTTTCTCCAAATCGGTCTCTCCTCTTCCTATTCTCCCTTTACACAGAGTTGGTATATACTCTCCATCCGCTACAAAATAAGTAATTTTTTGATATTTTTTTTATGATCTAAAATAAGTAATTTTTTTGGATTTCAAAAATGACTTAATGATGTTTTTCCTACATTATTCTTGGAGTAAATAATATTGAGATATGTGTTAGGAGTGTTTATGTGAAATAGTAAGATCAAAATGGTCAATTTTATTGCTAATTAACGATAAAAGTGACTTTTGGAATTTGCGAAGAGTTGGGCCCTAGACTCACTTTTATTAAAATGCAATCTACTTCTTCTACAATTACACTAACATCCATACTTCAGTATTCTCACACGCTCTCTCTCACTCTCCACTCTTGACCCAAAAGAAAGAAAAAAACATTTCGAGAAATAAGGAAAAAAGAGCTCGATTTTCTTGATCTTCTTCTCTGTCAAAGGTTAGTACCCTTTTATACCTCACTCCTTTTTTGCTTTTTTCGTAATTGCAATTTAAGGGTTTGTATTTCTCTTGAAATTGATCTGTTTTGTTGTCTTTCGTATTAGGGCAAGAAATTTTGTATTTTTCTGTGATACATTTTTGGTTTTTAATTTGCTTTTAGCTTTGGGTTTTTGCCAATACGAGCTTTTGTATGTGAATTTAATTGTTGAATTATACTAGACCTGTTAGCAAGTGGGAGAACAAATGATATTTAGGGCAAAGAATCCTAATTTTCCTTGAAACGGGTCCTAATAGAGTGAAGTGGATAGAAATAGTTCATATTGTCGACCCCAACAAGTTTAGGATTGATTTGTAGTTGTTATTGGTCGAGTTCGCGGTGTGATTGGGACTTGCACAGGTTAATCTTTTAGAATGAATTCGGGAAATTATGGTTAGGGACTAGATCTGAAGCTCTATTACTGCGACGTCAGTAATTAGCTTTGAGCGATTGTTCTTAAGGTGTTTGCCTGAAGCATTGAATTCATTCATCACGTTAAGGATTTTACCACTCTTCTCATATGGAGTAGTACTTTTGATGTAGTGTAGCTATTACTGAAAAGGAGAAAGGAGGTGTTGATCAAGAGCAAACTGTCAATACTCTAAGCTGTAACTTGTCCTTATTGGCGGTACTGGTGAGTTGTTGCTCAAAGGCTGATAAAGTCACAATGGATATTGTATATGAGGGGGATGTAAAGAAGTACCATCTTCTTAATTGGGCAACTTTAATATTCCGGGGAAGATGGCAGTGAAGAGCTAAGGACTTGAGGGTACTCACTATAATCTTTTAAAGAAAGTGGATTTGAAGTTTTGATCTAGAGTAACAAGTGTTGTGGAGGAGGATCATGTCGAAACATTATGGAGCTCATAGGGGGATGGAGAAACAATCATGCGGCCATAGAGAGCAACTCTACAAAGGAGTATAAGGGAAGGGTGAGAAGAGTTGACATTGATATCAGATTTGGATAGTTAAATATAACCAGAAATTGTGTATTTCTAAAAGCAAAGTGGTGCGACGATATTATCCATGTCTCTATCCTAGAGACAGTAGCACTCACTCATGTATGCTATCAACAGAGTGATGGAAATTTATTGGACCTGAACTTCAAATGGAAGGGCTAGGTTCAGCAGCTTAAATTCAAATGTTTATGGATTTTGGTTGTTCGTTGTAATCAACAGGATGTAAAGAAGGACGATAGAATGTTTGACTTAATTGAATCCTTGCAAATTTAGTACTTTCACAGCTGAAGTCCTTTTTTTTGTTTTTGTACGGAAGGATTCCTAATTCTTGTACTGCTTTAGCACCAGCTTGGTGCTAATTTTCTCTTTTTTCAATATACAGGTTACTTACTTTCTCAAAAAAAGAACAAAAAGAAAATAAAAAGGAATTTGCGATGCTATGTGATGGAAGAGCTCAACATGGTGCTTGAATCATCCTACAAGCAAAAAACATCATTTACCAGTAATAACAGCCGGAAATGAGGAGGACTAGAGATTATTTTTTTTCAATTAAGTCTTCCTATAACATACTTGAGAGAGTGTGAACTCTCCTTACACTTCAATTTGGGTTCCTAGAGCTTCAAGGAAAATGTTTTTCTTAACTTGAAAAACTGCATGGAAAGCCATCCTCACTGCTGAGTTTGAGGACAGTGCATAGTTTGGAAGGTGTCTGAAACGGAATGGATGACGTCAAGAACTGTTAGAGAGATACTACTAGGGTGGAAGTTTAGAAGGAAGAGGCCAAGAATGAGATCATTGAAATTAGCTCCTTTTGTTTCATGTGGATAATATAAATAAAAACGGATTGAGGTGCATTTGAAGGAGTTGAAAGACCCTTGTAAATAGTTTCAGGTGGGTGTTTATGGGGATGCTTGTTACTGGTGCATCAGCAATATAGTCTTCCCTCATAGAACTTGATGGAAGGCATCACCGTGCAGTTCATGTCTGCTAAAAGATCCATTCATATTATCGGTAATCATCCTTAACTGGGGAAGGCTTAAATGATATCATTGGATATTTGCGCTTCACCGATGCACATTTTAGATGGTCAAATCGGTGCTGCTGTCTTTCGACGTGATGCCATGGCTGTTCACCTTGAGCTAATAGTAGTAGCAAGTTGTACAAAGTCAAAGCTAGCAGAGATGGGAAAATAAGGATAACAGCAGAGGTAGGAGAGAAGAATAGAAGAGGTAGAAGGAAAAGTGGCTATTGTTCAACACCACAGAGGTGTTAAAAAAATTCGGATACGACTTCGGTACCAAGAATAACTTGGGGATGTTTCACTGTATACTTTGGAGATTATTGAAAGCAAAATCAATAGATCTTTCATGGCTTGATTCATCAAGTGCCTTAATTGACCTAAATATAATTTATTATCAGCAGCTACTTTAAAGCCAAACACACCGGTTTAACATATAAGCATATGCATTGAATGATGCACGGTTTAATGGAAGTTCTTTTGGTCAAATTGTCCTCGAGATGGATGCAGGACGAACATTGTTCTATTTAGGCTCGCAAAATTGCTGAATCTTCTATGACCATGCATTAGCTGGCAGCATCAGATGTACATTTTATGTAATGTCCCTAGGATGCTGCATAACCTCTCACAAGTGTTCCATTTGACTGCATCCAGTTTCTAGCCACTAAGTTGTTTGTGATGAGCAGTGGTGTTAATTCTGTCAGTATAAATAAGAGGACATCATTCACTCCTTTGATGCTTCTTCCCGTTCGTTGTACTTGCTGCTTTCATTTTGTGTAAGGCCAGACATCATTGAATTTTTAGAAATTTATGTGGCTGGCCGTCGAAACTTAACAACCAAGTGAAGTCGGACCATTGGTTTGTACTCATGGTTTGATGGGATTTTAAGCATTCAAGTCTCTGGAAGCCTAACCGAGCTGAAGTTAGTTAGAATTAAGAACCCATCCAGCATTCAGAAGTGATTGACTACAATGATTTGGAAATATGAATAGAGTTGTCATTAACTTTAAGTGTTATAACATGAAAATTTGTTCTGGTTCTTATTCTTTGGTGACGGTAGTTGCTTCTTTCTGTTCGTGGATCACAAGTTTGTGTAGTTTTATTGGATATATTTTCCTTGCTCGAAGTTATGGGGAATCCATTTTGCTGCTCACCAAGTGTGCTTCTTTCGCCTTCACAGTTGGAAGGGATTTTGCGAATTATATATATCATACTTTCTTTTACCAATCAGAAGAAATGCGGGACATTATCTTGGTCCTCGTATCTGTGTGTGTAACAAATATTTTACTGCTGCTGCCCCTAAGGCTTTGGTCTAGTGGTAAGCCGTGCAATGCATGATGTGTTAGGCGCATGTCACGTGATACTCTGTCGTAGACAAAAACCTGATATGTAAGTGGAGAAGGGTAGAGGGCCTGGCCCATTGTCTACTGAGTTTCGGACTGTGCACCATTAGCTCTTGGGGATTGCTTAGTTATAAAAGAAAAGAAATGCGGAACATGTGAAAAAAATATTGTTTTGCTGTAATGCTTCTAGCAAGTAGACTCCAAATTTAATACTATCAAACCCCTTACTCATAGGGCAATTTCTCTTTCTTAGCGTAGACTTGAGAGTAAAATCAAGAGGTCTTTACTCCATCAGGCTTATTGTCTCATCCAATTTCTCTCTCCTCTGGTTATATGTTTATTCCCAATATTTCAATCAATTATTCAACTATGGGGTGTATGAATACTCTATATCAGTTACTCTCTATTAGAGTTGGTTTGATTCTAGTACTCAATATTTGGTATAAAAGTAGAGGATCTATAAATTTGCACTCATCACACCAGCATAACCAAAGTAAAAGCTCCTGACAAACAATTGATCTAATGTTAGTGTAACAATAACTAGTCTTTATTCTAACTAATTGATATTGCCTATATGTATCTTTACTTTTATTGTGTTCTCCTTAGCTAAGTCTCCCATGTATTTCGATAGATTGTAGCTCTTTTGAGGCAAAACTCTCTCTGTGATTTTAAGTTTGCGTTGTCCCATTTAGCACCTTCAGTCATATCATATTATCGCACCTACGGACAAGTATACTTGGAAGTTTACATAACTTGACAATATTTCATGGGATCTTGTCTCATTTTATTCTATAAGTTTGCTACCTTTTTTGTTTTTTGAAATGGTAAAGTATCGTCTAAGTTTGCTACTTGCATATTGATATTGACATTCATATTATACAACACTCATCTTCTGGATATTTTGGGTTTTAGAGGCCAAACATTCATTCCTTTCCAGAATCTATATTTTGTTTTTGTAGTTTTCCCATTATGTGGATTACGATAATCAATGTTCTATGGAAGTAATCCGGAATGGGAGGATGATTGGAACTTATTTGTTCCTAACTTAAGGCTGCTTGATTCACTGAAAAAGTTAAAATTATGTCTATACTTTTCAGGTCTTCAGATATTCTTTATGACAGAAATTAAATACTGCTGATATTTGCTATCAAGGTATGGGTGAAAGTGCAAAAAGGCGAAAGTCTTTGTGGGATGCTGAAGAGACTCCAAATAGTCCGGATTATGAGGAATGGGGAGCTTCAAAAGCTGATAATTCGTGGCAGTCCAAAAATAACTCTGGTTGGTCGTGCGGGGACAACGTTACAGGAACAGAAGAGCTGAGGAAGGAAAACTACCATTATAAAAGCATGTCTCCAGCTTTTGATAGGTGGGGAAGGCGAAACAATAGTCACTCTCCAACTAATGGTCGGACCCAGTCTCGCAGGTTTGTTTACAGTATTTGGTTTAATGATCCATCATACTCATGATTATCAAAAGATAATCGACCACGTATCTGTAAAACCTAATAGCTTTTAAGTAAGATAGCTCTTTAGGTTTGAGTTTGTGATGCATTTCACGTATTGCAATGTGCAATGAAAGAACTTCTGGCTGGTGTGAAGCCACTGCTTTGGATTCTCTCATATTTCAGTGTTACTTGCCTCCAAAGTTTTCATGAGTTCATTTGACTTTCCATCATTCTTTTGGTGTTCTCTCTCATTTTTGCCTGATCGTTCTATTGGGCATGGGGAAAGGGGAAGGGGAAGTTCGGCTAGCAGATATGGTTGATATTATTTCTACTGATACGTTGCGGTTTGTTTTTCATTTTATAGATACCCTGGGAGAGCCCGGAGCCGGAGCCGGAGCCGGAGCCGGAGCCGTAGCCGGAGCCGGGCACGGGGAGAAGGTAGGAGCAGGAGTCGCAGTAGGGGAAGGGATAGGTTTAGGGGTTGGACCAGGAGTAGAAGCAGGAGCAAGAGCAGGGACAGGGACAGGGACAGGGACAGGGGTAGTATGAGAGTTCAGAATAGGAGTCGTAGTCCTCTCCATAATTCAAAACGTGATCCATATGCATCAGACGATAGAAGGAGCGGCCCTCGTATGTCATCCCAGGTATGCAGAAATTTTACAGCGGGGAATTGTAGGAGAGGCAGTGACTGCAGGTTCTTTCATCCAGATGCTATCAATCATAGGGATGGAGGTCATTCAGAGGGCAACTTGGCTGAAAGATTGGGCAGTCGGCCAGAGCGTGTACATGTCTCAAGGTATGCTGATAGTGAAGGTCCTGGGTACCAATCAAGGGATAGGCTTCCTGACACGCATCATCTGGAGGATGAGATGCACAGAAACCGGAATAGAGGTACAATTATTTGCAGGGATTTTGTGAAAGGCAACTGTCGCTGGGGTGCATCATGCAGATTTTCTCATGATGGCGCCTCAGGTGATAGCTATGACAGAGGCACTCGGAGTGCATCCTTCGATCATGGTCAGGACAATCAAGCAAGCAGAACCGGAAAATCAGTTTGCAAGTACTTTGCAGCAGGAAAGTGCTATAAGGATAACTGCAAATTCTCTCATGATGCCACATCGAGAAATCATGAAATTAGGCCCTCAGATGACATTGGTGGCCAGAGACTTGATGACAAGAATAACTGGTTGAAGGGTCCAAAGTGGGATGATGGAGGAAGGCCCTCGGACCTCGTAAAGGCTAGTGGGTGGGATGAAGGCAGGCCGTTGGACCATGTAAATGCTAGTGGGTGGGATGAAGGAAGGCCCTCGGACCATGTAAAGTCTAGTGGGTGGGATGAAAGTGTTGTGAGAAAAGATACTGCTGTCACAGTTCTTACAGATAGGACCAATGAAAGATTGGACCATAGTTTTGAAAATGAGAGCAGAGCTTGGGGAAGCACAGAACCGAATTATATGAATTCTGACGGAGAGAGAGGTGTTTCTCCTCACGGAGGGAATGCTGGTAATCTTAATGCTTTGAACATTTCAGAATCTTCAGTTATTCAAAAGCTTACAAATGCTCAAGCTATTCATCTCACTTCTCAAGCTTCTGATCAAAATATGGAGAGAACTTCGGCACATGTCCTTGGACATAATTCAAACCCAGAAGCTTCAGGCATCATTCTTTCTGCCACAGCCTCTCAGCCTTATAATCCAGAAGCTTCAGGCATCATTCTTTCTGCCACAGCCTCTCAGCCTTATGGATCTGCTAGTTCTTATATTCAGCCACAGGGGCTGACAGAAGATAGCATTGCCAGAACACTTGGCTCTAATGCACTAAATGAATTTATGCATGCTAGAGACGGTCGTCATCAAGTTCATTTGCCTGGACAGAGCTTCAGTGATACAGGTATTGGTACGAGCTTTGAACATTCTGCAGGTCTGAATGGAACACACCAAGAATCAAATGTGTTCTTACCTATCCCATCAACTGGACACAATAAGAGAGAAGCACCCAGCACACCCGAGATGCTGGAATTCAAAGTCGCTCAGAATATTTCCTGTACTGTTACTGGTGAGCAAGTACACCAAATGAAAACCTCTCCAACGTCTATGATAAAGAAATTTGAGGAAGAACTGCGAGAAGCCCAACTGCAAAGAGTCTTAAATCCCTCTGATCCTTCAGGAATGCTAGCTTCACATCCGATTTCGTCACTTGTTAATGCTATATATGGTCAGACCAATCCGGAGATGAGGGGTCCAAATAACTACCATCCTGCAGATGGCGGAGACAACTTTAAGATGCCTCCCGACAACTCGTCTTATTTGGATAGAGATAGTAATAAGGTTCCGGAGGAGCAAATGAATAAATCTTGTACTGTTGATCCTGAACCTGGAAATAACGATCAAATAGATGATGTGAAGCAGCAGGATAATAAATTAGTTGAAGTCAATGAAAAAGATAAATTAGTTCCCGAGGAGTCCAAGGATGGGCAAGAAAATGACCATCCAGGAGATATGAATATGCATGGTAAGGTTGAGGAGGGAAGTGGTAACAAAGATGAAAAAGCGATGCGTTTATTCAAAAATGCTCTAATAGAGTTTGTTAAGGAGATCCTAAAGCCCACTTGGAAAGAAGGCAAGATGAGCAGGGAAGTTCACAAAACAGTTGTTAAGAAGGTGGTTGATAAGGTGACTAGTACAACTCAAGGAGAACATGTCCCTAAGACACAAGAGAAAATAGAGCAATATCTGTCCTATTCAAAAGCTAAAATTACCAAACTTGTACAGGTGAGTTGTCTTATCGATTCTACCGGATTCTTTATCTTAAACAATTGTTTTTCTAAAATATGAACATATGAACATTTATGTTACCCGTGGGATGTGTATGTTTCTGTCTGCCCCTTGCTTTAGCTCAATCCCCGGGGAGTGGGGTGAGGGGTGAGGCATAGACAGTACTGAAGTTGTACATGGCATTGAACTCTGAATAGGATTTTGATTGCATGTCTGGGGTTCTGGTGTCACTAGACATTTTATAAGGCTTGTTCATCCTTCATTTTTAAGATGTTGATTACATGTTAACTTCCACTTATTATTTTCTTGACAGGCATATGTGGAGCGACTTCTGAAGAATGAAGCTTGAGATGCCATGTTTATACTTACTCTTCCTTTTCTCTTCTAGAAAAATCAAATTCAATAGCGATTTGATTTTCCAACATGTACTGAAGGTTTAGCTGTGTTAGATTTGTTAGTTTGTTCCGGTGAAGTCAAATCTGCTCATGGTTTCCACTAGCTGGATAGATTCGGTTTTGCAAGCAGAATATCTGTTATTCCTACCATTTATTTCCGGATTTATCCTTGTTTGGTCATTATATGTAATGGGCCTTTCCTCCTTACAGATTTAATATGGTAGTTTCATTTCTTTTTCGTGCTGATTTCTTGCTTTCATGCTTATGTTGTCACTTTTCTTGTTGATCGTCATAGTTTAATTTCTTTATAATTTATCAATGAGTACCTTGTTTGTCTGATAGTACAAAATTCAGTGTGCTCTGAGTAGTTAATTCATCCTCTTTCCTTATAAATGAAATCATCATAGACGTATGATTTGTCCTATTTGTTAATATCAACGTTAAATTAAAAAATAGCCAGATTTATAACTGATTGTTGAAAAATAGCTAAGTTTTAAAAGTTATTGAAATTTGGCCATTTTAAATTTGAGTGAAAATATTGTTTAAAATTTGGAAAAATACGTCCGTAAATTTTATAGGAGTTCCAGTATAAGTATGCTTGAACTCCGTAAATTTTATGGGAGTTTCAGGATAACTATGCTGGAACTTTCGTAAATTTTATGGGAGTTCAAGCATAATTATGCTGGAACTCCCGCAAATTTTACGGGAGTTTCAGTATATACTGGTCCAGCATAATATACATTGGAGCACCGGTGCTCTAATCTCTAGTATATTATACTGAAACTTTTCGCTTGTTGGAGTTCCAGCATAATATGCTAGAAGTTCAAACACAGGTGCACTGATCTCCAGTATATTATGCAGGAACTTTTTGTGTTACATCAAAATAGTGGCTATTTTTCAAGGACTTTGTAAATGCTGGCTAATTTTGAATGACCAGTATAAAAACTGGCTATATCATCATATGTTAACATTTTCCATACATTGATAGCTGACACTGTTGACCAGGGACTTAGATATTTATTTCTTCCTCGGTGTGATTTGACAAGGGAGGGTAAAATGACGGGAAGAAACTAATAGCTTGTTTCGTCAAGCTTGTAAAATTAGTTTATTTTAAAAAGTAATTTTCTTTAAAAATACTTTTCAATGATAAAAAAAATTATATTTGGTTAACTAATTTGAAGAGTATCTTTGAACAATATTAGTGTTTGATCAAACTTTTTAAAAGTATTTCTAAGTATATTATTTTTAAAAATTATTTTGAAGAAGAAGTTACTTTTTCTATTTTTTCCAAAGCGGTTAATGATCAAATATATCTTTGTACTATTGATTATAGTATTTAACTTCTTCGTTACAGTTTTTGGACTTATGGGTCCCTGTCGTCACACAATTAAATATTTTACCCCTCCTTTAACTGAGGGGACACGTGTAAGTTCCCTGTGATGCTTTCAGATCCAACTTAATAATACCCATCCATATTAAGACCTGACTAACCCAATACAATAACCTACAAAATTACACCAGCCTCACTTAAATGAAAACCCTCGTCTCTTTCATAATCGTATTTCCTCCCTACACTGAAGAACTTCTTTCCTCCATATTTGGGCGTTTCTTTCATATTTAAACTTGAATTCGCTTGTACATTTTGATTTTGTTTCTTTTCATTTATCAATTTAAAGGCCGTCTCTTAAGTGGGTACTCAATGACTGAATCTAGTTCTTAAAAAAAAAAAGAGGTGCGTTTGTGGTGAACCACTTCACTTCAACCACTGTTTAAAATTTTGGTAGGAGATTCTATAAGTGCGCAAAACCTGAAGTAAGTAATATGTATTTATAAATTAATTTAATTTTGACATTTTTAACTAAAATTCACTTTTATTAGTATTCTCGTTATATGTTGTTAGAATGGTGTAAGAATGAATCATGTGATTTTTGGGAACGTCTTACTGGACAGAGCGGTGGTTGTAATTTGCAACTTTAAGTCTGATAGTTTTTTTAGAAAAATATTTTTTTTGCAACTCTCCTCCACCTCCCACCCTCCTCCAGCTCTAAAATGACATATCTAAAGGAATAATGACTCTTTTTAACCTAAAATCGCGTATTTCGAATCGTAAATTTATAATTTCCGTAAACTTCAACTCATAATTTTGAACTTGTAAAATATTGAGCTTTTAAATGATAAATAATAAAATTAAAAACTGAAAATATATTTTAAAATTTTGGGGGGGGGGCTGGGCGAAATTTTAAGAAATAAAATTAAATTACAAAAAAAGTAATTTTTTTTGTGCGGAGGGGGTGGGGGGTGTTACAAAAAAACACAAATTTAAAAACTGAAATTTTTCTAAAAAAAAACTGTTTTTTGGAGAGGGGGTGGGGTGGGTTGGTGAGGGTGAGAATGGTTGAGAAGGAGCTTTGGAAAATATTTTCCCTTCTTTTGATAAGGAAAACATTTTCCTCCAATTGGAGGAAAATGAATTGATAAGGAAAATGTTTTCCAAAACATTTAAGCCAACCAAACATGGGAAAATTGAAAAACATTTTCCACAAAATGTTTTCCTTCATACCAAACACACTCTTCATGTCCTTGCAATAAGTTCTTCTTAATTGGCATGTCACAACCCAAAAACCACATAGTTGTGATGGAACCTAGCTAATCCTAATGCTAGGTAAGCAAAATATAGAACAAGGTAACTCAAACAATAAAGTATTAAAATGATTGAATTCTATACAACATTCCTAAGACCGGTAGTACGTGTCATGAGCCACAATGATTATGATTTTGCAAATCGAAAAGAAGAATAAGTACACCATCTGCTTGGAAGTTACATGGACAGAGTTTAAGACCTAAACTACCATGAGTAAGAGTTAGCTTGAAGCTGGAACGTCTTCGATGCAAGGCTCCATCTTCAACAGCTATGCGGCTCCAAGATCTGCACACAGGCCGTAGAAGTATAGCATGAGCATAACAGATTACATATACTCAGTAAGTATCTTAACTAACCTCGGTGAACTTGTGATGAGGCTTTATGTTAATAGATACTCAATTGTTATTTTTACCTATGCAGATGATAAGCAAGAAGAGCAATACGAAAAAGATACACAAATACGTAATCATGTAATGAATGAAACAAGAATACAATGACCAAGGTCCCCAAAATATCAACCTATAATACATTCTCTCCGTTGCGGCATGCAATCCAACCCCACATATATAAAGAACACTATTGCGACGTACAATCGGATCTCCCAATATCAACAAACACTATTGTAGTGTGCAACCTAATCCCCAATATCAAAAATATCATATGAAACCACACACCAAATGCGGGAAAAGTTCAAAACAGAACACTAAGAAAACAAACACGCGATATTCAACTAGGTAATACAACTCAGACTGCGTAGAATGAGCGGTCCAATGTCAAAATCTAGTCTACCGTACATAATGACAAAGCTTCCACAAAGCATAATACACAACCAATCTAAAAGTCACCCTACCCGATTAAACAAAAGAGAGTAGAACATGAAAGGAGTAATGTATATTTATCAAGTAAGAATAGTGTCAAATGAAGGCATTCAATATGTGAAATTAGGTAGCAAGTAAATCCATTTAATTAGTGAAGACATATAGTAAGTAAAAAGCATATAGTAAGTGAAGACATATAGTAAATGAAAGCATGTAGTGAGTGAAGACATGTACCAAGTTAAGGCACTAAGCAAGTAAATCACATGATAATTAAAGGCATGTAACAGGTATGTGCTAATAACAAGTAAATACATGAATTCGAAGAAGACATATAATAGAAGTAAAACCTGAGTAAAAGTGTAGGTGTAACAGTAACATATAGGAAATACATAGCTATAATAGTAACATTCCAAAAGGGAAAACGCAGAGGTAGCTTCAAAGGAACTCAAGCGGAAAGTATTATACAAAACCACAAACACCAATAGAAACCAAAGAAAAAGACATGTAAGAACTTAAAGAATAAGAGCCCGTTTGGATTGGCTTAAAAAAAGTGACTTTTAAGTATAAGTGCTTAAAATCATTTTTTAAGTGCTGGAGCTTGTTTTATAAATAAGCAGTTAAGTGTTTGGATAAAAGTGCTTAAACTTAAAAAAAGTTATTGAAGTGTTTGGTAAATAAGTGCTGGTAAGCACTTGTTTCTGTAAAATGACTGAAATATCCTCAAAGTTGTTAACACTATAAAGAAAATGATTATAATAATATTTTATTCTAAATTAATACATATACAAAAATACTATAATTTAGTTCATTTTCAATTTAAACTGCTTGCCTAAATATAAATTATTTATTTAAATAACATGCAATAATCTATTATTTCACCAAAATATATTTTTTTCGTTTCATAGCTTCAAATATTTTGTTAACGTGTAGACTCATTGAAAATTTTGATTTATAATATAATTTCACCAATTTAAAAAAATGAGGGATTCATCAGTAAACTTTTAAAAAAAAAAGGTTACGAAACCAAAAAAGAAACTAAAGCAAAACAAAGAATTCGGCACTTATTGAATTTGGAAGGCACAAATTGGAAATGGCAAAGGAAAGGAGAAAAAGAAAAGATTATAAAATTTGGAAGGCAGTGATTGAAAATGGCGGAGGAAAGGAGAAAAAGAAATGATTAGGTATTTTGGAAATTATACATAAGTATTAGGGATAGCAATGTAAAATACTTGGTCAAAGAGGGATGGCTTTTAAGCTAGAAAAAAAAAGTTGGGATTACCCAACTTATCATTTTTGGCTTAATTTGGACCTTTTGGCTTAAAAGCATTAGACCTTTAAGCAGATTTTAAATTTGCCAAACACCTCAATAAGCTAAAAAATAACTTAAAAGCTGGTTTGACCAGCTTTTAAGCCCATCCAAACAGGCTCTAAGTGATCATAATAGAAATCCAACTTCCTTTTTCTTTTGCATGGTAATAACCACAAATCAATCTCATTTCAAATCACACAGAAATACACATTGTGCCAAATATATCCCGAAGGCCCCAATCACTATCTCTTTATACGAATAAAAAAGCCCGTGTAACATGACAACAACAAGTATAGATATAGATTCCTAATACTACGATTTAAGTATGCTAACGAATCTCGAAAATGGCACATTTAGTCCCTTTTAAGATATCACATGTTCTAACATGATTTCTAACGCAAATAATTGAGTTTACTAGTCATGGAATTAAATGAAACATAGGTTAGGTTATCATCTAGTTCAACAAAGGCACAAAGAAGCACATAATCCCCCCACCCCCACCCCCCACCCCCGAGTATGAAAATCCCGACACATGCATATATGCTCGTCACCTCATATATGCATCAACCCCGCATGTAGAAAATAATATCGATTAGTAGGAAAAATTCCCTCCGGCAAGGCTAGGCAAAATACTTACCTCATTACGAAATAATTTCTACATTCAGCTTGATTTGGGATCCAACAAACTAGACGTCCATTTTACTTGTGCCCTCTGCTGCCTCTACCATGTTCACATTTTCGAACAACCTCTCAAATCTTTCTAGCAGCTCCTTGTCTGGCCTTATCTCTGCTCGGTTGGGCATGATCGTTGCCGGACGCCTTTTTGTACCAGGCTTGACGAATGAATGGGAGAGTTTAGGGATAGGCTTAGGGAGGGTCCATCCTTTCTTTTTCAATTTTCAGGCTCTTTTTATGTCGGCAATGGCTGGTTTGAAACCCAATCCGAAAGTGTCAATGATTCCCGGAAGAGATACTGGCTGTGTTATTCCTTGCAATGCAGCTCCTAAACCTTTCCCAGGAAGAAACCCATTTTTCAACATCTTCGTAGAAACCATGACTGATGCGGAAGCTATCTTGGGCATCAGAATGTTTTCGCCTTCACATATTTTATCCATAGATATAGTGTCCACCACTTGGTATACCCAGGGACCTTTATCACCCTCGACTTCTTCAAACGACATGATGATATTGCAGGAATTATCTTCACCATGAACCACTATTTCTTGACAATCCCATTCGAATTTCACCATTTGATGGAGTGAGGAAGGTACATCCTTTGCAGCATGAATCCATGGACGTCCAAGTAGGATATTATAGGACACGGCAACGTCCAAAACTTGAAATTCCATGGTAAACTCTACTGGTTCGATAGTGAGTTCCAATATGATATCTCTAACAGTGTTCTTCCCGCCTCCGTCAAATCCTCTCACGCATATACTGTTCCTATGGATTCTTTCATGATCAATCTTAAGCTTGCCCAAAGTAGATAAAGGGAAAATGTTGGCACTTGTCCCATTATCAACCAGTACGTGGGTCACCACTGATTCTTCACACCGTAAGATATAATGCCCTGTTGTGCTCTGTCCCCTCTAACGGCAGTTCATCATCTGAAAATGTTATTCTGTTTGCCTCAAAGATTTTATTTGTGATCTTCTCTAAATGACTCACTGTAATCTTCTCTAGTACATGGGCCTCGTTCAGGATATTCATTAACGCATTACGGTGTTCATCAAAATGAATCAACAAGGACATCAAAGATATTTGCGCTGGTGGTTTCCTCAGATGCTCAACTATAGAATAATCATGAGCTTTCATTTTCTTCAGAAATTCCTCGGCTTCTTCTTTAGTGACAGCTTTCTTTACATTGGCTGGATTATCTCTTGTAACTTTTTCCTTACTCAATTCATCGGGAGCGAAACATCTCCCTAACCCGGTCAAACCGTGGGTTTCACAAATCTCCTCCTTGATTTCCTTTCCTTTATACATGATGGCTACCTTGCTGTAATTCCAAGGCATAGTTTTGGTGTTCACTATGGGCATTTGAATGACTGGCTTGATAACAACTGGCTCTAGCTGTGCTTCTTTTACAGTTAATACGAGCTTTACCCCGGGCACTATCACCTTTACTGGCTCAGGTTCTACTATTATTGCTGGCTTGCTCACAGATGGCTTGACTGGTATTTTCTTGCTTATAGCTTTCTCCTCTGTCTTGCTCCCGCTCGCCTTGATCATCATTACAGCTTGAGAGGGTTTCTTGCAATTTCCCCCTTGTACCACCTCTATCATGTGGGTCTCGTGGTGCACAGGTAGAGGGTTCTGTGTTATATGTGGAGCCTCGGGAGCTTGAACCTCAATTCTTCTAGAGTCGATGAGCTCATGTATTGCATTCAAGTGCTAGCAATTTTCAGTTTCATGCCCTCGGCATCCTGAACAATATTCACAATTAACAGATTGGTCCAAGTTTCTCGGTGGTGGATTAGGGATTTTGGGCTCTATGGGGTTTAACATCCCGAGTTGTCTTAGTCTATGGAAAAGACTGGTATACGACTCACCCAACGGAGTAAATGTTTTCTTCTTTTGTGTCCTATCATTCTTGACTCCAGGGTTAGGGCAAAAACTTGTTCCATTGGGATTTTTATATGTTTTTGGTGGTAGGTATGTGTTCTAAGTGTGATAAATATTTTGAGGTGCTGGAATTCGCCATGGAGTAGAAGGTGGTTGGTAGGCTTGGGCGTGATGTACAGAAACTTATGGAATATGAGGAGGGTAATAGTGTTAAGGTGGGCTATATGGTGTTGGTGGGTAGGGTTGATGCGGGCGAGGCTGATGGTAATATGGATTGGGACTCCTGGACCAAGACCTCCCTTCTATGACTGCCACGTCTTCCTTCTTTTTCTTCCCTATTGATCCACCTATACCTGTCTGGATTGCCTGGTTCGTACCTTTGATGGTTGAATAGCTCATAATTTTGTTTGACTTTAACCCTTCCTCAACCAAGCTTCCCATTTTAACTACCTCGTTGAATGTCTTCCCAAATGGCAGATACCAAATACCCATAGTACTTTTGTTCCAAAGCTTGCAGAAAACAGTATACCATTTCTCCCTCTTTCATCGGTGGGTCTACCCGAGCAGCTTGCTCCCTCCACCTAAAGCCATATTCTCGAAAACTTTCTCCCGGCTTTTTCTTCATCTTTGTAAGTGTCAGTCTATCTGGAATAATTTCCAGATTGTACTGGAAATGGTTTACAAATGTCTCGGCTAGATCATCCCAAATAAACCACCTGGTATGGTCTTGACGGGTATACCATTCGAGAGCTGAACCACTGAGACTTTGGCTAAAGTACGCCATGAGTAACTTATCTTTCCCACCGGCTCCACGCATCTTGCTGCAGAACCCTCTTAAATGTGCTATTAGGTCGCCATGGCCATCATATAAATTGAATTTCGGCAGCTTAAATCTTGATGGCAGTTTCACTTCAGGGAATAGACATAAATCCTTGTAAGTTACGCTTACTTGACCACCCAAGCCCTGCATGTTACGGAATGATTGCTCGAGGCTCTTCATCTTTCTAGCCATCTTTTTCGGCTCAGGATTTTTAGGTGGTTTCTCCTCTTCTGCCATATCAATGAGAGGGGTATAGGAATCTTGCTACCGGAAAGTAGGTTCCGGGGGGTAATAATGGTTGTCTTGGACGTGGAATAGTGGTTCACTAGAGGATTTGTGTAAGGGGGCTGGTGGTGGTACCACATATACAGAAGCAACATGGGATAGTGCGATGGAACTTGTTTAGGTATTGGAGGTGGTGCTTGTGATGTGGTTTCGTAGTATGGTGAATATGTAGGATAAGTGGAGGATGAGTTCATAGTGGGTGGATCTTGTGCTGGGACTAGTGGAGGGATGTATGTGAGATTGGCAGGATAGGTGGGTAAATGTTGTCCCTTTGTCCAAGCCTGGTACATCTCATCCATTTGTTGTTTGAGCTTATACATCTCCTTCTTTCATGCTATTCACATCTACTACCTCATCTTCCTGCACTGGATCCGTGACTATTGCTTTAATTTCCTGAGTAATTGTCTTTGTCATATTCTTGGAACGAGTGTTGTAATTATGAGTTGCCAGAATGCCAGTTACTAACCACTTATCTGTTACTCAACAACGACAAAACTTGTTAGTGGTTAGGACATAATGGGTCAAAATTATAGGTTAAGAACACAATTTTGCCTAACAATATGCGTCATCCTGGCCTTGTTGTCTTTCTTGATTTGCCCATTCTTTAGTTTACGGTTTTTTCTTTTCCTTATATTTATTATCACCGACTTTTTTTTTCTTTTCATTTTTCATTGACCGATCCTACATATTTGCCTATCGCACAAGTATTTAAAGAAAAAGAATAATAACGACAAATTTGGAAATTCTCAACTTCATTAATACCCAATCATAGATTACAAAGATAACATTCTAATGATAATTGTACTACAACCTTAAAAATGCATAAATAAAAATACAAACTCAAAATACATGTCCTAGGAATACATTAAAGACCCTAGTGCCCGCAAGACATCGTTCGGTCTTACCGCGGGCCTACATGCTAGTCCCCTTTGGAGTTTATCTAAATCTCTCATTACTTGCTTTACAAATATCGTTGCTGAGGCGGCAAATGTGGACTGGTCATATCTTCGCATATCTGGCATTTCCGAGTGATATAATGAGCAATGCTGACAATTCATTCTCTAATCATTCCTTTCTCTTGGAGCAACCTTTGTATTTGTTCGGCACGAGCCTCCATAGTCTGTTGGCTTTTCTCTTGAAGCTGCTGCAATTCCATTTTAACCGGGCCATGTCCATATAGCAGTGTTCTCTTTCTATGTCAAACTCTTTTACTAGTTTGCTACTTTTGACCTCGGCCGTGACAATCTTTCTCCTTAACTGAGCAACTTCAATATTATGTTCTTCTTTCAATTGTTGGATCATCCGAGCCCTTTCTTCAGCATTTCTAGCCAATTTCTTCCGAACCATGATTAATTCTATTTCTGCTTTGTCTAGATCAAAACTGTAGTCTTTCACCTTTCGCCGCAAATTATCAATCAATTTTTCATCCCGGGCATGTCGAATGGGTTTTAGTTGCTGCTCTCATTTTCAGAATATGAGCTTTTAATGCCTCATTTTCCTTAATCAGTTCTTTCTTTTCGCCCTCATCGGCAGCCGCTTGTAAGCTACTTTCGAACTTGAGTTCTTAAACTTGCTTTTCTAACATACTGATTTTGGCTCGGTATTCGTTCTCCTTAGCCAACCAATCCCATTGCACTTTTGACAGCTCGACAAATTCTTGATTGTGAGGTTTCTTAATTGGTCTTTCATGCTCATAATCTCTTCTGTACCATGGAGAATAACCAGGTGACACTTTACCTCTTGCCCGATCCCTTACACAAGTGTCCACTTTCAAACATTGACATTCATTCCATATTTGTCGGAATTTTGCCTCAGGAAACTACCCATTGGGACTAATCTCTACTACTTGAATGCTGAGATCTCCATGTTTTGAGACTATTTGATATCTTCCGAGTTGCTGTAATACTCGATATGACTCGTAAGATTGGATACTTTTGAGCCCCATTAAAAGAAAGTGCGATCCTTCTGCTGGCATGTATATGACTTCATCGATGGGTAGCCACCCGAATGCCCATTCTATCTCACTAGCAGTAAGTGATCGAAAGTATGTGATCCAACCTTTAGACCCCTCCGGCAACTTGACCCCTTTTATCCTCGTGTAGAGTTCTTCTATCCAAGTCTTTTTTGATGATCCATAACTCAGGAATTGAGGGCAATGGCATAAGTGCTCGATCATCCACATCTGTAATAGCAAATTGCATCCCTCGAAGAAATCGTCTCCAGCTTTACAAGTTGTGAGAGCATGAAAGATATCGGCCACTATTATATGTGCCAATTCTGATGTCAATGTTCCCGTCTTTACTTGGAAATATTATCAAACCCAAAAGGCTACCATGAAAGCAAAACGCCTATGTTCCTCCCATTTAGGCCGGTTTGCTTTACTGCAGAATTTCTTCGTTGGGTTGTTAAATCCTCCAACGTGATCATATATATGGTATATGAAATTCATAGTGCAAAACTCGTGGACCAAATCTTCATTGTCAACACTTCGGGCTATTTTCAAGGAATCCAGGAATCTGTGAGCGGTGATGGCTCTTGGAGCAACCGGATATTTGTCTTCCAGAGGGACCTTATTTTTGCTGATGTAATTAGAAATCTCTTCTATTATCGGAGTGAGCTCAAAGTCCGAAAAGTGGAGCACATGGTGTGCGGGATCCCAGCAGGTGACCAAGGCCAGAATAATGTCTCCTTGAGGTATGATATCAAGCAACCCGGTAAGACCTTTCAAATATTTCTTGACCTCATCTTGTCCGTCTTGACCCAAGTCATTCCACCAGAGGCGTAACTCAAAAGGGATCTTATTTATTAATGAAAACAGTTCATTTTGCATTGTGCTCATCCTGCACATTTATTTAAAAGTGATTTAACTACATATTATTTGACCTAAAGGCAAAAATATTTTTCAAAGGAAAATTTCTTTTCTTCATTTTTTTTAAAAACGTCCCTATTTACGAATACGGCCTTTCAATACTTCCTCCGAAGATTTTAAGGCTGTATTTATTATCTAGGGAAAGTGACTCAAAAGTGGCCATTTTTGCGGAAACAACCTTCCGACGCCCTTTCGGGACATTCAACTATTTTCAAAAACAGCATCACTTTGGTTTATTAATATTTTTGGTTGTTTTTTTTGAAAAGGGATGGTTGGACCCGTCAAGGATTGCCTACGTATCTCGTCTAGTGGTGAGAATCAAACCCACATAGTCCGGTCAAATTATTTTAGACCAATTATTTTTAATTTCGACAAAACTGACTTAAATCTACAAAAGGTTGGCGACGAAGATGTTCAGGGACCAACTCGGTAAGATGATATAAGTCTATATAGAAGACATGTTGGTCAAGTCCAAAACGAAAGAAGATCACATCGACCATCTAAGAGAAACTTTCGATATACTCAAGCGATATGGAATGAAGCTCAACCCTCAAAAGTGTGCGTTTGACGTGGCCTCAGAAAGTTTCTAGGATTCGTGGTATCAATGAGAGGGATCGAGGTCAATCCCAACCAAATCAAAGCCATCGAGAGGATACCGGAATACCTAACCACCAAAAAGCACGTCAAAGGTTGACTGGTCGGATAGCCGCCTTGTCAAGGTTCATTTCACGATCATCGGATAGGTGTCAAAAATATTTCCATACTCAAGAAGTGCAACGACCTCTAATGGACTACATAATGCGTCCAAGCCTTAAAGGACTTAAAAGCATACTTGTCGTCGCCACCACTACTTTCAAAACCAGATCTAGGAAAACATCTCCTCGTTTATCTCGTTATATTCGAAGTAGATGTAAGTACGACCCTGGTTCAAGAAAACTAAGATACCCAATCTCCCATCTATTATATTATAAAATTATTAGTCGATGTTGAGACGAGGTATCCTCACCTTAAAAAGCTGGCCCTGACCTTAGTCGCTTTGGAAAAACTTAGATCGTATTTCTAATGCCACCCATCTCTGTTGTTATGACTCTTCCCTTGAAAGCATTCTGCATAAACCCGAGTTATTGGGAAGGCTGACAAATGGGAAATCGAGCTGAGCGAGCACGATAGCGAGTACCAGCCGCAAATAGTGATAACGTCATAAGTGGTCGCTGACTTCGTCGCCGACTTCAACGCAAATGTAATGCCCAAAGTTGAAAAATAAGCTGCTAAAACTTCCTCCCAAATATAAGACCTCTAGGTCTTGTAACAGATGGAGCGCCTAACGCGCCAGGGTCTGGAATAGGAATTGTACTCAAAGTCCCAACAGCCGAAGTAATTCGCCAGTCCATAAGGTCATACATGACTAACAAGGAGGCCCGGTATGAGGCTATAATTGCAGGTTTAAGACTAGCACTCAAGTACGGGGCAAGACGGCTAAAGATACGTTGTGATTGCCAACTCGTAGTCAACCAAGTTACAGGGACTTACCAAATCAAAGAACATAGATTGCAAAAATATCTAATTGAAATCTGCAAGTTGCTTCCCAAATTCGAAAAATTCAACTTCGATCGAATTCCCCGAGTCAGAATGCTGAGGTGGACGACCTTGCCAAATCGGCTGCAGCCACCAAAAGCATCACGACCGGAGACAAAAACATAGTCCACCTCCTCAATTCATCACTTGATGAAATTGAGGTAAAAAAAGTGAACTTAACTTGGGAATAGCATAATCGTATTGTTACATATTTGCAGGACGGCACACTCCCGATGATAAAAAAGAAGCCAAGAAACTGAGAATGCAAGCGGCAAGTACATTATCATCCACAACGACCTATATAAGAGGACTTACGGATGTTCTCTAGCGAAATTTCTAGGCCCAAATCAGAAACGACACGTCCTTGAAGAGGCCCACAAGGGTCATTGTGGAGCTCATTCCGGCAATCAGGCTCTGGTGAGATGCCTCATCCAGGCCGGAAACTATTAGCCCACCATGAAAAGAAGGTTGCATACTTCGTGAAAAAGTATGAGCAATGCCAAAAGTATGCTCCGATGATTCATCAAGCAGGCGAACATCTCCACTCAATCACATCACCTTGGTCGTTTATCAAATGGGGAACGAACATCATGGGCCCCCTCCCGACTGGGCGAGGTAACATTATTGTTTTAACTGACTATTTTTCTAAGTAGGTGGAAGCATGAGTATTCGCCCAAATACGCGAATAGGAGGTGATCGCCTTTATATGGAGAAACGTCTTATGCCGGTTTGGCCTTCCCAAGGAAATTAGCTGGAACAATGGGCCCCAGTTTACGGGAAGGAAAACCGATGAGTTTTTTTTTGAGAAATAGCATATCAAAAAAATACTCTTGACGCCATATCACCCCCGCGGGCAACAAGCAAGCAGAGTCATCCAACAAGTCAATACTGAACATCATGAAAAAAAAAGCTTGAAGACGCCAATGAACTATGGCAGAATATTACCAGAAGTACTGTGTTCCTATCGGACAACGTCGAAGACGAGCATAGAAGAGACCCCCTACTCTTTGGTCTACGAGACCGATACAGTAATACTAGTCGAGGTCGGAGAGCCCAGCCTACGGTAATCACATAAGAGTCGACCTAGGAATGACGAAAGCAGAAGACAGAAGCTCGACGAAGTAGAAGAACGAAGAGACATGACCTACATAAAAATGATCGCCCAAAAATAATAAGCAAAACACTATTATAACAAGAAGGCAAAGATCATGCTATTATATATCTATTGTTGTTACTCCCTAGAGTGTATTTAAAGTTAGTTGCAAAAAGCAAGCTCTACAACTAATCCAACAACAATAACAATAAGAGTCTGTTTGGAAAGTCACCCAGTAATTGGAATTGGTGTAATTACTAGGGTAGTAATTACACAGCCTAGTAATTACTCAATTGTGTAATTACGACGATCTGTTTGTTTGTCATACTGTAATTACAGTGCAATTACAAGTTTACTGTTTGGTTGCATAAGTGAAATTACACATTTATATTAAATTTTAAATTAAGTAATTATCAAAACTTAAAAGTTAATATAATAAATATATGCCTATTATTTTTATAAGTATAAATAATATTATATTTGGTATTTAAGATGTATATTTTTCGTGAATATACATTAATAAGTAATCATATATTTATAACTAACATTGTATAAATAATTTATCTATATATTTTAAATTAATAATATTTAGTTTAGATACGTACAAAAATAAAAAAACTCATTTTTTGTAAGAACATCATGGAATTCATATTTGATAAAATAAATTAATATTTATAAATATAATGCCATAACATTATTTAAATGTTTGACAAAATCGATCTATCAATTCTAACTAAAAAATGAACAACATGCGATGTGAGCCAATACTACTAAAACAAGTAAATTAGAACCATGAATATAACACAATTTCAAAATTCAAAAAAAAAAAAAAAATTAGCATATGTCAAATTCCAACATAATAATAGTAAGTTCCACTATAATTTTAGATTAGGAAACATAATAAGTTATAACCACATTCACTAATGAAATTCCACTTTAATTACATCAGTCATAATATGACAAGTTTATAAATGACTCATTATTTATAATATTAGGAGGTGTAGTTTCAAAAAATAAAATAACAAAATAAATAAAAATAAAGTATAAGCAATTACATGAAATAACAAGAAATAAAGGAAGAGAAATAAAAGATAAATAACGTACAAAGAAAAATATATTTTAAAATTTTAAAAGAAATTAAAAAGAAAAAATAAAATTAAAAAATTAAAATAAGAGAAAGAGAAGTTATAAAAAAATAAATTAAACCAAAAAAAAAAGGAAAGAAACAAAAAAGCAATCTTGTAATTACCACAAATTCTCATCTCCCCCTAGGGAATTGGAGAGTGTAATTACACCCCTCTAATTACACCAAATTTCATGCTGACCAACTAATTATTTGGCCAAACAAACATGCTAAATTGTGTAATTATATTTAATTACACCCAAATCCAATTTTTAGGTGGCTTTCCAAACATACTATGACAGTAGTAACAGAAAAAAAGTAGTGGATTAACGATAAGCTCCTTGTACCAAAAAAAAAGGGGGGGGGGGGGGGGGGTTAATAATACATCAACCAATGAATTATGACTTAATTATTTCCTCGTTGGACTCATCCGGAGTAACTACAAACTTCGGATTGAAATACAGTGTTGGACGTGGAGTAAAAATAAAAAAGAAAAGGAAATGCATTAATGTACTATGAGACTAGTTGGGAATGCTAAACGATTTCCTGTATGAGTAAATATGGCTTGAGAGGCCCTTATTTTTAGGGATATAAAACCATTAAGTCTACTTAAGTATCCCTTGTTATGCCTTTCACACCATTCTGCAGAGGTTCATGTATCAACAATGATGCATTAATTCTTGAAAAAGCAACAGGCATTTTCTTAGTCAATGCGATCAGTGTTATAGTAGTAGTTATTTGATTTGATTGATGTTTATCTTTAAGTGGTTGATATATGGTTAAAGCTCATAAATGATCAAATATAACATGCATAAATAGCAGTATCCCAGCAGACTTTATAAACCGGAAAAGGTCCAAATATGCCCGTGAACTATGCGAAATAGACAAATATGCCCGTCGTTTATAGTTCGGCCCAAATATGCCCATTCCGTCAAATAGTTGGGCATATATGCCCTTATTTGACGGAAATCTGATTTTTATTTTTTTATTTTTTATTTATTGATACCAAATAACCAAACCCAACTTAAAAATAACCCACCCGACCCATGTCCTATTTCGACGGGCATTTTTGTCCTATTTCGCATAGTTCACGGCCATATTATTTCGCATAGTTCACGGGCATATTTGTGCTATTTCGCATAGTTCACGGGCATATTTGTGCTATTTCGCATAGTTCACGGGCATATTTGTGCTATTCGCATAGTTCACGGGTATATTTGTGCTTTTTGGAATTACTAGATATTTGGTTAAAACTATTTCAGGAATACTTTTGAGTTAAAAGAAATGGTTTCATGTACTGGAAATATCATTTTGAAAAGTGTATACTTTTCCTAATTTTATGTAATGAGAATCTATTTGGATAGAAACAAAATTTTGAAAAATAAAAATAGATGATTGAAATATGTGATTTTAAACACGTCATGAATATTTATATAGTTACGTGTAATTATATAAGATCTTAAATAGGTAATTAAGCTTTTACATGTTACTTTATCTCCCGTTCGCTATTTTTTTGCTAGATTTCTTCTACATGAAAAACAAATGAAGCGTTAACTAACAATAACAATAACAACGAATTTAGTGTAATCGCACAAGTGGGAGACACGTTAATTAACTCTTAATAATGTTTGTTCACAGCTGTGTTTTTTTTGTCCTTAATTTTTCTTTGTTATTTTTTCTGAAAATAAACTTCAAGTTGGATTATACAAATATGTTTAACGTGTTTAATCCAAGTGGACAATTCCAACTTGATGTCAAGCTACATGCGATGGCGTGTGCCTAAGTTCAATTCACACTATCTTTACTTCTGATTTTGTAACCTGGTCGGGGTAATTGTTTTTTAAAAAATAATCAGTGCTTAATAAATTAATATTACATCTATAATTTCATTCATTTGTACTCTAATACATCCACGTCCCATGTCACATGATGTTGAGTGTTGGGTAAGGGGTTTGAGAAGGATGGCCTATGATCATACTCAGTAAAGACAGAAATATTTTACGTATAATTTGGTGTTTACACAAAATTAACTAATTTAATTTTAAAAGTTATATTCTGTCAACATTTGGTTTCTCCAACGACATTAGATGCAGGACAGAGGATAAAACGTCAGCCAAGAAGGTACAAATGTAACGATTCTTAGTTTCTGTTAATAAGAAGAGATGTGTTTAGTTCAGTCACTTGGGATAATCAAGAGGTGCAACAATTTTGCTGTCCAATTAGCAGAATCCTTCAGTAACTTAGACCAAGTATTATGGCTTCTAATGCATTTTAAATACGGAAAAGGTCCAAATATGCCCGTGAACTATGCGAAATAGCACAAATATGCCCGTGAACTATGCGAAATAGGACAAAAATGCCCGTCGAAATAGGACAAAAATGCCCGTCGAAATAGGACATGGGTCGGGTCGGGTGGGTTATTTTTAAGTTGGGTTTGGTTAATTTGGTATCAATAAATTAAAAAAAGAAAACAAAATTAAGTTTCCGTCAAATAAGGGCATATATGCCCAACTATTTGACGGAATGGGCATATTTGGGCCGAACTATAAACGACGGGCATATTTGTCCTATTTCGCATAGTTCACGGGCATATTTGGACCTTTTCCGCTTTATAAACTACACCTTCTAGGATAAAACCTCAAAACCAATATCTATTTTATTTACTAACCACGATATTTCAGCAAACCATGAGTGACTCTTCTTCTAGTGAATGTTCACTACAAGTTCTTGATCCCAAACATGTTGCAGTTGTTGAGCAACAAGACTCGGAATTTCTTTTTCACGCACCTATTGTTTCATCTTTCAATGATATAATTCGAACACTCCTTAATTTTGTGGACAAGCTTAGGCATCTCAACATCATGGAGCAAGGCATTCAGCTGCCTCTATTGTAGTAGTCAGCGATCAGTTTTCTGTAAAGTCCAGTGTACTTGAATCTAGGGTTCCGGCAACCTGTATTTCAAGATTTGGGGAGAAGGAGGGGTATTTGGACAGGGCTAGTATGAAGGGGTGATAGAGGAGTTTTACACAATGTATTGGTCTATATTTGATTTGCGATAATTCCATATTCATAATCTTGCTTCTCATATAGATCTCTATTTCTAAGAAAATTATATAGCGTTTAACCAACTAATATAACTTTTCCCCCTTTTCACCAACTTAATTGAGATAATATTTCACTCAATCTAACTTGACAAATTAAATCTTCAATGGCAAAAATGATTAGCCATGATAACAAGATCCAAATTATCCACCACGATCAATTTCCTTTTTCTTCCTTTGACAAAGAATTCTAGTGCTTCTCCCCCATTCGTCCCACTCCCTGGACCACCTCAAGTGTCTCTTTCTATCAACGAAACCTTGTGGCTAAAAATAACTCTTTCATTTATTGTGCTGATTGATACTCTTATTCCATGTAGTGCTTTGAGGAAATCTTTCGAGGTATTCAAACTTCATTTTAAAACATAATTTCTTTTAGATCTTATCAACATAGTTAATTAGTTATCACTCTAATCCAGCCAAACTAGAGTCTTTAAAATAAAACTTGGCATATATATATGAAAGTTTGTTTCGTTGGCTAGATATTTGTATGTTTGACTAATCTTTATATCCATTACAGGTCAAGCTTTTTGTTATATATCACACATTATTGGCTTGTCACAATTTACAAAAGTTTCCCCTACGGTAAATACATCTCCTAACTGCTAAATCTTATCTTACCTTAATGATCACTATCATAATAAACTTTTCAAAAGCGGACCTTGAAAGTTCCTTTGGTTCTTTTTGAGTGCCTAAATGCTCTTGGCAAACTGACCTAATTTTTTTGGGATTACATTAAGTAATTCTTTTTAAAGAGGAGGTTATCTCTTAGGAGCTTTCTTTCTGTTTGGCCAAGCTTTTTTTTGGGTCAAAAGTGCCTTTTTTTTTATACGGTGAGCATGGTTAGTGAGGATTCATATAGACAACTTCAACTTGTTTAGGGTTGAGATTTATAGCCTGTTTGACCAAGCTTTTTTTTGGGCCAAAAGTCCTTTTTTGGGCCAAAAGTACTTTTGCCAAAACTGAGGTGTTTGGCCAAGCTTTTGGAAGGAAAAATAGTGCTTTTGAGGAGAAGCAGAAGCATTTGGCGAAGCAGAAAAAAGTAGCTTCTCTTTGATAGCACTTTTTTGATAATCACTTTTGAGAAAAATACACTTATAGCCTGTTTGGCCAAGCTGCAAAAATCAGCTTATTTTGAGAAGTACTTCTTTCCAAAAATGCTTTTCTTAAAAGTACTTTTGGTAAGAAACATTGTGTTTGGCTAATTAGTTTAAAAAGCTCTTCCGAGCAACAATTAGTGTTTGACCAAGCTTTTAAAAATGCTTTTAAGTGTATTTTTCTCAAAAGTACTTCTAAAAAAAATGTTTTTGGAGAGAAGTTATTTTTTTCTGCTTCTCCAAAACTGCTTTTGCTTTTCCTCAAAAACACTTTTTTTTCTTTCCAAAAGCTTGACCAAATACCTTAATTGTTGGTCAAAAGTGCTTTTGACAAAAAGAAAAAACACTTATAGCCAAAAAGAAGCTTGGCCAAACCTGCTATTAGAAGCAGTTTTTAAAAGCTTGGTCAAATACTAATTGTTGCTCAAAAGTATTTTTCAAATTATTTTGTGTTTTTGTTTTTGTTTGCCTTTCTCTTCACTGCGCTGAGGGTCGATTGGAAACAGCCTCTCTGCCCTCTCGGGTAGAGGTAAGGCCTGACTACATATTACTCTCCCTAGACCCCACTTTGTGGGAATATACTGGGTTATTGTTGTTGTTGATGTATCTGTGTATATCATCATATAGACGCACGATTTGTACTTATGCACAAAAGTAAGGCTGGGTTTAGTTTTATTATTATTAAAATATTTAAATCTAAATATACATCCAAATAATAAAATATTGTCTCATAATTTAAACAATAAATAATTATTAGTGTTTTATTATCTGAATATGTATAATTTATCTTTGTCTAAAAGTATGTGCCGACTCCATCATGAAGCAAGTAAGGCACTTGCTTTAGGCTCCCAAATTTAGCGGGGCCTCATTCTTTAGCAATAATAGATTTATAAGTTTTTTTTTTTTAAAAAAAAAAGAAATATTAAGTACTTTCGTAGAGAAATAAATTTTTTCATATAAAAGGTTCTGATGCTTAACGGATTTGGTTGGAGACTTAGGCATTGCTAAAAATTTTGCTGCACCTGATATAATCGCACATGCATATGTGGGACCGCAAATGCGAAGCCGCAGAAGCGGTTAGGAAGCCGCATATGCGGAATTTAGCTTGGGCATCAGGAGTTGCAGGTGCGGCTAAGGGGATCGCAGAAGCGGGACCGCAAATGCGACCCAGTGACCGCATATGCGTCCCCAGCTCGGATAAGTGGCCTTCGCACCTGTGATGATATTTTCGCAGGTGCGGGACGGCAGAAGAGGTCCCATAAGTGCAGATGCAGACATCGCTGGGCAGAAAAAAAGGATTTCGAGGATTTGAAATTTCATAATAAAATTTGATTTGGAGCTTAGTGGGAGGCAATTTCTTGAGGGATCTTGAAGGAGAACAATTGGGTAACTAATTTTAACTCTAATTTGATCCTAATACATTATTCTATTATTATTTTTCTCAACTAATTAAGAAAATTGAGGGTGAAAGTTTGGAAATGGGGAAAAAGTTTCCCAATAAATAATCTGAGGTTTGAATGGGAATATGAAGTTGGATTGTGATGATTTGTGTATGAGTGAACTCGTGAGTTAATGGGGTGGTCGTCATTTGTGATTTTACCCAATTCTGAGACGTGGGCTCGGGAAAGATTTTTGGGCGTTTTCATATTTTCTTGTCTTATTTTTGAATTCATTAGCTAAATTAGTTGCTTGTAGCTTTATTACGTTATTTAATTGATTTGATTAGATTTTGGTCATTCGGAGTTGGATGCTCATGGCAAAGCATGATTTCGGATTTTATTTGAGTTTGGTTCAAGGTAAGTGGTTTACCTAACCTTGTGTGGGAGAACTCCCCTTAGGATTTTGATATTATTGTTATATAATTGCCTTGTACATGAGGTAACGGGTGTGTACACGTGCTAATTATTGAAAACCCTTGTTTCTATTTAGTTATCACTCCAATCCAGCCAAACTAGAGTCTTTAAAATAAAACTTGGCATATATATGAAAGTTTGTTTCGTTGGCTATATATTTGTATGTTTGCCTAATCTTTATCTCCGTTACAGGTCAAGCTTCTCATTATATGGGGTGATTTTTAAAAATAGCCAGATTTATAACTAGTCGTTCAAAAATAGCCCAATTTTAAAAATAATCAAAATTAATCACTTTTTATGTAAAGATAAATCTGAGCGAAAACACCGTTCAAAACCTGAAAAATACCCCAGTATATTATGCTGGATTTCTAACATAAGTATATTTGAACTCCATCATATTATACTGGAGTTCTAGGATAGTATGCTTGAACTCCATCATAATATGATGGAGTTCAAGCATAAATACACTAGAACTCCAGCATAATATACTGGAGTTCCAGCAAGTATAATGGTCCAGCATAATATACTATTTAATTTAACCTCATGCATACGTAGTCCCCATAAATAGAATGGACATTTTAATTTATTCTACCTATGGGTAAATTCCCTCTTACAAAATTAGAAAATAGACTTACCTCGTCTCAAAACCTACTTTTCGGTCCAAGATTATGCCCAAACCCACAATTTGGTGCCGAACAATCCAAAACTAATCAAATAGTATATAAATTAATCATTACATGTTCAAAAGTTTGTATTCTTACTATTAAAGTGATTACCCCACCCCAAATGTAGGATTCTTAAAATTTACCGCCGGGGTCATGTGCTCGGATTTCGGTAATTTTTAAAGAAAGTTGTTACCCATAACCTCATGAACTCAAACATATATTTTTTACTAAATTCTACAACAAATTTCGTGGTTAAATCTTATTTTTATCAAAACTGTAGGTTTTTCATCTCACTCATAAGTTCCACAAATTTACATGTTAAAATATATTTATAATCTATGTTCTAAACTAATATTATGTAGAAGTTACTTACCTAAAAGTTCTCGGTGAAAATTCACTCAATAAAATCCAAAATCTCCTAAAAATGAGAGAAATGGCTTAAATCCCGTATTAAATGAACCATTCTGCCCTAGCGATTTTCGCTTTTGTGGCTCATTAGCCGCATCTGCGGAAATCTCATTGTAAATGCGGTCTTCCCTTGGTTGGCCTAAGTTCGCATTTTCATAAAAATGGCTCGTTTATGCAATGTCGCCCATGTAGCAGATGAGCCGAACCTGCATTTGCTCTCGCTTCTACGGTCCTTTGACCGCTTATGCGATCGCGCATCCATGCCCGACTCGTCCGCACCTGCGATATCTGGGCTGCCTACGCTGGTCCACTTCTGCACCCTTTTGGTTCGATTTTGTGAGCTCAAACCCTGGTGTGTCAGTTGTTCTTCCAAGTTCCAAATGAGTTGTGTGCCTCGTTCGTTTAACACCTGTTGGGGGGGCCCTGCTCAAACGTACCCACAAGTTTGAAATCATAAAACTAACTCGCTCAAAATCTCGGAATGCAAAAAATAACATCAAAACTAAGAATCACACCCCAAACCAATTGAATCATAAATACGAATTTCAAGTTCTTCAATTTACTCCCAATACGCGGAAACGTTCTTAAACTACTCGTAATGACACAAAGTTCAAGTCTTAAATGGAATTACAAAACTATTCCCCGTTGCAGAACTACATTTGGACCTAGATATCACCGAAACCTACTCCAAATCTAATTTAAAGAACTTCAAAAACCTTCAAAGAACTAGCTTTCACTATTAGGCGCCAAAATGCTCCCGGGTCTTCTAAAATCTGATCCAAATATACGCCCAAGTCCAAAATCATCATACAAACCTATTGGAACCGTCATATCCTGAATCCTAGGTCGTTTGCTCAAAATATTGATCGAAGCCAAACTTAGCCTTTTTAGCCAACCTTAAAGAACCAAGTATTCCGATTTCAACCTGAACCCTTCCAAATCTCGAACTAACCATCTCCGCAAGTCATAAAATAGTAAAAGCACATACGGGAAGTCTTAATTAGGGGAACAAGGTTCTAGAAAGCAAAATAATTAGGTCATTACAGTAATTGAATCAGATAATATTGAATTCTTTAAAAGCATCTATCTGTATAAAACTGAATGTGATTCGTTAAGTAAAAGACCTAAACAACTACATGAATAACCAAAAGAAAATCCTCCATGTGACGAAGATCCAAGGCGTAGCAAACGTCAAAGAACATCCAGTTCCTTTGAACCATATCTTGTGACATTCTTGCTTGAAAATTAGCCTCAAACGGCTAAAATAGCTATGTCATCTTCAGATTCCACATTTTGAAAAGAGGCAGCCAATAGTGAGATTCAACCAATTTTGGATAACCATATACGAGAATTAGTTGATTTTCTTCTAGGAAATAAGCCGTTAAGTTCGAAATGGATCTTTAAACGGAAAATGAAAGCTGGTGGCACAATTGACAAATATAAAATAAGACTTGTTGTCAAAGTTTATATATAAAAGGAGGGCCTTAGTTACTTTGACACTAACTCTCCAATAACGAGGATAATATCTATTAGGGTGTTAGTGGCATTAGCGGGCGTGTATGGTCTTGAAATCCATCAAATAGATGTTAAAAAACATTTTTAAATGGGGAATTGTATGAAGAGATTTACATGGAAGAACCTGAGGGTTTTGTGGTTCCGGGTAAAGAAAAGAAAGTGTGCAAACTAGTTAATTCACTTTATGGACTTAAACAAATACCCAAATAATGGCATGCCAAATTTGATCAAACAATGTTGGTAAGTAGGTTTAAAACCAACGAATGTGACAAATGTGTTTACATTAAAAATACTCTAGGTCATGATGTCGTTGTTTGTTAATATGTTGATGACATGTTGATAATGAGAAAATATATGGCATATATAAATGCTACTAAGCGCATGTTGGCTAGCAAAGTTGACATGAAAGACTTAGGAGTTGGAGATGTGATCTTAGGAATCAGAATTCACAAAACTCCATAAAGTCTAGCATTATCACATTCTCACTACATTGAAAAGGTACTTGACAACTTCAAGTATTTAAATTTTAAAATTGTCAAGACTCCAATTGACGTGAGTTATGCACTTCAAAAGAATGAAGGTGAAAAAGACTCACGACTGGAGTATGCAAGAGTATTGGAAAGTTTGATGTATATCATGAATTGTACACGATCAGATATAACATGTACTATTAGCAAAATAAGTCGATTTACAAGTAATCCCAATCAAATACATTAGATGGAAGTGGAACGAGTTTTGAGTATCTGAAATATACCCAAAATTATGTTTTGCATTATAACAAATATCCCTCCATGATCGAGGGATATAATTATGCAAATTGGATCATCAGAAGTTAAATCCACAGTGTATATGTTTTCACAATTAGGGGTGGAGCGGTGTCTTGAAAATCATCCAAACAAACGTGCATCGCATGTTCTACAATAAAATCTAAATTCATAGCTTGAGATAAGGCTGATGAAGAAGTTGTATGGTTTGGAATTTCTTAAAAGATATTCTATTTTGGCCTAAACCTTTGTCACCAAAATATATACATTGTGATAGTTAAGCGGCAATAATCAGGGCAGGCAACGTTATGTAAAACGGAAAATCTCGTTATATACGATGGAGATACAATACCGTTAGAAAAATACCCTATAGTGGTGTTATCACGATTGACTACGTAAAGTCAAGAGATAACATATAAGATCCACTTATAAAATATCTATCTAGAGAGGTAGTTGAAAGATCATCAAAAGGGGGTAAGGTTAAGGCATAAGACAAGTCATCATGGCGATAACTCTTCCTAGCATACCGAGATCCCAAGAGCTAGGTTCAAAGAGATCAAACAAAGTTATGAATGACGGTTCAACATTGCCAAATTACTCAACACATTCTCGTGATGAAGACAATATCTAGAAATCAGGGTAAAGCATTAAGGCTTTTTGATGAGTCAATAAAATTTAAAGTTCTTTAATGATTCACTAAGTCTGGCAGTATATAATCACATAGTGTGTCTATAGGATTACATGCTTAGAAATCACCTATGTGAGTGTGAAGTGTAAGCCGATTCAAGGGGAATGAAAGTAAAAGCCCATTCTCTAAGCACTTATGAAACCAAGCAATGTTCATGGCAGAAACAAACACAACCGTGAGAAACATGAATGCTTAAGAGTTGATTGCGTGACTTATGTTTTCTAGGTATACAACAAAGCTCGGCGGTTCAAAGATATCAAATCTACCGATTGATCGAGTATATCCTATATAAGTTCATTACGGAAAATTCAAAGGGAAACCTACTTATACAGATGCAATTAATCCTTTCATATAAATTATACACTCGTTAGTGCATTCCTTTATCTTATATCCATTCCCTATTCATGTGGGAGATTGTTGATATTAAACATTTGTGAATGGAAAATTGAGGGAAGAAAGTGGAGGGAAAGTGATCTCTCTTTTGCTTTGGATCGACCAAATTATCCCTCATTGGTGGTGGAAAGAAAAGTGAATGTGCTTATATTGAGAAAGCACTTCGCTTGGTATTAAATGGGATGGAAAGAAAGTAAGCCTGGCGTCGTCGTCGTCGTCGTCGCTCCCTAGGCTTAGTTTCGAATTTGGTCAAAGGTTGATTGATTAATCTTTTTGGACAAAATTTCTTTTAATTATTTAATTAATTAAATTTAATTAATTAACAAATATTCAACCCGGAATAACTCAGGACCCGCGACGCGGCCCGGTCCGGTTAGTTTTCTTTCTCAAATTATTTTAAATTCATTTTCCCGCAATATTTCAAACAGAAATATTCCCACCTATTCCAATAGCCATGGCTGCTTCTCAAAGGTTGCATACCTTTGAGAAATTAATTAACGAAAATTTAACATAGAATAACCCAGGACATGCGGCGCGATCCGGTCTGGTACGTTTTCTTTCTCAAATTATTTTAAATATGTTGTCTCGCAGTATTTCAAACAGAAATATTTCCACATGTTCCCAATAGCCATGGATGTTCTCAAAGGTAAACCTTTGTGAAATTAATTAACGAAAATTCAACCCGTAATAACCTAGGCCCGCGAGATGACCCGGTCTGGTCTATTTTCTTTCTCAAATTATTTTAAATCTGTTTTCCCGCAATATTTCAAACAGAAATATTCTCACCTGTTTCATCAGCCATGGCTGTTTTTCAAAGGTTGCAAGCCTTTTCAGAAACAGTGCGAGAAAGTTATAAATATGCTTTGAATCTGAGAATCTTTCCTTATAAAATTTTTTCTTCATTTTCTTCTTTTTCTTCTTCTTCTTCTTCTTTTGCACAAAATTTTTCGGTGTGTTTTACAATCATTGAATGGTTCGCAGTTCATCAGAGTTTTTGGTACCAATATAATGGTAAGTAAAAATCGTTCTATCTTAGGAATTCCAGCACCTCGGGTACTTGAGGGGAATCATTTCCTTAAGGACATACTGTGCATTCAGTGAACTCGATTTATTCCAAAATTATTTTAAGATATTATTTCGACATCCTGTTGTAATATAGGTTGACTAACAATGGTCAACAATAATAACATAAAAGATAATGAAAAAGAGTAAATATGAGGAAAATGTTAACTATGTAAAAATACTGAAGTATAAAAATCTTTTTACTAGGTGACTTCAAGGAGTAGTTTGAAATTAAGACACTACATGATAAATGATGTTTAGAACGCATATAATATTTTCCAAACAAAAAATTAATAGTTTCTACCAGTAAATTGAAATGCACACGTGGTCATACACGTATGTAAATGTGGATAGGATGATCGTACTAAACAACAACAACAACTACCCAGTATATTCCCACAAAGTGAGGTCTGGGGAGGGTAATACGTACACAGGCCTTACCCCTACCCGAAAGGATAGAAGCACTAAATTATTTATTTAGTTTTAATTATATACTTATTTATTTATTATGCTGCTTTTGGGAAGAAGCACTCAGAAGAAACCTTGTGCTTTGTCCCCAGCCATTCCAAATCTTTGCTTTCAATTTTTTCTGGCAATTTATTATTATTACTCCTCGAGTGCATCAATATTGAGGCAAATATCCTATACACTGAATAAAATATTTGGATAATGAATTTAATAATTCTTCCTTATTATGAGAATTGGAGTACTAAAATAGCTCGTACCATGTTTATATTGTTTTTTAATTACATGATCCAGCCTGCAAATTCTTTACATTTACAAGGTACAATAATCTATAAATTCGAAAATGAGTGATAATTTTTCGATAGAGCTATTAAATTATAGTATTTTATATGTTCAGAAGTTCGATTGTCACAAGGTTATTTTGTTTGTTCTACTCTTGTATGCATCGTTTATAACTAGGTAAAGGTGTCAAGATTCTAATTTTGTCTTCTTTTAAGTTGTGAATGTAGAAGAGTTTATTTCTTAATAAAGGACCCTAAATAATTTATTAATAAACCAAAAAGACGTCTCTTTTGGTTCCCTTTAATTCAAACTTGAATTGTGGGAAATTATTGGCTTTGCTTTTTTTTTATTGCACGTCCCAGACCCCACTTCATAGGAACATACTGCGTTTGTTGCTTTTTTTATTGCACGGATTTGAATTATTTAACTTAGCATTAGTCCAAAAACACCTTTTCTTCACCCCCATTTTACTTTTCTATACAAAGAGAATAAAATCAATTTATTAAACCAAAAAGTAAAAAGCAGATGTTGTCCCTATGTTCACTGTATAATACCGTCATTAAATGAAACGGGTGAAATTATGTCAAATAAGAACATGTTACTCGTATAATTATTTGGCTAAGATTGTCACGTGACCTCTACGATTAATCAAATAGAATTATTATTGCTATTACTTAGCAGCTTGTCCTATGTATTGGAGGTTAAGTTGATGCACACTATCCTCCCAAATCTTATTTATGGGATTTTACTGAATTGTTATTGTTATTGTATACTTAACTTTTGATATATTAAAGTTTTTAAATTTAATTGAACGATCAAACATCTTATTTCCCATATCAATTCCCCTTCCAGTCCTATACGTTCACCTAGTAACGTAGCCATAATTCTTTTCAGGATATTCAAATTTTAAATAAGACGATAATTTTTTTTGTCAATGAATGGTGCACTAAATTTTTTAAATCAAACTATGCAGTATTTAACTAAATAATAAAAATACTTGCTAGAGCTAAAATTATAAACCAAATTAACATTAGAAAGACAACAATAGATATTTTACTAGTAAAAGTAAGCATAAAACTAAGAAAAAGAAAGAGTCGAGAGAGTTTGTAGTCTTAAAAGAGCTTTTGTTAGAGCTTGACTTTTAAATTATAAAATTTGGTTAAGAAATAACTTTTAACTAAAAACTAATTTTAATATTAGTTGTATATATTTACATAAAGTTTCAAGTTTTAAAGTTATTTATTAGGAAAAAAATAGATTGAAAAAGGGTCAAATAGACCACAAATGGTGGTATCTTTTAGTTTTGATAAACAAAAGGGGCACTTGATTTTGAATTCGTGAACAATACATTACTTTGAATACTTTGGACCGTATAACTACCTCACTCAATTATGTTAAGTGCGTTCAAAATATAAGATATAACCATTTAAAATGTGGCTACGCTATTGTCAACGCCACTAAATAATGATAAAAATAGAATTTAATCGAGACATCTAATATTAACCGTGTAAAAATATTTTACTCTATTAATATAGTTTAATATTTTATAATAAGTTGACTGGTTTATTTCCTAGTTACTATTAGCTTGCCAACTTTCTTCTACGCGATCGCAGAAAGACTAATGCGATCGCGAAGAAGGATTTTGGGAATCCTAAAGTTTGCTCTTTGCGATGGCAATTATGCCTAATATATTTATTATAAAAGATTATTTGCAATTACCTCTTCGGTGATATTGTTAAAAGGGAAAAGGATCAAATTTTTACTTGCACCATTTTTTGTCTAAACTTACTATTGTCATAAGAAAAATAATTCATTTTTATCCTCGATCCCAAACAGAGCTCCTATAATTATTTTTTAAACCTTAGTCAAAAGTCGAGGAATAAATATGAATATTCTTTCTCCAAAATTTCGGACATATGGGCTACAACCATTTCATGTTGGAGCTTCTTTAAATGGTAAAAGCTAATACAAGAGATTTGCTAATATTAAAAAATATAGATGAACTAAGCTCTCATTAGGCTATAGATTTTGGCTTCATTTTCAGAATTTTTTTGACAATATTGTTTGAAAAAAAAGTTCAAAAATTATCAAGTTCTTTAAAACTGATTTATGACAGTTTTAGGATTGAATTTTTTTCTTCCACACACAAAAACTTCTACTTTTATTCTAACAAAATGCATGTTCAATTATAATTTTAACTTTTAAAAATTATTTTTCAATTCAACTTCAAAAACTCTTTTTTTTTAAATTTAATTAAATTTATATCCAAACAACAACACGCAAGCTAAGTAGGCTTTTGGACATGAGAATTGTAAAATACAAAAAACTGGCGAAAACTTTTTTCAAGTGAAATGGTATTTGAAATATAAAGTTCTGTTTGGACATAATTTCAGTTTGGTTTGTTTTTGAAGTTTTGTGAGTGAAAATTTTGAAAAATCGTTTTTTAGAGTTTTTTGAATTTTGAAAATTTTCAAAATGTATCTTCAAGTAAAAATTAAAAATTTTATGAACAAAAGTTGATATCGGGAAAAAGTGAATTTCTTTTGAAAAAAAGGAAAAAAAAATTATGTTCAAATGGGCTCTAACAATCTATCAAATGACAAAATTAAACATTTCGAAATATTAGAGGCAAAATTTGAAACTTTTATGAACCTGCCACACCATTTTATCACTGTTTTGTGATTCAATGCAAGTGGATAAATATATGGCTTTTGTGCTAATACAGTTCTGATATTAAAGTAGCAAACAAAACAAAATACATGTATTACCTGCCTTTGTTGACTAGAATAAGCTTTCTTTGATTCTTGAAAAAAAGGCCAATATAGCTCTCAATTCTCATAGGGTCATACCCCTTACTCACCTAGGGTGGTTCAGTAGGGTGGGTGGTGTACTACTCATCCACTGCACACTGCAAATCTGCAACTTTCCAACGTCTACATTTCTTTCTTCTCTCTATAACAAACACTGTCTAAAGTTTACTGTAAAGCTGCAAAATCTTTATTAACACCACCGCACTTACTCACCAACCCCATCACAAAACCTGCACACTCTACTCACGTTACTCATTCCTTCTTTTTTTTTTCTTGGTTAAATTCTATATATAGCAAAATTAATTGCTTTCTGTTTGAAAGTATCCCGCAATTCACGTGCTATTATCCTCTCCATTTCCTTTTTCTGTTATAAAGTTTTTTTTCTTTCTTTTATAAGAGAGCGAGTGAGTCAAATTTGAAGCTAAAGTTTGAATCTTGATGAGGTTTAGTGAGATGGGTATGTGGTGGTTTTATGGATTGGTGATTGTGAGTTTAGTAATAAGAGGAAAAGGGTATCCAGAGGAGGATTTAGTGAAGGCATTGCCTGGACAACCTAAGGTTAGTTTTAGGCAATATGCAGGGTATGTGGATGTAGATGTAAAAGCTGGGAGAAGTTTGTTTTATTACTTTGTTGAAGCTGAGGTGAATCCTGATCATAAACCTCTCACTCTTTGGCTCAATGGAGGTCTGTTTTATTACTTCTTCTTTTCCATTTTTAAACAAATGTGTTGGAATTTATGTGTACTTTCATATTGCTTGGAGTTCGAGCTTTTGTTTTTTTGTTTGTTGTGTGTGTCATGTTTTTTAACTTCAATGTTTGGAAAAAAGGAAACAACTTTCTTGTTCATTTTTGTATTTTCAAAAACTGTTCCCTCCCTCTCCTAACACACTCTATATATTTGTGTGTATTCAATCTGAGTACTGAAAGCAGCCGTTAATTAGTCTGCAGCTACGTTATCACAAGCTAACAAGATGTTAAGGGCATCCGCACTATTTTTTTGCACCAAATCTAAATTTGGTGTAAAATTTGTTGGTTTTTTTCTGCTCTAATGAAACATCAAATTTTGATTTAATATTATTTTATTCATCTTTTTATTTTTTTGAACTTTTAATTAATCATATATTGTTTATATAATTAATTTTTATATTAAGATATTTTATAATTTTAATTTTATATCCTTTTTTTTATATTATTAATTTTTGTATATATTATATTTATATAAAATTATAAAGATGTTCATTTCGTACTTCGTAATGCATTAATCGAATATGGGACAATAGAGGCGAAACATGAATATTTAAGTGGTACTTAAATTGAATTTGACTATGATGTAATTTTTATTTTTTATCAATGATTTTACTTTTAATTGATTTATTCTTTACAATAATTTTGTAATAAATGCTTATATAAGTGGTGAATGTGAATTATACGTGATAATATGAAAAAAAGAAAAGAAAAAAGATAGAATCTTTTTGAAGGAAATAAAAAATAAAATTTAAATAGAAGATAATAATATCATATAGAAAAGGAAAAAATTATTCTTTTTTGGTGTAACAGTTGGATAAATTTGGTGTTACACCATTTTGGGTGAAATTTGGTGTTAGGGTTGGAGATGGTCTAAGTTTGATAGTGAGCTGGAAGTTACAGCAGTAGTTGGAGTGACCTAATTTTAGAACTATAAAAATAAGAGTAAACTTATGTGAGATGGAATATCAATTATGTTGAACTATATGGGAGTTAAACTCAATTGAATAAAAGCTTTAATATGTAAGACGCAATATTGCGGAGTTGTGCTTCTTTTTCCTGGATAAGATTAAAATAAAATGTTAAGAATTTGGTGAATTATGTGAAGGCAGAGAGTCAAGAACAATAAAAGGTTTTATCTTTGTGTTCAGGCCCAGGTTGCTCATCAATTGGTGGCGGTGCGTTTACAGAGTTGGGACCATTCTTTCCCACAGGTGATGGTCGAGGTCTTCGAAGAAACTCAAAATCATGGAATAAAGGTATGCTCAGTAGGATTGGGAAGAGCTGATTACTACATGTTTGTTTAGAACAATATGAGTTAAGAGAATGAGCTTAACATTTCATGTCTTTTGTCTACTGTAGCATCAAATCTCCTCTTTGTTGAATCTCCGGCTGGTGTAGGTTGGTCATATTCAAATACAAGTTCAGACTACTACACTGGCGATGCAAAAACTGGTAAAAGAAAAAGCAACAAAGATGTTATGATCATGCATTAGTTGTATTTAATCCTAGCAAATAGCTGAAATTTAGCCTACTTGCTTCTGTGGCAGCAATGGATATGCATATATTCATGATGGAATGGTTGAAGAAATTCCCGGCATTCAGATCAAGGGAACTATATCTCACAGGAGAAAGTTATGCAGGTCAAAGACTTTTAACAATCAAACTTATCTCTGTTCTCTTTTTGAACTATCAAACTTATTAAAACTGTATATGTTAGTAATTACTGTTGATGATGAAGACTATATTTCTATAATTGTTGTTGATGTTTGAAGAGAATCGTAGGAATTCGTTTTAAAAATTGTCAGCGCCATATCTAGAGGGAAACTTTAAAAATATGTTGCTGGATTTAGGCAATCATCTTCTAATTATTTTCATTTAGCTTGTCCATTAACTGGTCCCTAAGAAGTCCTGTGATGTTTAGACTTGTCAGGGAAAGTGGATCTTGTCCTCAGCCCGTGCTTAGCAGGACCTGTCATTAAGAAATGAGATTCGTGATTCTGTTCTGTTCATTCTCTGCTGGTAATATTCGCCTAGGCTGACATAGTTTTATCTTTTCTTGTTCAGGGCACTATATTCCACAATTAGCTGTTACTCTTCTTGACCACAACGAACATTCAAAAGAATACAAGTTCAACATTAAAGGAGTAGCAGTAAGCAAACTATACCTCTCTTATGCATGATGCCTTTATTGATTTCTTTATCTTCATATTTATCTGGAGAAGTTTTCTGTGGGTATATGCTCGTTAAATGTTTCATTTTCTTCATCAGATTGGGAATCCACTCCTGAAACTTGATCGTGATGTTCCAGCAACCTATGAATACTTTTGGTCTCATGGGATGATTTCTGATGAAGTAGGGCTAGCAATTATGAATCAGTGTGACTTTGAGGATTATACCTTTGGCAGTCCACACAATGTTTCACATGAATGCAATAATGCCATATCTAAAGCAAACGACATTATTAGTGAATATATAAATAATTATGACGTGATTCTTGATGTGTGCTATCCGTCCATAGTGGAACAAGAGTTGCGATTAAGGAAAATGGTACTTTAAATTTGGTTTTCTTCATTCACTCAACTTCTTTATATCTATGTTTATACTGGAACTTAATAGTGCTTTCGTTCCCCCTTTGCTAGGCTACTAAGATGAGTGTAGGTGTTGATGTGTGCATGAGCTATGAAAGGCGCTTCTATTTTAACCTTCCGGAGGTTCAGAAAGCACTTCATGCAAATAGGACTAACCTGGCTTATAGCTGGTCGATGTGCAGCGGGTAAGAGTGTAAAATATCATGTTCATATTGAACCATAAACAGACACAGAATAACTGATTACATCTACGATGTTACTATGTCAAAGGCCATAAATTTCAATGAACCGTTGTATAGAACTTGCAGTAATGGATTGTTACTTCTATTGCAGTATTCTGAATTACAGTGACGTAGACGGAAACATCAATATTCTTCCATTGCTCAAAAGAATAATCCAAAACCATATTCCTGTTTGGATTTTCAGGTAAAGATTCCAAACCTATCGACACACACTGTCGATAAGTTTAGTCCATTTTCTTGTCCTAGAAACACACTGTCGATAGGTTTGGTCCATTTTCTTGTCCTAGAAATCAATAGTGCTTGATTTTGACTTTACTTGCTTGCAGCGGAGACCAAGATTCTGTAGTGCCATTGCTTGGCTCCAGGACCCTTGTACGCGAGCTAGCTCATGACATGGGGTTCAAGATTACAGTCCCATATGGAGCTTGGTTTCACAAAGGACAGGTAATGTAATATCGAATATTTTTCTTTCTTTCCAACAACGCTGATGATGAGTGTAATCAGCTGTTTGTGTTGTTTAAATAGGTCGGAGGTTGGCAAACAGAGTATGGAAACTTATTGACCTTTGCCACTGTAAGAGGTGCTGCACATATGGTGCCATATGCACAACCTTCAAGAGCTCTGCATCTGTTTAGTTCGTTTATACGTGGCCGGAGGCTCCCAAACAACACACGTCCCTCCATTGACGACTGAGAGAAATCCACGATTGAGCACTTAAAGTTGGTTATAGTGAGGATGATGAATATTGGGGTGTTCATGTAGGAAATATAAAACAAGAAAAAGCAAAATCATTGCATTGGTAATTGGTTTTGAAGAGTAGGGAATATGTCAAGGGTTCTCTATTTCAGTGTCTTTGTTTGAAATAATTAAATAAAAAAAAGGAAGCAAAGAAAAAAAGAAAAGAAAGAAGAATTGGAAGCCACAGCTGATTTCTTATATACTGTACCAATTTTATTTTTGTTTACCGCAAATTGGGTATAAATTAAATTTGTACACGGTTTAATATATACGTAGTTTAATTCAACACGAATAACTAAGAATAGCAGATAATTGAATTAAAGATGAAATAAACGATCAAAACCAATCGCAATATTGTGACCAAGCCTGATTTTAGATTGAACAGTGACCTCATCCTCGATTGGACCCTCGGTCGAGTCCAGTCGTGAATGAAGAATAGAAAAAGTGAGCAAAGTTCTTAACAGTAGCTAGAAAGTAAAAATAAACTTTGTTGCTTTGGATTGTGTGTTTCAATATGTCCGATCAAAGAAAAACTTCACATTTATATAGTAGGAGAGCTTTAGTCCTAATACAAGTCTAAAAAGGTAAAAATCTTCTTTTCTCGATAATTATTGATCCATGATTGATTCCGAACGAGATTCATGCCGTAATGCCCGATCGAGGGCGACTATGTTATGCCCCCTATCAGTCATGCATTACCATCCACTGTGTCTCCCGAGGTCTAGAAGTTATGCTTGGTCTGGGGTGCATTGCTTTACCATATTCGATGTCGGATATATCGTCTAACCTTCCCGGGTCTTTGTCCCCGATTACAATCTCACGGTTGCGCGTTACCCCTTCGTTCTTTCATCGGGAATCGAGGTAGACATTGCCCCTGATTTTACCCGTACATAGATTGTCCCCTCATTTTTCAGAGGCTAGATTTATCGAAAAAGCGTGAAGTGAAAAGGGAACCCTGATTCCTTTCTTTGTACGTTACCACCGAGTTGTTGGGTCAACGAAACATCCCATGAGTCGCATTGTTCTGACTTTCGGCACGTGTCATCGACTGGTTGATTGTCCTCGAATGCGAAACGTCGTGCAATGATTGTTCATCCCCTATAAAAACTCCGACCCTTTTTCACTTCTCCACTTTCCAATTTTAGAACTCTTCGACTTATAACCCTTGAATTTTCTACTTACCTTTAACTTTTTCATATCTTTATAGTTTATACATTCCTCCTCAGATTTTCATATCTTCATCCTCAATCTTCATACATTCTATTTGAATCTTCAGCCTAAACCTTCATATATTCATCCCATCTTCAAATCTTTATATTTTTTCTTCAAACCTTCATATTTCCCAGATCCCGATGGCAAAAACATCCAGATCTGTGCCCCGGAAAATCGCTCCTTCATCTTCCAACCTGGCCACAGACGCGGAGGTGACCATTTCTAAGGTGTCTAGGAGCCTCCCTTGAAGAGCTTCGTACCCAGGTTCTGCTCTATCGGGAACGAATTCAACATCGAGAATGCCTCCAATCAACATGACCGAGGTGAGGGAGCATGGAGGTACATATGCTCCGTCACTAAGGAAACACTACCCAAAATTCGGTTAGACTGTAACCGGGAGGGTTAGGAGATAGTCGTCACGGGCCCAACAACGACATCACCACTCACGTGGATAGATATTTAAGTGTTTACACTTACCCTTCACGCTCGCCCTGGTGGACCCCATCGACTTCTATAAAAGGTATGAGGTCTACCTTGGGCAGATTCACTCGTCCTTTTTGTGGATCATAATCCCCCTCCTACACTTTATGAACAACACCAAAGCAGCTCGGTTCACCCTCGACCATCTGCTTCGTCTATACATTCCCTCAATTTTCCAGGGAGGTTGATCAAGCTCGTTTGCCGAGTAAGTAAGGCTCCGTTCTCGAGCATCGATGAGGATCGAGATCGAGGTTGGTAGGGGAGGATCATTCGGGTGAAAAAGACCTCATCCCCTCCAAAAGACTAAAGGAAAAAGAAATTTAGTCATTAAAATATAATTGTCTTTAAACAAATGCCCCATTATGGAAACTGGGGACTTCATCAGAAAAATCCTTTAAAAAGGATTATACCACCAAATATAAAAAAAAACTGAAACGTTTTTAACTGGTTAATGGAGGAGTTGGAACATCAGAGGTTGCAATAAGAGTAGTTTCGATTAAGTTTGTGATATTAATATCATCAAGGGAAGAAGTAGCCACGGGAGCCTCAAGTCCTATAGGCTGCGTTGAAAGTGATTCACCCTCGGTCACTTAAACCACTACTTCATTCGCTCCAGTAACAACTTCACAATCCACCGGCTCCATTGCTTCAAGAGTTCCACACGCTGAAGAAGAAATATCAATTGGTTGCTCAGGAGTGTCAACAGGTTGGTTATTATTTTCAATCGCATCCAAGATTTTGGCTAACTCATATTGTAAGTTAAAATTTTCTTGAGTAGCCTCCAATAAATCATCACGACGCAATCTTAGAAAAGCCCAATTGACCTCATAATTGAAATTCTCTGTAAGAGAATTATATTCCTTCTGCAAGTTTTCATAATCCTTTTCCCATACAGCAAGAGAGTTTTTCATTAACTCTTGCTCAGCTAGTTAGGAATCAAGGGAAGTCTTGATTGTGGTGTCGGAACACTCCAAAGCACAAACCTTGTCTGAAGAAATCTTCAAGTCGACCCGAGTTTGATTCAAGCTCTGCTCCAACTCTCTGGCATATTCTTCTTTTCCCTCCATAAGTGCTTTGAGCCCTTTGATTTCTTCATTAGCCCTTGACAACGATTCATTCAATATATCTTTATCCTTTTTGACCTGACTTAAGGCGGCCCGAGAGATCCCTAAGTCAGCGGATAAAGTATATTTTTTTCGTTCCAAATGGGCTTTATCATCTCGTAGTTCATCAATGCTCATTAAAGAACCTTCATATTGCTCCGTCCAATTTTGAGCTTCAAGCTGAGCTTCTTCAATGGCTTTTGTAGACTCCCGAGCTTTTCTTTCCAAAGAAGTAATCCTTCCCATTAGCTCGGTACCAATCAAATTAGCCTACAAATATAAGACACAAAAATAAAAATCTAAGATGAAAGGAAAGCTAATACTCAATTTAAAAGAAATTACCTTTAAAGTTGAATGAACTATGTCATTCATCAAAGCCAAGCAGCTATGGCTTTGCATCTTTCTCTTCTCTATATCTCCGATTAGAGGCTCAAGCCAAACATCAGCACTACCAGTCTTCCTCAAAAGGCTATGAGTAGCAGGTACTTCAAGTGTGACTTTTCTCATAGCCATACCTCTGTTTCTCGGGCTAGTTTCCGAATGCACCACAGAGGAAGAAGGGAAGTGGAAAGAGGAGTAGTAGAAGAGGAAAAAATGGTAGAAGGTACGAGAGTCAAAATGGGAACAGACACGGGAGCTGAAATTGATACGGGAATGGAAGAATTCACCATAAATGAAGGAGCAAAAGAAGTCAACATGGGATCAAAAACACTTACGGTTGTAGATGATGTAAAAGAGATAAGATAAATTGGAATTGAGGATGGTAAGGGAACTTCATTTAAAATATGACCCAGCTCTCCACCTTCGAAATTACCAATAGAAAGACAGTGAACAGACTCACTAAAGTCTCCTGGTGCAACCTCTCCATAAATCAGAACAGGCTCGGCATGGGAGGCACGAGCAGGAGTATCCTTAATCTCACTCTCCACAATAACACGTCTCTTTGCTCTTGGCCTAGATATCGGCGAGGTACCCAACCACGGAAGTTGAGAATAGACTCCACATCTCCCATGGTTGCTACAAAAAACCAAAAAGGGATGGGATCAAAGAGAAAATAAAAATCTCTAAAAATAGATATGGAAAAGTAAATAGAAGCTTACGTGCAAAGTTCCACTTCTCAGGGAAGGGAATGTTTGTTTCACCTAGCAAATCCATTGTGCGAACAACAATGTAATGAAGATACCATCCACGGTCTTTAACATCATCAAGGTTTTCCAAAACTTTTTTACTCCTCGCAGTTAAGGTAAAGAAACCATGATGCATCGGGTTGGGATGGTATAAATGAATAAGATGAGCAAAAGTAAAGTCGATTTTGGCTTTTACATATATAAATCTCAAACAAGCCACTGCCCTCCATACTAAGGGACCAACTTGACCTAAGCAGAGGTTGAAAAAATGACAGAAATCAAGGATAAATGGGTCTACGGCAGGCTTTAATCCCCAAGTATAAGGATAGGTATAAACAAAGGAATACCCATTCCTAAAAGAATAAATCCTTTGATTTATAGTAGGAATTGATAGGTGTGAGCATGTGATTTTTGCACCGAGCAAATAATTCCAAAATTAAAATAGATATGTTTTTGAGTGCAATTACTTGCTTTGTTCGAACTTAGCTATACTTTGTGTATTTGCATAAGTAGAAATTAGAAAAAACCAAAAAAATTAGGCTAGGTGATTAACTTATTTAATTTGATTAGTTTTGAGAAGGAAAAATAGTTTTAAGTAGTTAAAATTAGGAAAAATGGTAGAAAATTGCCAAAAAATATTAGATAATTAGCATAAGTAGGAAATTAGGTTTTATAATTTTCCATAAAAGAAAAGAAAAAAAAAAGTATAAAAGAAAATACATAAAAATCATTAAAATCAGAAAAATACAAAAATAGTTGGGGTTAATTTGATTTGGGCCAAAGAGGATTGAATTAAACGGCCCAAGTGCTTCAGCCCAAGAGATCCGGACCAGGCCACCAGGGAATTTGATCTCAACCGTTCATCAGATTTAATCTAACGCCTGAAAATCAATCTGGCGTTATCTCATAGATTGAGTTGTGAGATTCATTCCTCACCGTTCAATTAGGTTGAATCCGACGGCCTGAATAATTGGTTGAGTTAATTAGTTAATTAAAATAAAAATTGATCACAGCCGTCCATCTGATTGATCCAATGGGCGAGACCTTTGGTCTCATTGGTAACGAAACGGCGCCGTTTAAGTAACGCACCTAACAGCCGTTGATCTTCATCAGATCAACGGTCGAGATTACCTCAACCCCCTCGCCTATATAAGGCTTCTGTCTGAGAGGGCCAGCCATTTTACACAATACGTGACCCTAGCCGCCCTTGATCATCTCTGCTCTCCCTCATCGTCTTCATCTTCCAACCAGAGAACCCTAAACGGCTATGGCGGCCATCACTCTCCACGGTGGTCGCCGGCCTTTCTACTCCCTTCTAACATCTTTTCCTTCTTCTTTTTCTTTCTTCTCCATCAAAGCTCCAGAAAACAATCCTTTTCCTCAAAACTCCGGTCACCGGAACTTTGACGGTGACCACCCAAACAACAATAACCGCCCTCAAACCAATGCCAATCGCTTCTCCTTTCTCTGATCTACCCAACCATGCCACCCTCACCCTTCGAATCTCATTGGATCGTCTCGAATATCCAAAAGAAGGTCGCCGGAAACCTAACTCCGGCGACCCCCAAACTCAAACCACCCAAAGACCTTGTCTTTTACCTCCTCTAATACCCACCACAAACTCAAAACCCCAAAAGGATTCATCTTGAAGCCAAAACAACAGAAAACAGAAAGAAAAAATGAGGAAAAAGAAAATAAAAAAAGATAATAAAGAAGAGCCTGAAGACTAAGACTAGAAATGAAAAGAAAAAGAAAAAGAGAAGAAGTGAAATAAGGAAGCTCAGGGGACCGGCCCTGCGAGCTAAGTACCCCAATCCTTTTTCTGCTTATTTGATTTCTTTATGTTTGTTTTGCATGTTTGTTTCTCTTTGATATTCTTTGTGTGTTTGGCGTGTTTTAGTTGATCGCATGAACTAAGTTTATCTTAGTCTTTGATAAGTTCCTGTTTGATCTATGTTTGCTTGTCTTACATGTTTCTTTCTTTCTCCCTTTCTATATCTCATGCTTCACATGTTTAGTGGTTAGCCAGCTGCTATATCTATCTCGTTTGTGTGCTTCCCTGTTTGAACTCCTGTTCTGATATCTTTTTCTTGTCTTTGTCTTCTGATTAGTATTAGACCTTTCAATCTCGTTGATCTTCGACATCTCCTTTGCATGTTTAAGTTTCGACTCTAGTCTTCTTTGTTAGCTTTTAATAGTTTGAATGATTCTTCTCTCCTGATTAGTTATAAGGTTCTTATCTGATTGTTTCTTCTTTTGTTTCACATCTTTTTGCATGTTTCTCTGATGATTAGTCATAAGGTTTCTTAGCTTGCTCCTCTTTAGCCTGTTAATGATGGGATTTTGTTATTTGTCTTGTGTTGATCCCATGCTAATTTGTTCTAAGATCAGAGATTTCATCTTTCCCTTGTTATGTTAGCTGTTGAGTTCTGATTCACTGCAAAAAGCATGACCTTTGATCTTTGTCTTCTGTTTAAAATCAAGCTCGAGTTACTGTGGCCACTCTTGTTGCCTTTGGCTTTTAATGATCCATGATAGAACTAGGCTTCTGTTTCATCTTATTCATCTTCATGATGTTTGCTTCAAATCATGTTCTGTTAAATCATAAGAGTTACCTTGGGTTCCCTTTCCTTCTTCATCTTGTAAATATTATAGTCTTTGATCTGTTTAGTTGTTATGGTCTAGCTTTTTCCTATTGTCATGCATGCTTAGTTCTAATATTAGCTTAACCTTATTCTCTTAAGTACCTTGATTGGTCTTTCCTGTTCCTTTTTCACTATTCTCCATGTCCTCCTGTTCTACATGCTTCATCCTGTTTGTCATGACTATTGTGAAAAATGGCTTGGTTTGACTGATAATATAGATCCATAGTTTCTGTGAGCCATGTTCAAACCCTTCTCTGACTGTTTGTGTTAGCCTATGCTTCTGTCTGCCTATGTCATGAACCTTGGTGAATTCTGAGTTGTTCAAACTTTCATAATGACTTGAACTGGTAGTAATTAGGTCTTAATTAACATGAGTTCATACTTTGTCTCATAAAGTTGGATAATGTGAATTAATTAACTGAAATTCAACCATATCAATTGCCTTCTCTGAGTTTTGGTTGATTATTACATTTTGTCTGATTTTATGTGTCCTAATATGCAAATCATGTTGAAATTGATTTAGTTTTATTGGTTCTGGTTGAGTGTAAGTGTTTGATTAACACTGTTTGAACCCTAGGTGAATTGGTTATAGCTGTTAGCATTAGGTTCCATGAAAATGGCTAGTTTTTAAATAGGTTGAAACTGAAAATGAACAAAAAATAGGCTATGAGTTCAATAATTGACCTAAGAGTGGTCAACTTTGCAAAGGTTGACCAACTCTATAAGGTCCAAACACACCAGCCCACTTCAAAAGGGGCTGGTTGTGCAAAAACTGGTTAAGTTTGCAAATGAAAGCTCACCAAGGCTCATTTGAGCCCTGAGCTTTAGGTGGCTAGGTCTGCAAAGGCTTTGGGCCCAACTATGTTCAGTAATTGGGATTAATTACCCAAGCCAAGTCTCAACTTGAGACTGGCTAAGCTTTAAATAGGTTAATTTTAAATAATGAGGCAGGCTAGTCCTGCAACTAGTTTAAAAATGAAAGAAGAATGTCTTAATTAACTGAAATAGATTCAGAAGTGGTTAAAATTGAAATAAGTCCTTAAGTCAAAAGTGGCCAGTCCTTAAATACCAATGCAAGGATTGTCCATTAGTGAAATAAGTCCCCAAAATGCTGAAACCTGACCTAGGTAGGTCGGGTAAATCAGCAATGTCCTTAGGGGCATAATTGGAAACCAAATAGGTAAAACAGTGAATAGTTTGAAACTTAAGAGGGTAAGGGAGTCATTTGTACCCCTGATTTCTGCAATTTTGCAGAGATTTAAGAGTATAATGGTCTCCCTAAAAGGGGAAATCTATAGAAATCCCAAACCCTTAGGGTTACATTGGTAAAAACCCCTTAAAAGGAATCTTTGGAACCTTCCAGCACATGCTGGAAGGGTTTCTGATAACTGAATTAGGGGTTTAAGTGAACATTTCACAAATTTTAGAGGGGGAAAGTTGGGATTAATCCCATAACTTTCTCCCCAAGTTTCAGCCTTTAGTTTAGCTATAAATACATCCTAAAAAGGGGCTGAAAGGGGTTCGAAATTTTAACAATCTGAAATACATTTAAGCTGGTTTTATTGAATAGAAAAGCTTCAGAGATAAATATACTAAGATAACAGTAAGATTTCTGGAATTTCTTGAGTTAGAATCTGCCAATTGCTTCTGATTTTGGGTTCTCTGCTCGATCACTTGTCTGGTTTTCTGCTCGTTTGCTTGTTGATGGGTTCTCTGTTATTGTTGCTGTGGTATTTTGCCCTGTGGATCTTCAGTCACTGTTGCATTGCTTTGTTTGAGTCCATTGCTGTCTTGCTTACTTGATCTCCCTAGAACTCATCGATTCCCCTGTTTCATCCAGGTACACTTCTTTTATGAATGATGTTGTATTGGCGCTTTGATGAAATAAAAATGGAGATTCAAGTTTAAGTTCATGTTGTTTTCATAGTTATAGTTTAAGATTGTAATTTGTTTGTTGTAGTAGATAGTAGCTGAAAAACAGAAACAAAAGATGTAATAGCTAGTGTAATAGTAGTGGCATAGTAGTAGTATAATCATAGTCAATAATCACTTAGTTAAATAGGTAATAATTATAAAACAGACTAAACAACCATGGCTTGAATTGATAATAACTCCACGGTAGTAATTTTGAATGACTCATATAGCAAATCAGATCTAGAGATTAACGAGCTCGACTAGTTTGGTTTAAAGGGAAAGAACAAGTAAAATCGAGGGATAATTTGATTAAGGTTGGTTCGTGAACATTATATTGGCTTGATTCACATCAATATCAGGGGTTAATCACGTACATGAATCTGCCTAGAAAGAGTAGTAATCAGAATTATGAATCTTGCTCGTGTAATTAGCATGATTAGAGGTCAATTATCCAGAGTTGAACGAGTTTAAAGTTGGAAGTGAGTAAATGGAGTAACAATTAGGATGAGACTAGCTTAGAGATTATCAAATTAGCTTAATTCGTATTGAAATCAGTAGGTTAACAATATAGTCATAAATCACTCATCTTATCTTTAAATAATTTTCATATTTTTTCATGCAGTTAGCTTCATAATCTTTCAACTAGTAAACAACTAAAAATGACCGTGTAAATTCATTAGTAAAGGTCAAAATCAGAGATTGTCAGTTTATTAAGCTTTCATGTACTTTAGATATAATTCAGAGTTAGCATTGATATTCTTGTACAGCTATTTTACCTTTTGATTAATAAAAGAGTAGTTTAATTTTGTTTCTCTATGTCTGATTACTTCGAGTTCATTATTTTTGTTTCCTTTATTATTATTTCATCCGATTTGGGCCTGGCAAGTAATATGGGCCTGGAACAATGTGCATTCAGTTACTGGGCTGGAGATAGAATGCCCAAATCAGGTCTGGTTCTTTAAGAACCTGGACCTGTTTTTAATGTAATAAAGCCTTATTCTGGAAATCCAGGCCCCATTGAATAAACAAAATTACGGGCCCGGAATGTTTAATATTAGAAATCGATTAAGGAAAAAACAAATGTAGAAAACGTAGCCAAATACTAGTATTGAATCCTTTAATGAAAATTGGGACGAGCCTCGCCCGAATAACAAACATCGGGGCCCCCATTTAGTAATAAGATAACATAGTAGAACCGGAGAGGCTAATAGCGAATTCCATAGCCTCTCCCAAATGTTAAAAGCCGATAGACGTTATTTAGGGCACGATGTTAATGTACTTTCCATTGAACGAGTGTGCACTTGGTGCGACTCAAATCCAAATCTCGGCAAAGCCGAAATACACCGAAAGTCATAGGCGTACTAGTTGCGGTATGACTCAAGGCGTGTTTTCGCGATGCCGCAAATTCTTTAAAATAATATTTATGTAAAAAGCATTATATGTTGTTTAAAATCTGTAATTGAGTCAAACAAGAGTCGAGAACGACAATTGAGCAACCGTGCTAAAACCACGGAACCCGGGAATGCCTAACACCTTCTCCCGGGTTAACAGAGTTCCTTATCCGGATCTCTGCTTCGCAGACATTTTTAAGAGTCAAAATTCCTCGGATTCGGGATTAACCGGTGACTTGGGACACCATTATCATTCCCAAGTGGTGACTCCGATTAATCTCAATAAAATCCCGAACCGATTGTCCTTTAATTGGAAAAACTCCTTCCCTTACGTTATTTTATCCGTTTCGGATATTTGAGCGTCGGGGTATACCCTACGAGCGTATTTATATGCTTATGAGGGGTAGTAAAAAGGGAGGTGTGGCAGCTCTGGCGACTCTGCTGGGGAATCCCAACCCCGAACCTCGGTTTCAGGGTTTAAGAACTCGAGCTCCTTAGAATTGACGTTCGCGTTATTGTTTGACTTCATTATATGATTTGAACAACATGCTATGTGCTTTATCGCTTTGATATTATATGGATTGTATATAAAATTGTGCCGAAAACCTTTCTCTCTTCGCCCCCGGGGATGTGCTTACTGGTTGAGACTCCCCTTTCTGTTAAAGTCACCTTAAATTAAGAAAACATAGGCCGGATAAGTTACAAAGCCGATTGATTCCGTGGGTCACCGGTACGTAGCCCCCTCATCGATTCGAGTTGTCCGCTCGGGTACACGGTCTAGCACTCTATGAAACCGTAAGATTTTTGAACATAGGTCTAGGACGATTATTTGCATCATATTTGACTTAGGGGACTCAACACAGGGGTTGGATCCGTCTAGGACAGGTGACCCGGTATTGGAAAAGACCGAGCATGTTATGTGTTGCATTTTCATTGTCCTTGATCGTTATGCAGACCGGCGGAAATCCCAAGGATAGAAAAATTGTTGAAAAAGAAAAAAAGAGAGAGAGGAAAATAAGATTTATAGAAAATAGGTACCCGAAAAATTTGAAAATCTGAGAAAAAGGGTGGAACAATTTTTTGTTGAAATAATTGGTCAAATAATCTGACCGAACTACGCAGGTTTGATTCTCGCCAGTAGGTGGGATACGTAGGCAACCCTTAAACGGGTCCAACCACACTTTTAGAAAAAGACCAAAAAGATTTTCCTTTCAAATAATCGAGGTGATTGCTATTTTTGGAAATGGCCGAATGTTCCGAAAGGACGCCGGAATGCTGTTTTGGAAAAAATGGCCACTTCGAAAGTCATCTTCTTTTCTTTCTTCAAAAATGAAAACTTGCATTGAAAAAGATTTTCCTTTTTTCTAAATAAAATCGCCTTAATAAATGTGCAGGACGAGCACAATGATGAATGAACATTTCTCCCTAAATAAAATCCCCTTGGAGCTGAAATTATGGTGGCAAGACATGGGATCCGATGGTCAAGATTGGGTCAAAGGGTACTTAAAAGGCCTTACGGGGTTATTAGACATGGCTCCCCGAGGTGATGTGATTAGAGCGTTGGTCACGTTTTGGGATCCGGCACACAACGTATTGCATTTCCTAGATTTTGAACTCACCCCTACTTTAGAGGAGATTGCCTTCTATATCGGGAAGACTGAGGTCCCGCTAAAAGGAAAATACCCGGTATCTCCGAGGACGGTAACAGTACATCGCTTCCTCGACTCTTTGAAAATTGCCCGAAATGTTCATAATGAAGATCTGGCCAACGGGTTTTGTTCCTTAAGCTTCATCTACAGTAGGTTTGGACACGTAGGGGGTTTCAACGACCTCACAAACAAGTTATGTTGCAAGTCCAACCGAGCGAAATGGGAGGAACACCGGAGGTTTGCATTTTTGGTAGCATTTCTCGGAGTTGTCGTATTCCCGAGGAAGGATGGACATATCAATATAAAAGTTGTGGAGTAGCTACCACACTGATAGTACAAGATAATTGTACTCTGGCCCCAAAGATCGTAGCGGACATCTACCGTGCTCTGACTGCGTGCAAAGCGGGAGCCAACTTCTTCGAAGGATGTAACTTGATCTTGCAAATCTGGCTAATTGAACATCTATGCCAACATCCTTCGTTCTCGAGCTATGGTCCGGCTGAACGGACATGTTTGGAAGAGTTCAGTACGAGGACAAAAGAAGTAAAGTTGCCGGAGGGAGTCCAAGGTTGGATCGTGTATCTTCGATCACTAACTGACGGTCAAATCGATTGGACGTATGACTGGTTACCTCTTGACGAGGTAATATACATGCCAACGGAGGGATCGCCATTTTTGATCATGGGTTTGAAGAGTATACAACCTTATGCCCCATACAGGGCCCTGCGACAGTTGGGTCGGTGTCAAATTATTCCGAGAGATGGGGACCTCAGTGTGCAAGCTGTGGAGATTGGTCCGGACGGGCAATTCCCGGAAGCAAAGATCCGGCAAATCTGGAATGAGTGCCAAAATTTGAAAATTGATACTTGTGTGCCGAATAGAGCAAAGGTGGAGGTGTCGCCTGGATACTCCACATGGTACCGACGAGGGGTTGAGCACGAACGTCTTTCGAAGAGACCTCACTTGCAAGACCTGATAGAGCAATCCAAGGAGAATCAGAACTGGGTGGCCAAGGAAAAAGAATACAAGGCCAAAATCAGCTTGTTGGAGGATAAATTGAGAAACCTCCATTTCAAAAGTGGCTTACAGGCAGCATCCAATGAAGTGGAGAAGAAACAGCTGAAAAAAGAAAATGAGATGTTGAAGGCTCAAATGGCTCAAATGAAAATTGCATCCGAGACCCTAGTTCGCTCAGCCCGGGATGAAAAGTTAATTGAGATTCTCCGACGCAAAGTAAATGACTACAGCTTCGACTTGGACAAAGCTGAAAAAGAATTAGTCAAGGCTCGGAAGCAAATAGACAGAGATGCTGAGGAAAGAGCCAAGTTGGTTCGGCAATTACAAGACAAGCACGATTTTGAGGTAGCTCAACTTAGAAAGAAAATAATTTCAGCCACGGTTAAAAGTAACAAGATTATCAAGGATCTTGAAGAAGAGAGAGAGCATTGTTACACAACTATGGCTAGATTAGAATTGGAGCTACAGCAAGTGCAAAAAGATAACCAACATACCTTGGATGCTCGCACTGAACAAATAAGCCGGTTATTGCAAGAAAAGGGGGTCATCAGAGAAAAGATTGTTCGCATTGCCCAATACATCACCCGAAAGAGTCAACTGTGTGAAGATATGTCTCGAGGAACCTTTGTATCAGCAGTGAAGTTCTTCGTGCAACAAGTCATGTCTGACCTAGATAGGCTCCAAAGGGGATTAGCATATAGGCCCGCGGCAAGGCCGAACGATGCCTCGCGGGCACTAGGAGCATTAATGTACTCATAGGGCATGCATCATCTTTTATATTTTTTCTTTTATAACATCACCTTGTAATCAATGTTTTGAATTATCAATGGAAAATCAAGTGTTGTTATCAATTCTTTTGTTTTATGTCATTTCTTTTAAATTCGCTAGGCAAACAAATAGGAACGTAATTATCAAAAAGAGAGAAAAAAAAAGAGAGAAAGAAAAAGAAAAAAAAAGAAAGAAAAGAAAAAGAAGGAAAAGAAAAAGAAAAAAAAAGAAAGAGAAAAAAAAGAAGAGAAAGAAAAAGAAAGAAAAGAAAAGAAAAGAAAAAGAGGGGAAAAAGAGAAAAGTGATTGGTCCAAATGAGCAACGGCCGGGATGATGCATGACGACTCAAGGAAATGTGTTTGTTTTTAAAGCCGTTGCATTTTATTCATGCGCTAACAACTAATGGGTGTTGATGCTTGTGAGTCCAGATTCTCTAGGCAACTGGCATTCTGGCTACCCACCCATACAACACAAGATACAAAAAGATGACGAAAGCGGTGTCCCAAGAAATTGAGGCAACTATCGTGGATCCTGCTCATGAAGAGGAGATTGTGGATGTAGCAGGAATGAAGGAGGAAATGTACAAACTGAGGCAGCAGATGGCCGAGATGTACCAGGCCCGGTCTAGAGGTCAACCCCTGCTAGCTTACCCTGCCAACCCCGCATATATCCCTCCAGCCAACCCTAATCCTGAACCACCGACAATGAATTTATCCTCCACAAACCCCGATTACCCTCACTATTATGCCTCCACCTCCCAGGTACCACCTCCTCCGGTCAAACAAGCACCACCTCACATACCCCAAGTTGCTCCAGTGTATGTGGCACCTCCACCCGCTGCCATACACAAATCCTCCAGTGAACCGATGTTTCATATACATGATCCTCACTACTACCCTCCAGAGCCAACTTTCCGACAACATGAGTCTCATGCTCCGTTGATAGAAACAAGTGAAGAAAGAATTGCCAAGAGTGACGGGCAAGAAGAGATGGCCAGAAAAGTGAAAAGTCTGGAGAATGCTTTCCGCACTATACAAGGACTCGGAGGGCAGGTGAGTGTGGCCTATAAGGACTTATGTCTATTCCCTGAGGTGCAGCTTCCTGTGGGATTCAAGTTGCCAAAATTCGATATGTATAGCGGACACGGAGATCCAATGGCCCATCTCAGAGGATACTGTAGCAAAATGAGGGGTGCAGGAGGTAAAGATGAGCTATTGATGGCGTACTTCAGCCAAAGTCTGAGTGGTTCAGCTTTAGAGTGGTATACCCGACAAGATCACACAAGGTGGTTCGTCTGGGATGACCTTGCACAAGCCTTTGCAAATCACTTTCAGTACAACTTAGAGATCATACCTGACAGACTATCCCTTACAAAAATGGAGAAGAAGCCAGGGGAGAGCTTCAGGGAATTCGGTTTTAGATGGAGGGAGCAGGCTGCAAGAGTATATCCACCCATGAAGGAAGGGGAGATGGTGGATTGTTTCCTACAGGCTTTGGAGCCTACATACTACGGTCATTTAGTGTCGGCGATTAGGAAGAGTTTCAATGAAGTCGTGAAGATGGGAAGCTTTGTGGAGGAAGGTTTGAAAACAAATAAAATCATGAGTTTTTCGGCCATTAAGGCCACCAATCAAGCAATACAAACTGGAAACGGGGGAGCAATGGGAAAGAAGAAGAAGGAAGAGGTAGAAACTGTAGAGAGCAAGCCATGGAGCCGTAACCCGCATCATCACCCACCAAGACCCTATCACCAGCACCCACCAAACCCATCAACCCCATATAATCCACCACCACCATCTTACCCGCCAAACCCATACAACACATCGACCCCATATAACCCACCACCACCACCATACCCACCAACAGTCCCACACTACCACCACCCACAAGCCCAAGCCTACCCACCGCCACCACCACATGTGGAGAGCCCAAACTCCACACAATGTTTACCACACCTAGAACACATACCCAACCTCTAAACCCTACAGAAACCAAAACAGGCCCAGACCTGACTCAGAGTGGAGAAACAAGGCAAGGAAAACATTCACCCCACTGGGGGAATCATATACCAGCCTTTATCATAGATTGAAAAAGTTGGGGATGCTAAGTCCGATTACACCTAAAGTTCCAAACCCACCCCCGAAAAACCTTGATCCTTTTGTTAGGTGTGAATACTGCTCGGGGACATTGGGCAATGATACCGAAAAATGTTGGCAGTTGAAGAATGCCATTCAGGATCTCATTGATGATAGGAGAATTGAAGTTCAGGCTCCAGAAGCCCCGAACATTACCCAGAATCCGCTGCCAAATCACCATGAGACACACATGATAGAATTGGTGCAAGGTGATAGCAGTCAGAAACCATCTCAGTCTGTGATGATGATAAAGTCAATTGGAAAAGCAGAAAAGGAAGCCGTGAAAGAAAAAGTGATTGCTGAAGAACCAACAGGAAAGCCAGTAGTGGTGGAAGGTTTGAAAGTGGTAGTGCCAGGCGTAAAGTCGATTGTGACTGTGAAAGGCGTGAGTACGGAGCCAGTAATTATAAGGCCGGTGGTGCAGATGCCGGTGGTGAGCACAAAGACTGTACCTTGGAACTACAACAAGGTAGTAGTGGTTTACAAAGGAAAAGAGGTGTCTGGGGAAATTAACGAAATCCACGATCTCATTCGGTCTGGAAGATGCTTTGCTCCAGAAGAATTGAGAAAGATGAAAGTAGTAAAAGAGAACCAATTGAAGAAACCAGTGTCAGAAGAGGAAGCAGAGGAATTCCTCAAGAAGATGAAGTCACAAGATTATTCCGTAGTTGAACAGCTGAGAAAGACCCCTGCACAGATCTCTTTGCTATCTTTGCTAATACACTCAGAAGAACATATGAGGGCTCTGATAATACTGAACGAGGCTCATATTCCAGAGAAGATCTCAGTTTGCCACCTGGAAAAGATTACCAACAAGATTTTCGAGTCTAATAGGATCACATTCTCAGATAAGGAATTGCCTGTTGAGGGAACCGAGCACAATAAGGCGCTGTACCTTACGATGAAGAGTGAAGAATCGGTAGTGACCAGAGTGTTGATAGACAATGGATCAAGTGCTAACATTTGCCCACTGTCGACTTTGGGAAAGCTGAACATCAGTCCGGACAGAATCCGGAAGAACAGTATAAACGTGAGAGGATTTGATGGTGGGGTAAAAACACATTGGGAGACATCATTCTGGAGGTTACCATCGGTCCTGTTGATTTTACTATGGAATTCCAGGTGCTCGACATTACTGTGTCATATAATTTGTTGTTAGGCCGACCATGGATCCACGCAGCCAAGGCAGTACCATCGTCTTTACATCAGATGGTCAAATTCGAGTGGGAGCAACAGGAGATTGTGGTACATGGGGAAGAAAATGCTTGCAATATGGTGACACCGTTTGATGATACCGATGGAGATAGAGGTCCTTGGGTCTACCAAGTGACGAATGCTATTGTGGTAAACAGAATTGCTGAAGGGGAAAAGTTGCCAGTCCCTATGGTGGCACCAACTGCTGTGATGGTGGCCAAAGAGATGCTTAGAAATGGTTTTGCACCAGGGAAGGGATTGGGCAAAGCATTACAGGGGGTTATTCAGCCGGTTCAGCTTCCAGAAAACAAAGGTACTTTCGGCTTAGGGTTCAAACCCACCTTCGCCGACATCCAGAGAGCCTCAAAAGCCAAAAAGAACTGGACCTTGCCTAAGCCTATACCCTAACTATCCGACACCTTCGTCAAGCCTGGTACAAAATATCGGACATCTGCTGCGACAAAGTGCATTGAGACCCGACCTGATGAAGAGGTGCCGAGTTTTGAGAAGATGTTTTGGGAGGTGAATATGGTTGAAGTGGGGGAAGGCACAAGCAAAATGGATGTGCAGTTTGTGGGACCCGGAATCATGTTGAACAATTGGGAAGCTACTCCTTTCCCTATCAGGAAGGAGTCTTGGTAGTTAGCTCCAAATTTTCATCGTTGCTTTCCCAAAAAATTGTTATTTTTATAGTTCTCCCATCCCCTTCATGAAAAGAAAATCAAAATGTATCCCGAACTTTGTTCGTTCTTTTTATCAATGAAATGCAGTTTTCCTTTTCTTCACTTTTGCCTTATTTTTCTTTATTTTTCCTTTTGTACAGTTCTGCATGTGTTGATTCTGATGCCATGTCATGCGTGAAGGATTCTAGACCCAGTTCTGACAATCACATTACCATACAAGAAATTGAGGAAGATAGAGAAATAGAATGTGAGGATGAGGAAGCCCTGGAGGAAATAAGCAAGGACATGAAACAATATGAGGAAAACCCAAACCGAATCTGAGTGATACAGAATCCGTAAATTTGGGGAGCGAAGACAATGTCCGGGAAACAAAGATTAGTGTGCATTTGGAGGCACCCCTCAGGGATGAATTGATAAGGTTGTTACATGAGTTTAAGGACATTTTTGCCTGGTCCTATGATGACATGCCCGGACTTAGCATTGATTTGGTGGTACACAAGTTGCATATATATCCTGAATGCCGGCCGGTAAAGCAAAAGTTGAGGAAATTCAAAACGGACATTAGTGTGAAGATAAAAGAAGAGGTGAATAAGCAGTTTGAGGCAAAGGTCATAAGAGTTACCAAGTACCCCACTTGGTTGGCAAATGTTGTGCCGGTCCCGAAGAAAGATGGCAAAACCAGAGTGTGTGTAGACTACAGAAACCTCAACAAAGCCAGTCCGAAGGATGACTTCCCATTGCCAAACATCCACATATTGATCGACAATTGCGCCAAGCATGAAATTGGTTCGTTTGTGGACTGTTATGCAGGTTATCACCAGATCCTGATGGACGAAGAGGACGCTGAGAAAACTGCCTTCATTACACCTTGGGGAACGTATTGTTACAGAGTAATGCCATTTGGATTGAAGAATGCCGAGGCAACTTACATGAGGGCAATGACCACAATGTTTCACGATATGATGCATCGAGAAATTGAAGTGTATGTTGACGATGTCATCATAAAGTCCAAAAAGCAACCTGATCATGTGAGAGATTTGAGAAAGTTTTTCCAAAGACTCTGGAGGTACAATTTAAAGCTCAATCCTGCGAAGTGTGCCTTTGGAGTACCTTCAGGGAAATTGCTAGGGTTTATAGTGAGTCGGCGAGGTATTAAACTGGATCCATCAAACTATTCAAAGTCTACCTCCGCCAAAGAACAAGAAGGAGGTCATGAGTTTGCTAGGAAGGTTGAATTACATTAGTCGATTCAGTGCTCAATTGACATCAACGTGTGAGCCGATCTTCAAGTTGTTGAAGATGCAGCAGTGAAATGGACCGACGAGTGTCAGGAAGCCTTTGATAAGATCAAGGAATATTTGGCCAATCCTCCGGTGTTAGTTCCTCCAGAACCAGGGCGACCTCTGATATTGTATCCGACGGTGCTTGATAACTCCTTTGGTTGTGTACTGGGTCAGCATGACGAGACAGGCAAGAAAGAACAAGCCATATATTACCTCAGCAAGAAGTTCACATCCTACGAGGTGAAATATACTCAACTTGAAAGAACTTGTTGTGCGTTGATTTGGGTAGCCCAGAAATTGAAGCACTATTTGTCGGCATATACCACATACTTGATATCACGACTGGATCCTCTGAAGTACATATTTCAGAAGCCTATGCCTACGGGAAGACTGGCCAAATGGCAGATTCTGCTCACAGAATTTGACATTATCTATGTGACTCGTACGGCAATAAAGGCACAAGCTATTGCAGACCACTTGGCTGAGAATCCGGTGGATGATGAGTATGAACCATTGAAGACGTACTTTCCGGATGAGGAGGCAATGACTGTCGAGGAGATAGAGCAAGATGAGAGACCAGGATGGAAAATGTACTTCGACGGGGCCGTCAACAGCAAAGGCGTTGGTATCGGAGCGGTACTCATTTCAGGTACGGGTCAACACTATCCCATCACAGCTCAACTCCGATTTTTCTGTACCAACAACATGGCCGAATATGAGGCGTGCATCTTGGGATTAAGGATGGCAATTGACATGGGTATTCAAGAGATTTTGGTCATGGGTGACTCGGATCTCTTGGTACATCAAATACAATGGGAATGGGAGACACGAGATTTGAAATTGATACCATATCGGTATTGTTTGCACGAGTTGTCTCAAAGATTCCAAGTCTATAGAGTTCAAGCACATCCCAAGAATGCACAATGAGATCGCAGATGCTTTGGCCACACTGTCCTCTATGTTGCATCATCCTCACAAGACATATATAGATCCGCTCCAGATCCAAGTCCGTGATCAAAATTCTTATTGCTTTGTTGTGGAAGGAGAATCAGATGGAGAGCCGTGGTATCATGATATTAGGGAATACCTGAAAGCTGGCAAATACCCGGATCTGGCCACTGGAGACCAGAAGAGAGCTATCAGGCGTTTAGCCAATGGATTTTCCTCAGTGGAGGAGTTATGTACTAAAGAACACCAGATCTGGGCCTATTGCGGTGTGTGGACGCACAACAAGCAGATGAAATCATGATTGAAGTACATGCCGGAGTATGTGGACCCCACATGAGCGGATATGTTTTAGCAAAGAAGATTTTGAGAGCTGGGTATTACTGGCTCACTATGGAGCGTGATTGTATCAGGTATGTAAAGAAATGTCACCAGTGTCAGGTACATGGGGATCTGATCCACTCCCCGCCTTATGAGTTGCATACAATGTCAGCACCTTGGCCCTTTGTTGCTTGGGGCATGGTGTTATCGGCCCAATAGATCCAGCCGCTTCCAATGGGCATAGGTTCATTCTGGTTGCAATTGATTATTTCACCAAGTGGGTTGAAGCTAAGACATTCAAGGCAGTAACGAAGAAAGCGGTGGTGGATTTTGTGCATGAGAATATTATATGCCGATTTGGAATCCCAAAGGTGATTATCACGGATAATGGAGCCAATCTAAATAGTCATCTCATGGCGGAAGTTTGTGAAAGATTTAAGATCACACACCGCAATTCCACACCTTACAGGCCAAAGGCGAATGGTGCAGTAGAGGCGGCGAATAAGAATATCAAGAAGATTCTTCGAAAAATGGTGGAGGGATCCAGGCAATGGCATGAAAAGCTACCCTTTGCTCTCATGGGTTACCGCACGACAGTGCGTACTTCTATCGGAACCACACCTTATACACTGGTGTATGGAACAGAGGCTGTTATACCCGTAGAAGTAGAAATACCATCATTACGGATCATAGCCGAAGCTGAGATAGATGGCGATGAATGGGTAAAAGCCCGGTTGGAACAATTGAGTTTGATCGATGATAAGAGGTTGGCCGCAGTTTGCCATGGGCAATTGTATCAACGAAGAATGGCCAGAGCATACAATAAGAAGGTACGACCTCGAAAGTTTGAAGTCGGACAGCTTGTGTTGAGGCGTATCTTATCGCATTGGGCCGAGGCGAAGGGCAAGTTTGCGCCAAATTGGCAGGGACCGTTTTTGGTATCACGGGTGTTGTCCAATGGAGCATTATATTTAACAGATGTTGAAGGAAGGTGCGTAGAGACTGCTATCAATTCAGATGCGATCAAAAGATACTATGTATGATTCCTTTTCAATTATGTGTTTTGTATTTTGTTGTGATTTTGGAATTGAAATGACGAAGGCGTTTTATTCTCTATCCAAACACTTTATCCATTGATAACCCCTTTGAGCCTTAATGAATATATTCTTTCATATCCCTCTCTCGGAATCGCTTTAGCGCAATAAGATCGAAATTACCAAAATGAAAAAAAAATGTGTGCCGAAGAAAAGATGATGAAAAAAAATGAATAATGAATAAGAAAAAAAGAGAGAAAAATGAAAAAAAAAAGAGAGAAAAGGACAAAGAAATCGGGGAAAAAGTCAAAAAGAAATTCATCTAACTAACGAAGTTGGATGAACTACGTCTGACTTGATCCCGAAAGGGTACGTAGGCAGCCTCTACGAGGTTCAGTCATGATAAAGAAAAATCCAAAAATTCCCCACATATTGAAACTGGGGCAGAAGTTATGTTTAATAATTCCGAGAGTTGTAAATAACTTTGAACCCTCGTGAGATTTTGAGCCTTTATACCTTTTTTTCTCAACCCATCCAAAAGCCACGTTAAAGTCCAAAGAAAGACCTTCTGATCAATTTCGAAATGATAACGAATGCAATGAAAGAGGAGCGAAACATCGGGCAACACCTGTGGTAAGAAAACAAAATACAAAAAGAAAAATGAGAAAAAATGAAAAAAAAAATGAGAGAGTCTCATCGGTGAAAACCTTAACCGGCACTGTGAGGCGATTGTGAGTTTGAGAGAAATAAAATGAGAGAGTCTCATCAGTGAAAACCTTAACCGGCACTATGAGACGATTGTGATGTTGAGAGAATAAATGAGAGAGTCTTATTGGTGAAAACCTTTCGAGGCACCGTAGGGTGATCGTGAGGACTACCAGAAAAGAGAAAAGCAACAAAAACAGCATCGGTTTGGGTGGGAAACAATTCAGAGACAGAATAATGATTGGAACGAACTGGGTCAGAGTTTAAATACATGGCATGGTCAGCGGAATCAGCTAGCAAATACCCAGATAAGTTCTATCATCTCTCCAAAACGCCCTTACCTTTCTTTCATTTTTCTGCATTTCATTGTTTACCTTTGAGAGCTAACTACCAGCTCCTGATAACGAAAGCTGAAACAACACTGGGTCAGAAAGAAGGAAGAGTTGGGAAGGAAATAAAGAAGCTTGGCAAATATGGCCAAAGGAAAAGAAAACAAAACAAAAATGGAAAAAGTGAGAAAATACAAAAAGAGTCTGCAAGAGATAAGCAGCTGAAAGTAACACAGCAGGGGAAAAAGCGAAAAGAAGAAAGCAATAAGAAGCAGGGACGGCAGATGCCAGTTGCCAGCAGTTTATATCTAATAAATTTTGTTTCACGCAGGAACAAATTGTCACTCATCACTTTAAAGTGAATGTGACCAATGTGGAAAATAGAAAACACAAAAAGAGAAAGTTCGCCAATAAGTGGAGAAATTAACAGGCAAGAGATAATTGGTAAAAGAAAATACCAAAAAGAGGAAGGTAACATCTTTTAAAAAATTCACTCCCCAGTCCTCAGGCTACGGGAATACTTCTTTGCATCGCATTGCACGTTTAATTTCTGTTAGGTGCCCACATTCTAATACGGGAATATTTTCTGCATCGCATTGCACGTTTAATTTCTGTTAGGTGCCCACCTTCGAATACGGGAATATTTTCCGCATCGCATTGCACGTTTAAATTCTGTTAGGTGCCCTCCTTCAAATACGAGAATATTTTCTGCATCGCATTGCACGTTTAAATTCTGTTAGGTGCCCACCTTCAAATACGGGAATATTTTCTGCATCGCATTGCACGTTTAATTTCTGTTAGGCGCCCACCTTCAAATACGGGAATATTTTCTGCATCGCATTGCACGTTTTAAATTCTGTTAGGTGCCCACCTTCAAATACGGGAATATTTTCTGCATCGCATTGTACGTTTAAATTCTGTTAGGTGCCCACCTTCAAATACGGGAATATTTTCCGCATCGCATTGCACGTTTAAATTCTGTTAGGTGCCCACCTTCAAATACGGGAATATTTTCTGCATCGCATTGCACGTTTAAATTCGGTTAGGTGCCCACCTTCTAATACGGGAATATTTTTCTGCATCGCATTGCACGTTTAAAATTCTGTTAGGCGCCCACCTTCAAATACGGGAATATTTTCTGCATCGCATTGCACATTTAATTTATGTTAGGTGCCCACCTTCAAATACGGGAATACTTTTCTGCATCGCATTGCACGTTTAATTTCTGTTAGGTGCCCACCTTCGAATACGGGAATACTTTCTGCATCGCATTGCACGTTTAAATTTCGTTAGGTGCCCACCTTCAAATACGGGAATACTTTTCTGCATCGCATTGCACGTTTAAATTCAGTTAGGTGCCCACCTTCAAATACGGGAATATTTTCTGCATCGCATTGCACGTTTAATTTCTGTTAGGTGCCCACCTTCGAATACGGGAATACTTTCTGCATCGCATTGCACGTTTAAATTTCGTTAGGTGCCCACCTTCAAATACGGGAATATTTTCCGCATCGCATTGTACGTTTAATTTCTGTTAGGTGCCCACCTTCAAATACGGGAATACTTTTCTGCATCGCATTGCACGTGTAATTTCCGTTAGGTGCCCACCTTCGAATATGGGAATACTTTTCTGCATCGCATTGCACGTTTAATTTCGTTAGGCGCCCACCTTCAAATACGGGAATACTTTTCTGTATCGCATTGCACGTTTAGAAAAGCCCACACTGGGGCAGAAAAAGAAAAAAAAGGTAGTTTGTTGTTTTGTTTTGAGCGGGTTCAGCTCGAGATCAAGAAAAACAAGAAAATAAAAAAAAAAGGGGAAAACAAGAAAATCAACAAAAAAGAGAGTCATTATCAAAGAAAATCAACAAAAAGAAAGAGAGTATGCATCACCTGAAAGGGAAGAAGAGCAAAAGCTAGATTAGGAACAATTGTAATTGTAGGATCATAGCTTAGAATAGCTTCTTCATTTTACATTTCTCCCCCCCCGGTGTAATAAGGAGTAAGTCGACAAGTCTCAATAGTGTCAGTGCAACAGTGAGTCTGGTAGTTTTTAAACTGCCAGACCTTCCCGAACTACACTGACCCGATTCCTGTTTAGCCCAGGATATGTAGGCAACCTCTAAAGCAGGGTGCGGTCAAAAGGTTCTCAAAAATGCTTTCACGAAATGTGCCGATGTGCAAAAATCTCTCATTACTGCTCACTTGTCTTTGCACTGAAACTCTTCGTGTTTCCGAGCAAAGAGGGGCAGCTGTGAGCACGTGATTTTTGCACCGAGCAAATAATTCCAAAATTAAAATAGATATGTTTTTGAGTGCAATTATTTGCTTTGTTCGAACTTAGCTATACTTTGTGTATTTGCATAAGTAGAAATTAGAAAAAACCAAAAAAATTAGGCTAGGTGATTAACTTATTTAATTTGATTAGTTTTGAGAAGGAAAAATAGTTTTAAGTAGTTAAAATTAGGAAAAATGGTAGAAAATTTCCAAAAAATATTAGATAATTAGCATAAGTAGGAAATTAGGTTTTATAATTTTCCATAAAAGAAAAGAAAAAAAAGTATAAAAGAAAATACATAAAAATCATTAAAATCAGAAAATACAAAAATAGCTTGTGTATAATAAGACTGGGCCAATTGAATTGAATTAAACGGCCCAAGTGCTTCAGCCCAAGAGATCCGGACCAGGCCACCAGGGGATTTGATCTCAACCGTTCATCAGATTTAATCTAACGGCTGAAAATCAATCTCGCGTTATCTGATAGATTGAGTTGTGAGATTCATTCCTCACCGTTCAATTAGGTTGAATCCGACGGCCTGAATAATTGGTTGAGTTAATTAGTTAATTAAAATAAAAATTGATCACAGCCGTCCATCTGATTGATCCAACGGGCGAGACCTTTGGTCTCATTGGTAACGAAATGGCGTCGTTTAAGTAACACACCTAATAGCCTTTGATCTTCATCAGATCAACGGTCGAGATTACCTCAACCCCCTCGCCTATATAAGGCTTCTGTCTGAGAGGGCCGGCCATTTTACACAATACGTGACCCTAGCCCCCCTTGATCATCTCTGCTCTCCCTCATCGTCTTCATCTTCCAACCAGAGAACCCTAAACGGCTATGGCGGCTTCCACTCTCCACGGTGGTCGCCGGCCTTTCTACTCCCTTCTAACATCTTTTCCTTCTTCTTTTTCTTTCTTCTCCATCAAAGCTCCAGAAAACAATCATTTTCCTCAAAACTCCGGTCACCGAAACTTTGCCGGTGACCACCCAAACAACGAGAATCGCCCTCAAACCAATTCCAATCGCTTCTCCTTTCTCTGATCTACCCAACCATGCCACCCTCACCCTTCGAATCTCATTGGATCGTCTCGAATATCCAAAAGAAGGTCGCCGGAAACCTAACTCCGGCGACCCCCAAACTCAAACCACCCAAAGACCTTGTCTTTTACCTCCCCTAATACCCACCACAAACTCAAAACCCCAAAAGGCTTCATCTTGAAGCCAAAACAACAGAAAACAGAAAGAAAAAATGAGGAAAAAGAAAATAAAAAAAGATAATAAAGAAGAGCCTGAAGACTAAGACTGGAAATGAAAAGAAAAAGAAAAAGAGAAGAAGTGAAATAAGGAAGCTCAGGGGACCGGCCCTGCGAGCTAAGTACCCCAATCCTTTTTCTGCTTCTTTGATTTCTTTATGTTTGTTTTGCATGTTTGTTTCTCTTTGATATTCTTTGTGTGTTTGGCGAGTTTTAGTTGACCGCATGAACTAAGTTTTTCTTAGTCTTGGATAAGTTCCTGTTTGATCTATGTTTGCTTGTCTTACATGTTTCTTTCTGTCCTTTTCTATATCTCATGCTTCACATGTTTAGTGGTTAGCCAGCTGCTATATCTATCTCGTTTGTGTGCTTCCCTGTTTGAACTCCTGTTCTGATATCTTTTTCTTGTCTTTGTCTTCTGATTAGTATTAGACCTTTCAATCTCGTTGATCTTCGACATCTCCTTTGCATGTTTAAGTTTCGACTCTAGTCTTCTTTGTTAGTTTTTAATAGTTTGAATGATTCTTCTCTCCTGATTAGTTATAAGGTTCTTATCTGATTGTTTCTTCTTTTGTTTCACATCTTTTTGCATGTTTCTCTCATGATTAGTCATAAGGTTTCTTAGCTTGCTCCTCTTTAGCCTGTTAATGATGGGATTTTGTTATTTGTCTTGTGTTGATCCCATGCTAATTTGTTCTAAGATCATAGATTTCATCTTTCCCTTGTTATGTTAGCTGTTGAGTTCTGATTCACTGCAAAAAAGCATGACCTTTGATCTTTGTCTTCTGTTTAAAATCAAGCTCGAGTTACTGTGGCCACTCTTGTTGCCTTTGGCTTTTAATGATCCATGATAGAACTAGGCTTCTGTTTCATCTTATTCATTTTCATGATGTTTGCTTCAAATCATGTTCTATTAAATCATAAGAGTTACCTTGGGTTCCCTTTCCTTCTTCATCTTGTAAATATTATAGTCTTTGATCTGTTTAGTTGTTATGGTCTAGCTTTTTCCTATTGTCATGCATGCTTAGTTCTAATATTAGCTTAACCTTATTCTCTTAAGTACCTTGATTGGTCTTTCCTGTTCCTTTTTCACTATTCTCCATGTCCTCCTGTTCTACATGCTTCATCCCGTTTGTCATGACTTGTGTGAAAAATGGCTTGGTTTGACTGATAATATAGATCCATAGTTTCTGTGAGCCATGTTCAAACCCTTCTCTGACTGTTTGTGTTAGCCTATGCTTCTGTCTGCCTGTGTCATTAACCTTGGTAAATTCTGAGTTGTTCAAACTTTCATAATGACTTGAACTGGTAGTAATTAGGTCTTAATTAACACGAGTTCATACTTTGTCTCATAAATTTGGATAATGTGAATTAATTAACTGAAATTCAACCATATCAATTGCCTTCTCTGAGTTTTGGTTGATTATTACATTTTTGTCTGATTTTATGTGTCCTAATATGCAAATCATGTTGAAATTGATTTAGTTTTATTGGTTCTGGTTGAGTGTAAGTGTTTGATTAACACTGTTTGAACCCTACGTGAATTGGTTATTGCTGTTAGCATTAGGTTCCATGAAAATGGCTAGTTTTTAAATAGGTTGAAACTGAAAATGAACAAAAAATAGGCTATGAGTTCAATAATTGACCTAAGAGTGGTCAACTTTGCAAAGGTTGACCAACTCTATAAGGTCCAAACACACCAGCCCACTTCAAAAGGGGCTGGTTGTGCAAAAACTGGTTAAGTTTGCAAATGAAAGCTCACCAAGGCTCATTTGAGCCCTGAGCTTTAGGTGGCTAGGTCTGCAAAGGCTTTGGGCCCAACTATGTTCAGTAATTGGGATTAATTACCCAAGCCAAGTCTCAACTTGAGACTGGCTAAGCTTTAAATAGGTTAATTTTAAATAATGAGGCAGGCTAGTCCTGCAACTAGTTTAAAAATGAAAGAAGAAGGTCTTAATTAACTGAAATAGATTCAGAAGTGGTTAAAATTGAAATAAGTCCTTAAGTCAAAAGTGGCCAGTCCTTAAATACCAATGCAAGGACTGGCCATTAGTGAAATAAGTCCCCAAAATGCTGAAACCAGACCTAGGTAGGTCGGGTAAATCAGCAATGTCCTTAGGGGCATAATTGGAAACCAAATAGGTAAAACAATGAATAGTTTGAAACTTAAGAGGGTAAGGGAGTCATTTGTACCCCTGATTTCTGCAATTTTGCAGAGATTTAAGGGTATAATGGTCTCCCTAAAAAGGGAAATCTATAGAAATCCCAAACCCTTAGGGCTACATTGGTAAAAACTCACAAAAAGGAATCTTTAGAACCTTCCAGCACATGCTGGAAGGGTTTCTGATAACTGAATTAGGGGTTTAAGTGAACATTTCACAAATTTTAGAGGGGGAAAGTTGGGATTAATCCCATAACTTTCTCCCCAAGTTTCAGTCTTTAGTTTAGCTATAAATACATCCTAAAAAGGGGCTGAAAGGGGTTCGAAATTTTAACAATCTGAAATACATTTAAGCTGGTTTTATTGAATAGAAAAGCTTCAGAGATAAATATACTAAGATAACAGTAGGATTTCTGGAATTTCTTGAGTTAGAATCTGCCAATTGCTTCCGATTTTGGGTTCTCTGCTCGATCACTTGTTTGGTTTTCTGCTCGTTTGCTTGTTGCTGGGTTCTCTGTTATTGTTGCTGTGGTATTTTGCCATGTGGATCTTCAGTCACTGTTGCATTGCTTTGTTTGAGTCCATTGCTGTCTTGCTTACTTGATCTCCCTAGAACTCATCGATTTCCCTGTTTCATCTAGGTACACTTCTTTTATGAATGATGTTGTATTGGCGCTTTGATGAAATAAAAATGGAGATTCAAGTTTAAGTTCATGCTGTTTTCATAGTTATAGTTTAAGATTGTAATTTGTTTGTTGTAGTAGATAGTAGCTGAAAAACAGAAACAAAAGATGTAATAGCTAGTGTAATAGTAGTGGCATAGTAGTAGTATAATCATAGTCAATAATCACTTAGTTAAATAGGTAATAATTATAAAACAGACTAAACAACCATGGCTTGAATTGATAATAACTCCACAGTAGTAATTTTGAATTACTCATATAGCAAATCAGATCTAGAGATTAACGAGCTCGACTAGTTTGGTTTAAAGGGAAAGAACAAGTAAAATCGAGGGATAATTTGATTAAGGTTGGTTCGTGAACATTATATTGGCTTGATTCACATCAATATCAGGGGTTAATCACGTACATGAATCTGCCTAGAAAGAGTAGTAATCAGAATTATGAATATTGCTCGTGTAATTAGCATGATTAGAGGTCAATTATCCAGAGTTGAACGAGTTTAAAGTTGGAAGTGAGTAAATGGAGTAACAATTAGGATGAGACTAGCTTAGAGATTATCAAATTAGCTTAATTCGTATTGAAATCAGTAGGTTAACAATATAGTCATAAATCACCCATCTTATCTTTAAATAATTTTCATATTTTTTCATGCAGTTAGCTTCATAATCTTTCAACTAGTAAACAACTAAAAATGACCGTGTAAATTCATTAGTAAAGGTCAAAATCAGAGATAGTCAGTTTATTAAGCTTTCATGTACTTTAGATATAATTCAGAGTTAGCATTGATATTCTTGTACAACTATTTTACCTTTTGATTAATAAAAGAGTAGTTTAATTTTGTTTCTCTATGTCTGATTACTTCGAGTTCATTATTTTTGTTTCCTTTATTATTATTTCATCCGATTAGGGCCTGGCAAGTAATATGGGCCTGGAACAATGTGCATTCAGTTACTGGGCTGGAGATAGAATGCCCAAATCAGGTCTGGTTCTTTAAGAACCTGGACCTGTTTTTAATGTAATAAAGCCTTATTCTGGAAATCCAGGCCCCATTGAATAAACAAAATTACGGGCCCGGAATGTTTAATATTAGAAATCGATTAAGGAAAAAACAAATGTAGAAAACGTAGCCAAATACTAGTATTGAATCCTTTAATGAAAATTGGGACGAGCCTCGCCCGAATAACAAACATCGGGGCCCCCATTTAGTAATAAGATAACATAGTAGAACCGGAGAGGCTAATAGCGAATTCCATAGCCTCTCCCAAAAGTTAAAAGCCGATAGACGTTATTTAGGGCACGATGTTAATGTACTTTCCATTGAACGAGTGTGCACTTGGTGCGACTCAAATCCAAATCTCGGCAAAGCCGAAATACACCGAAAGTCATAGGCGTACTGGTTGCGGTATGACTCAAGGCGTGTTTTTGCGATGCCGCAAATTCTTTAAAATAAAATTTATGTAAAAAGCATTATATGTTGTTTAAAATATGTAATTGAGTCAAACAAGAGTCGAGAACGACAATTGAGAGACCGTGCTAAAACCACGAAACCCGGGAATGCCTAACACCTTCTCCCGGGTTAACAGAGTTCCTTATCCGGATCTCTGCTTCGCAGACATTTTTAAGAGTCAAAATTCCTCGGATTCGGGATTAACCGGTGACTTGGGACACCATTATCATTCCCAAGTGGCGACTCTGATTAATCTCAATAAAATCCCGAACCGATTGTCCTTTAATTGGAAAAACTCTTTCCCTTACGTTATTTTATCCGTTTCGGATATTTGAGCGTCGGGGTATACCCTACGAGCGTATTTATATGCTTATGAGGGGTAGTAAAAAGGGAGGTGTGGCAATAGGCGAAGACTCTCTTTCCAATTACAATCTTTCATAAAAGTTAGGATCGAGAGTTCAGTTATAAGAGAAGGATAATCATCAATTTTTTCCAGTTTTTCAACTTGTTTCTGAAGTGACGTTCTATCACCCATAAAAGATAAATCATTTGGTACAATATCTTCAATTAAGGGTTCTTGAGAAGGGTCAAAAATTTCTTTACCTTTAGAAGAAGGGGTTTTAGAAGAAGAACCTTTGACGTTCGGGTTCGGAGAAGGAGGAGCATAACCGGTTGAACCTCCACGTGTGGATCTTAAATTTACTACTGTGCCTAATCGGAGTAGGAGCATTGAGAAATTGGTCAAGAATTGGAACTTTTTTAGGGTTAGGTTTTGAAGATGTCATTGTTGGATAAATTTTTACAGAGGAAAAGTAAAAGGAAGCAAGAAATCACTTGATGAAGAAGATAACTGAGGAAGAAGGAATCGAAAAGGTATATGGAAGCAACTGACGAACTAAGAGGTATAATGATGAAAAGACTGTATTAAAAAGAAATGTCACTTATTGAAAAAAAGGTTAAAGAAGCCTAGAAAGAAGGAAGTAGAGTTGAAGAGCTAAATCAGAAGATGACACGTATAAGAAGCATTGAAAGATCAAGACAAGTGAGGCGTCAGCATTGATTACGACAATAATACCACTTCCACTTCCCAATTATTTAATTGATAAATAAAAGGAAAGTGAGGGGAATATCTGTATTAGGAAAAAGTTTTTTATGACGTGGCATGACACGTGCAAAGGATCAACAGACAATAATTAAATAAAAGATGCATGAAGAAGAATTAGGTACGGGACGTAATTCTGCTACGAGTCCCATACATGTTTAGAGCGGAGTGGGATGTAATTCTAAAGATAAAAGATACAGAAAGCAGTTTAGACTCGTATCTCGTATCAATTCAAGATATTTAAGGGCAACGAATCAAAAAGCATTTAAAACATGGATCTAAAGATAGAAAGAAGTCCAAATTCAAATATTAAATACCTGATACGTTGAAGAATTGACATTTAACAGGAATGATTGTGTAATGGCTTATTCAATGTCATTTATTACTCATAATTATATCATTAAAGCCTAGGTTTCATTCTTCTATCTAGGATCAGCTATAAAAGATATCATTTGTAGGGACACGATTGACTACTGAGATCATATTGAAATACACTTTTCTTTGCTGTTTATTCTTATTATTGAAAGCATATTATACCCTTTGGTCTCTTAATTATCAGTAACCCGGTTTTTCTCTTATTTTCTAGTTTTAATCGAAATTCCATATTTTGGTTAAACAATGGATATGGTCAAATTCAAGGTTCACTGTTCCAAGTACCTCTACACACGCTGTGTGTCCGACTTTGAGAAGGCCGACAAGTTGAAGCAGTCACTTCCTCCAGGTTTGAGCGTGCAAGATCTTTGAAGATGGAATGACTATTTGGCTACAAGGCGAAAATTAGGGTTTGTTGTTGAGCAAAGACAAGGATTGAGCAACATGATTTTCTGTTAATAAATTTTAATGTATTTTCAACATATCACGCTGTATTTTCATGTATTTCATTATATTCATTGTCTTTTTTTCATTGTAATTCAATGTATCTTGCTGTATTCCGTGTATTTCACTGTCTTTTTAATTGTATTTTAGTGTATCCCGCTGTATTCTATATATTCATATATTTTTTCAATTAATATAATTTATATATTCCGATGTATTATATAATTTCTCTGAAGATTGCTATATTTTTGTGGGTTTTTTTCCAGTTGGGAATCTTTTTAAAATCGGAAATACAAATTTTGTGTGTTATAATTGAGTTTGTTGAGTTATATTAGTAGTCTATTATGTTAATTGATATACTTTCCATTTAAAAGCAGTGCAATACCTTATTTCACGCCGTGAATATAATCGAATAAAGTAATTTGTCCAGCTGTAATATCATGTTTCACGCCATGAATACAGTCGAACACACTTTCCTGATTCATGTTTATTTTTGCTACTGTATTCATAAATACAATAGTTTAAATATATCAAATACATCATATAATCATAAAAAAATATCTATAATTTGTAATATAGCAAATGATATATATGACGAAATACTAATGAAAGATACGGCTGTATGAAAATTTCTTAGACTTTCTCTATACATATTAACCCGCCAAAACGGCCCAAACGAATTTCTGTCCGACTCGTAACCGAGTCGATGCGTCACAGAACCTCTCTTAAGCTTTTCCCTCTCAGAAAACATTCTCTGCTTCTCCATAACCGTTGCAAATTTTCGGCGACACGGCCCAGAATTGAAAACCTAAACCCCCTATCATCTCCAAGTATTCTTCTTTACAACAATCTCCTGCAAATATGCCATCAGGAATGCAAAAAACTTCAGTCCCGCCATGTGTTCGACGAATTGCCCCAGAAAGCAGCACGTGCATCGAAAGCTTGCAAAACCATCCATGTGCAAAGCCTGAAACATGGGATTGCATCACAAGGACATCTGGGGAATGCCATTGTAGATTTATACGCCAAATGTGGAGACATGGTTTCGGCTGAGAAAGCATTTTTTGGGCTCGAAAACAAGGATAGCATGGCTTGGAATTCGATTTTGTTGATGTATTCGAGACATGGGTTGTTAGAGAATGTCGTAGACGCTTTTGGGTCAATGTGGAATATTGGTGTGTGGCCGAATCAGTTTAGTTATGCTATTGTTTTATCCGCATGTGCTAGGCTAGTGGATGTTGAGCTTGGGAAACAAGTGCATTGTAGTGTGATGAAAACAGGGTTTGAGTTTGATTCCTTCACTGAAGGTTCTCTTATTGATATGTATGCAAAATGTGGTTATTTGATCGATGCTCGGAGGATCTTTAATGGGGTGGTGGAGCCGGACAATGTTTCTTGGACTGCAATGATTTCTGCTTATGTAAAAGTAGGTTTACCTGAAAAAGCGATGGAAGTTTTTGAGGAGATGCAGGAACGAGGATGTGTGCCGGATCAAGTGGCATCCGTGACCATCATAAATGCATGTGTGGGATTAGGAAGGCTTGATGACGCTCATCAGTTGTTTTCGCAGATGGCTAGTCCGAATGTTGTCGCATGGAATGTGATGATTTCAGGGCATGCCAAGGGAGGGAAAGAGGTGGAAGCTATTCAGTTTTTCCAGGACATGATTAAAGCTAGCATTCGGCCCACACGTTCTACCTTGGGAAGTATTTTCAGTGCAATTGCAAGCGTTGCAAATCTGTCCCTTGGCTTACAGGTTCATGCTTTGGCAGTTAAGCAGGGATTAGAATCCAACGTCTACGTAGGTAGTTCTTTGATTAATATGTATGCCAAATGTCAAAAGATGGAAGCTGCAAGTGAAGTATTTAACAGATTGGGAGAGAAAAATGAAGTGTTGTGGAACGCATTGCTTGCAGGTTTTGCACAGAACGGCAGTGCTTGCGAAGTTGTCAAGTTATTCAGGAATATGAGACTTTCTAGTTTTGAAACCGATGAATATACTTACACTAGCATACTGAGTGCATGTGCTTGTTTGGAAGATGTCGAAATGGGGCAGCAGCTTCATTCTATTATCATTAAGAACAAATTTGCATCTAATTTATTTGTCGGAAATGCTGTAATAGACATGTATGCCAAATGTGGTGCTCTAGGTGATGCCAGGCGGCAGTTTGAGCAAATGCTAACTCGAGATAATATTTCTTGGAATGCGATAATAGTTGGATATGTTCAGCAAGAAGAAGAAGAAGAGGCTTTTATCATGTTCCAAAAAATGGTATTGGAGGGAGTTGTTCCTGATGAGGCATGTTTGGCTAGCGTACTCAGTGCCTGTGCCAATATACAAGATCTCAATAAAGGGAAACAAGTTCATTCCCTGATGGTGAAATATGGACTAGAAAGTGGCCTTTTTGCTGGAAGTTCCCTTGTTGACCTGTATTGCAAGTGTGGTAATGTAACATCTGCCAGTGAGGTTTTCTTTTGCCTTCCTGATCGAAGCGTGGTGTCATCTAATGCTTTAATTTCTGGTTATGCTCAGACAAATATTAATTACGCGGTGCATTTATTCCAGAATATGCTTGTTGAAGGACTAAGACCTTCAGAGGTGACATTTGCTAGTATTCTTGACGTATGTAGTGGCCAGGTTTACATGCTTGGGAGGCAACTGCACTCTTTCATTTTAAAGCTTGGGTTTTCATATGACGATGAATTCTTGGCAATCTCTTTGATAGGCATGTATTATAACTCCGGAAGATTAGAAGATGCGAGATTGCTTTTCTCAGAGTTCACAAAACTAAAGAGCCCAGTTCTATGGACTGCTATGATATCTGGCAATATTCAGAATGACTGCTGTGAGGAAGCTTTGCTTGGTTATCAGAAAATGCGCAAGTTTAATGTCATGCCAGACCAGGCAACTTTTGCTAGTGTCCTAAAAGCATGTTCGACCTTGGCTTCTATGCAGGATGGCAGGAAAATCCACTCTCTCATTTTCCATACTGGTTTTGACACAGATGAATTGACCGCTAGCTCCCTAATAGATATGTATGCTAAATGTGGGGATGTTAAAAGTTCAGTGCAAGTATTTAGTGAAATGGTGAGCAAAAAAGACGTTGTCTCTTGGAATTCTATGATAGTTGGCTTTGCAAAAAATGGTTTTGCGGAAGATGCACTGAAAATCTTTGAAGAAATGAAGAGAGCATCTGTGAAGCCTGATGATATCACATTCCTAGGGGTTCTCACTGCTTGTAGCCATGCAGGAATGGTATCTGAAGGTCGTCAAATCTTCAAGGATATGACTAGCCGCTATGATGTTCAGCCACGAGTAGATCACTGTGCCTGCATGGTTGATCTGCTTGGTCGTTGGGGTAATCTCAAAGAGGCAGAGGAGTTTATTGAGAGATTAGATTTTGAACCAGATGCTATGATTTGGTCTGTTTACCTTGGTGCTTGCAAAATCCATGGGGATGATATAAGGGGGCAGAAGGCTGCTGTAAAGCTTATTGAGTTGGAACCCCAAAATTCTTCTTCATACGTACTGCTATCTAATATATATGCTTCATCAGGCAATTGGTGTGGGGTTAACTCCTTAAGAAAGGAAATGAAAGAGAAAGGAGTGAGGAAGCCCCCTGGCTGCAGTTGGATTATAGTGGGGCAGAAAACAAATATGTTTGTTGCAGGGGATAAATTTCATCCGCGTGCTGGTGAAATTCATGTACTTTTGAAAGATTTGACTGCATTAATGAAAGATGAAGGCTATTTTTTGGATATAGGATCTGTAAGGGATAGTGATGAGCTTGAGTCCATTTTATCTTCATCTCAAGAGTAATCGAAGACCCAAGAATCTATGTTAGATAGACTCAAGCAGAGCTATCCTAGTGATCCTTTTGGTGGAACTGGGTGTTTTTTTCCCTCTTGGCGAACTGGATGCTTTCTTATGCTTCATTTAAAATGTCACCAGTCCGCGCTTAAACCCATGAAATGTACACTAGACAAGCTCTGATACCGAGAATCTATGATGAAGTTCTCCCATTGGTTGGCTGAAGACCTGTCCGGAAGGATAGTTCCTTGAGCGTTGGCTTTAAGAGGGTTCAAATGTTATTTCGTTCAACACAATTTCTTGATGCATGACAAAGGAACAATACGGCTCGCAAAGGTTCTGAATTTTATTTTAATATTTAACAGACAAGTTGCGTGTGGCCACAAATATGGCTTCAAAATCCTGCTCGAAGTGATGAACCACTCTAACTGATTATCTTGAAGAATTTTGAGCATCTGCACTACCAAAATCCTTGCTTAACTTTCTGTACGTTACAGCTATTACCTGCTACCAGGTTGTCTTATTTTCTTGTCTTAATGATACGTTCTCCAGAATAAATTGGTCACATTAGTCAGTAAGGCTATAGTGCTATCTTCATGACTGGAACCTAACTATAAAAATATCTTTTTTGTTTCATCTATACGTTTGGTGTAAAGGTAAGATTCATCATTTGAAACACAGCTGGAGTTCATACACCCTCATTCTGCATTCCTTTGACACCATCTTGGCATAAAATTAATGAAATCATTGACTTAACCAAAAAAAGGATGCCGATAATCCCTCCCCTATAGTTCTCGATAGGAGGAAAATAATCAAAAGACCTAAAATTTAATAGTTGATTACTTTCTTTTTCAGCCTATGTTTATATTATCTTTCTTTTTAATCTCTCCTTGCTCTAGATTCTTTATATGAATTTGCGTCAGTCAGTCGACATTCAAGATATGCAATTAGCCAACATCATGGCAATGGAATAGCCAAACAGGCAACTCCAATAAATATCAAACTGGAAGCTGCAAACTACTTACACCTTGATTGTTCTTCACAATTGGACAAGACCATCACCAAGGAATACTTACGCCATGTGATCCTTGGATATAAAAATCACTAGAAGAAACTGACATCAAATGCATTTTCCCACAAACATAAATGACCACATTCTGGGAGTTTGGTCACAGCCTACGGTCTAAAAAAATTAGGATTCAAACTTGGACAAGGACAAGGATGGTAATCACAGTGAGGGTCCCAAACAGATAAAGAAGCTTAGAAGTTAGTAGATATATTAAAGTTAACGTCCTTCAACATTTGAAATAGAAAAAGAATTTCTGGAGCTAGGTGAAAATTTTGAATCATCAGGCTTCCGTCTTTGCTATATGCAGGTCGCTTTGGCGAAGGAATAATTGTGTCATTGCAGAGCGTGGAAACAATTGTAGCTGTATTTGGCCTATCATTTGCATGTTCTTGCACACAAAGCAAGCCCACAACGATGCATCTAACAACTTGTGTTGTTTCAAGTGAACCGGCCACCCTTGGATCCGGTAAATCCAGTATCTCCCCTTCATTCCAAAGTTGCGATGCCTAAATTCATTGATGTTTCACTTTTAATTAGTTCTGTCAAGTGAACTAGTAGTATGGAATGGAAGAATATTTAAATATGAGAAAATGCATCATCCTTCCAGTTTTTTTACATGTTCCAGGAGGTTGAGAGAGTCCTCTTTTTTTTTTTGATTTGCACCGGGTGTCCAAGTCTCTAAGAGCCCCGACTAATCCTGGGGTGCACAAGCGTCGACAAGGAGTTTCCCGCAAGTGCACCACGATTAATTCAGGTTTTACCCAGTCTGATGGCCTCAGAAATTGTTTGCACCCGGTGGGTTTCGAATTTGAGGGAGCAAACCCCAAAGCTCAAGTCTATTGCCACCAAGCCAACCCCGGAGGTTGAGAGTCTTTGCAGTTAGAAAAGCTGTTGTTTCTTTTATTGCTAATAATCTCTAACAATATGACACCAAAGCTGAAGACATCCGACTTCTCAGAAAACATTCCTTGTATTGCATATTCAGGGGACATGTAACCACTGCATTGGAGCATGGAAACTTAATACTCTTTTAGGTCATGACATTTGGTACATAAATATATATAATTAAGACACGACCATGGTGTGGGGGAAGTACAATTTAGTTCAGATGAATTTCACTGTGATGAACAATACTTACTAGGTACCAGCAATCCTGTTGGTGTTTGCTATAGTTTGCTTCCCTCCAAAAATCCTAGCCATTCCAAAATCTGAGATTTTGGGATTCATATCTTCATCTAAGAGAATATTGCTTGCCTTGGGATCTCTGTGAATGACTTTTAGTCTTGAATCACGATGCAGATAAAGAAGGCCTCTAGCAATCCCTTCAATGATGCTATATCATTGATTCCAGCTCAACGCCGCCTTATCATCAGATCTTGATCCTGCCCAGCACACAAATTAATGACAGAAACTTTTTTGCTTTGGATTCTCAACTCAGTAACCATCATTCATCAAGAAAACTATTACTCTTCTTAATTAGTTCACTGAAGATGAAAACATCCAAGCTTCTGTTGGACATTCATAGATGAGCAGCTTTTCCTCCTCATGAAAGAAAAAGCCCATCAATTTGACTAAGTTTCTGTGTTGAAGTCTGGAAATTAGTGTAACCTCATTTTTGAATTCCTCTATGCCTTGTCCTGAGCTCCTCGGAAGTCTTTTTATAGCAACCTCTTGTCCATTTGGTAATATCCCCTATATATGAATCACACATGACTTCAACTTATAAGCAAATATGTTTTTCTGCTGAAAGATGATTAAAACACGCACGTGATACCTTGTAAACAGGTCCAAATCCCCCCTCTCCAAGTTTATTTCGAGGGCAAAAGTTTTTAGTAGCAGTTTCTATGCACTTGAAGCTGAAAACTGGTAACTCTGAACTGCTACCTTGAGTAAAACTTTTATGAAGCAAATTTGCTGCTGAATTGTGTTTTGAAGCTATCCTTCCTCTGCAAGAAGGGATTAAACTCCCAATGCCTGATAAAAGCTAGTAGAAATTAAAAACTGTCTCCAAAACGTAGCAAAAAGTTAGAGATTTTGAGCAAATTCCGTAAGTTTGGGTTGAAATGGAATTTTACATTCTCAACATCTGTTTGGGATTTCGAGCCTAGGAATAGCTCCGTATGGTGATTCTAGGCTTAGAAAGCGTGTCCGAAAGTGGATTTAGAGGTATGTAGGTTGTTTCTGAGTCATTTAGCAAAAGTTAGAAACTTTACATTTTTGGAAAGTTTGACTTAGGATGGACTTTTTGATATCAGGTCAAGTTTGGGGTCATTCTAAGTTGATTTGATACGAATCGGACACACGAGAGTGTTTTAGAAGTTTTTGGAGTTCATGAGTAAATTCATGCGTTTTGGCATCCAATTCGTGGTTTTTGATGTTGTTTCTGTGTTCCAATCGCGTGAGCAAGTTGTATTACGTTGTTGGACTGGTGTGAGCGTTTAGTGTGGAGCCTCAAGGGCTCGGGTGAGTTTCGGCGTCTGGAAGCAATTGAAAACACTCTAGTTTTTTGGTGTTCTTGGTAGCTGCTACAGGTCTCGCATTTGCGAGAGAAGCATCACACTTGCGATGAATCCAGGTCTCGGCCTAGCTCGCAATTGCGAAAGAAACAGGTGCATTTGCGACCCTGCATTGATCGCATTTGCAATTCCTTTGTTGCATTTGTGACCAGGACATGAGGAGAACCCAATTCACATTTGTTATGATTGCGTCGCATTTGCGAACCAGATGTCACAAATGTGACGTTTGAGACCTTTGCACAGCTCATTTATTGTGAGACTTAGGCCATTTATTTCATTACACTTCTTCTCTTGGGCGATTTTTGGAGCTTTTGGAAGAAGGTTTTTACCTAGCACTTTAAGGTAAGTAATTTCTATACAACATGCGTTAAATAAATATTATCGGAAGATTAACATGTAAAAATTAGTAAAAATCAAGGGTTTCTATTAAAACCTAGGTTTTTGGTAAAAATGAGATTTGAGCACGAAATTGGCTATAAAACTTAGTAACATTTTTAGAATCTTGCGATTTGGGATGTATAATCACTTTAATAGTGGGGATATGAAATTTTGAGCATAGATTGATTAATATACGTAATGTTTGACTAGTTTCGAGTCGTTTGACATCAAATTTGGAGGTTGGAACGCATTCTTAAATTGGGAAGTAGGCCTTGAGACGAGGTACATCTCCTTTCTAGCCTTGTAAAAGGGAATTAACCCCATATGTGATTTAAATAAATACATGTACCTATTTGTAGGGGGGATACATACGTACGAGTTGATGAGAGTCTGTACGTGGCTACTATTATGCTATTGTTCGGGTGGTTTAGGACCCGTATCATGCTTTATTTGAAATGTTGCGCCCTTAATTACTAACTTACTTACTTGAGTCATGTTAGAATTTGATAAAAGAATTCGTAAAAAGGTTTAATTTACTTAATTGAAAAATTGAATGGAATATTTGACTATAAATGAGAAATTTGTGTTTTCCTTAAAAATAATTGCTATTTGTGAATCGGGCCGAGCGCTTCAGTAGTAAATAGATGCATCTATGGTTTGCGCCGTTTGACCCTCTGGCAGTGTATAATTTCAATATTATGTTGGATCGGGCCATACGACCTTGGCATAATTTGTGCATGATAACTCTTTGGAACTCTCCATGATTGTAATTGCTAAATGTCTCGAAATGCAAACTGTTAAATGATATAATTGAATTTTAAATTTATATTTGTGAAATAAGAACTTATCATTTCCTGTTATTTAGCTTTAAGTATTACTCGTGAAATTCATGCTTAGTATAATACTTTAATTATATTATTTTAGCCCATAGTAAGTGTCAAAGTCGATCACACGTCACTACTTCTTCGAAGTTAGAAGAAATACTTACTGGGTACATGTTCTCTATGTACTCATATTGCACTTCAGTACTTAATTGTACAGGATCTGCAGCACGTAGTTGATCCCTACCTCGAGACTTCACAATGAGCTACTTTTCGAGCCGTTGTGCAGCAGTTGGGGTCTCCTTTATGTTTTACTTTCCTGTCTATTCCTTTTAGATACTATGCTAGCATTCTTTTGTATATTCTACTAGATTGCCCACACACACTTGTGACTCCTGTCTTGGCACAGACACTAGTAGACTTATGATTTTGGATTTGCTTACGTAATTTTGGTTATTACTTATTGCTTCCGCTTATTTATGTTACAATTGTAAACTTCTAAATCTTTTCAATAGATACGGAAATGTTACTACTTAATAATTTATTTAAATGGGAAACCACTAGTTAATCGGTGTCGGCTTGCATAACAATAGTGTTGGGCACCATCACATCCTATAATGGAATTAGGTCGTTACAACGTGGTATTAGAGCACTAGGTTCATGTAGGTCTCACAAGTCATGGACAGACCTAATAGAGACTTGCGGATCTGTACCGAGACGTCTGTGTATATCTTCGAGAGGCTATGGGGTATTAGGAAACTACTCTTTATTCACATTCTATCATGAATTTGATGGTATACTAAATTCTCTCTTTTATTCTCTCACGGATGGTGAGAACGCATGCAGCAAACATTTCGGACATGGGATTGCTAGAGGCCGAAGGAGAGGTCGGCGGTGGGCACCGGCCCGAGGTAGGGGACGAGGAGTCCCATAATTTCCCCAGTTGCACCACCAGCGGATCTAGTAGAGGATCCCATTATGGAAGAGTAAGGCAAGGTGCCCACAACAGATCTAGCTCCGATAGATTTCATGACACCATCGGGCTTTCAGTAGGTCATGAGTCGTATGTTGCGATTCATGGATTCTATGACCTAGGCTGGTTTATTTCCGGCAGACCCAACCACATCCCAAGCGGGAGGGGGAGCACCGACACCTTAATGCCCAAGCTCCTAAGCATGCAACTGCAGTGTATTAGACTCCGGGTGCACTACCCGCGGACGGGGCCCAACTAGTTGCAGCGGTTGTACCTGAGGTAGACCAGCTGCAACGCTGAGCCATAGAAGCTATTAGACAGATGTACTAGGCTACACCCTCCTATATTCGTAGGTGAGCGATATGAGGATCCCAGGACTTCATTGATTGGTGCAAGGACAGAGTGCACAACATGAGGATATTGAAGTCTCATGGAATGTATTTTACTACTTTTCAGATGGAGGGCATGGCCCGTAGATGGTGGCAGTATTATCTTATTGGCACAGAGTGGGTTCTCCTACCATGACTTGGGGCCAGTTCGCACAACTTTTCTTGGATAGGTATATTCTACCATCCAAGAGGGAAGAGTTGCGGTATCAATTTGAGCAGTTCGAGCAAGGTCAAATATCGGTGACCAATTATGAGGTGAGATTTTCTGAGTTTTCTACACTTATGATACTTCCTACTGATGCACAGAGAATGCGGAGGTTTGTCGCAGGGTTCCACTCCGGTATTCAGGCTAATATGGCCCGGAAGGTTGAGATGGGGACTTCTTCTCAGCTGGTAGTAGAGATTTCTTGGAGGATTTAGGGCTACCGTTAGAGAGGTAGAGAGCAGATGCAATAGGACAAGAGGACCCATTTCTCTAGAGAATTTAGAGGTACCCTGGCTAGGGGCAGTGCTCAGTTCGGGAGGAGTCAGCCTAGCATTCCCACATATTCAGCACCACCATCTCTTCGGGGTGCTACGACGCGACCCTATTTCAGCACCATATAAGAGAGTTCTTACCTCTCGCAGCCATCTAGGGTTCTTACAACGGGTACTTAGGCCACCAAGCTCCTATTTTAGTGCCATGCCGGAGAGTTCATACCGCCCACCAGCTATTCAAGCTTTTTCCAGTGGGTCATCAGGCCATCTTGGTCAAACTTCATGCAGCAGATGACCACACAAAGGGGTTTGTCTTGATTGCGGAGATCTCAGTCACATGATGAGATTCTATCTTAGGCTTCAAGGCAAGGTTGTGCAGCAGGGCCAACAACCCACGATTATGACACTGGATGTCTGGCCGTCGAAAGGCGAATAGCAGGCTGGTATGGTCCATCTTAAAGGTGGAGTCCAAGCATGCGGAGGTCAACCAGCTACTGTTCAGTCAGGCGGAGGCTAGCCAGCCGGTGCTCCAGCTAGATTGTATGCTTTTCCAGCCAGACCAGATGAATTGGCCTCCGATATCGTGATCACATGTATTATTTTTGTCTGCGGTAGTGATGGTTCAACATTATTTGATCCAGGGTCTACCTACTCATATATGTCATCTCTATTTGCTCATTTTGCTAGATATTCCTCGTGAGTCCTTTGGTACTCCTTTTTATGTGTCCACTTATGTGGGCTACTATGTGGTTGTGGATCAAATCTATCGGTCTTTTGTGGTCACATTCTGTGGTTATGATACAAGTACGTACCTTCTATTGCTTGATATGATCGACTTTAAGGTTATCCTAGGCATGGACTAGCTATCCCCATATCATGCCATCCTTGATTGCCATGACAAGACTGTTACTTTAGCGATGCCAGAGTTGTCGAGATTGGAGTTGAAGGGTCCTCCGTTAGTATAGCAAGTCGGGTCATCTCTTTCTTAAAGGCTAGACATATAGTTGAGAAGGTTGTTTGGCTTACCTAGCTTATGTTTGGGACACTACCACAGAGTCTCCGACGATTGATTCAGTGCCATTAGTCTGGGAATTTGCCGATGTGTTTTCTTCTAACCTTCTAGGCATGCCACCATATCATGATATTGATTTGTGTATAGATTTGGCTCTAGGTACCCAGCCTATGTCTATCCCACCTCATCGTATGGCTCCGAAAAAGTTGAAGAAATAGCTTGAAGAGTTGTTAGCAAAGGGGTTTGGGAGACCAAGTGTATCACCTTGGGGTGCACCAATGTTATTTGTGAAGAAGAAAGATAGGACTATGTGAATGTGCATTGATTACCGCCGCCTGAACAAAGTTACCATCAAGAACAAGTACCCGTTTTCGAGTATTAATTATTTGTTAAATCAGTTGCAGGGTGCTAGGGGTGTTCTCTAAGATCGACTTAAGATCAGGGTATCATCAATTGAAGATTCGGGACTCGGATTTTCCGAAGTCTTCTTTCCTTACTAGATATGGCCATTATGAGTTTTTGGTGATGTCTTTCGGCTTGACTAATGCCCCAACAACATTTATGGATTTGATGAATATGGTGTCAAGCCTTATATTTATTCGTTTGTCATTGTCTTCATTGATGACATTTTAATCTACTCACGTAGCCTCGGGGAGCACTAGGAGCATTTGAGAGTGATGATTTAGACCTTGAGGGAACAGAAGTTATATGTTAAGTTCTCCAAGTGTGAGTTTTGGCTAGAGTCTGTGGCATTCTTGGGGCATGTTGTATCAGGCGAGGGTATTACGGTGGATACCAAAAAGATTTAGGCAGTTCAGATTTGGCCTTATCCCACTTTGGTGACTGAGATCAGTAGTTTCTTAGGGTTAGTACTTATTATCGTCGGTTTGTGTATAGTCTTTCATCTATTGTAGCACCACTGACTAGATTGACCCAAAAACGGTGCTCCATTCTGTTGGTTAAATGATTTGAGGCGAGCTTTCAGAAGCTCAAGACAACTTTGACTACAACACCAATTCTAGTATTGCCTTCCTGTTCGGGGATGTATACGGTGTATTGCGATGCTTCACGCATTGGCTTGGGTTGTGTATTGATGCAGGATGGGCGAGTTATTACACATGCTTCACGTTAACCGAAGATTCATGAGAAGAATTACCCTGTGCACAACTTAGAGTTAGCCACGATTGTTCATGCTCTTAAGATATGGAGGCATTATTTGTACGAGGTGTCATATGAAATTTGTACTGATCATCGCAACTTACAACATTTGTTCAAGCAAAGGGATCATAATTTGAGGCAACGTAGATGTCTTCAGTTACTGACGGATTATGATATCACCATTCTTTATCATTCGGGCAAGGCAAATATGGTTGTGGATGCCTTAAGTAGGAAGGCAGAGAGTGTGGGTAGTTTGGCATTCATTTTAGCAGTAGGGAGGCCACTAGCTTTGGACATTCGGTCCTTGGCTAATAGAATTGTTAGGTTTGACATTTCAGAGCCCAACCGATTTCTTGCATGTGTTCTTGCCCAATCATCACTATTAGGGCAAATCAAGGGTTGACAGTTTGATGATCCACACTTGGCAGTCCTCAAGGAGACGATACTACAGGATAGTGCCAAGGAGGTTTCTTATGAGCGAGGATGGTGTACTATGACTCCAGGGTTATCTATGTGTTCCTAATATCGATGGCTTGGGGGAGAGGATTCTAGAGGAGGCTTTCCTATATTCCATTCATCTAGTTTCTACGAAGATGTATCGTGACTTGAGGTAACATTATTGGTGGCGGCGGATGAAGAAAGACATAGTTGAGTATGTGGCTAGGATTGCCAGCAGTTAAGTATGAGCACCAAAGGCCAGGTGGCTTACTCCAAAAGATGACTATACCTGAGTGGAAATGAGAGCGCATTACTATGGACTTCATAGCTATGTTGTCGCGGACGTTGCGAAAGTTTGATGCAGTTTGGGTCATTGTTGACAGGTTGACCAAGTCAACACACTTCATTCTAGTGGTGACTACATATACTTCAGAGAGATTGGCCTAGATTTATATTTAGGAGATAGTTCGGTTTCATGGTGTGCTTGTTTCCATCATATCAATTAGAGGCCCTCAGTTTATTTCACATTTCTAGTGAGCCATACAGAGTGATTTGGGGACCCGTGTAAAGCTCAGCACAACATTTCATCCATAGGCCGACGGGCAGTTACATCGGACAATGCAGGTCTTGTGGACATGCTCAAAGCATGTGTGATTGACTTTGGAGGCCAATGGGATCGATTCTTACCATTGGCCGAGTTTGCTTATAGTAATAGTTATCAGTCCAAACTTTGGAGGCCAATGGGATCGATTCTTACCATTGGCCGAGTTTGCTTATAGTAATAGTTATCAGTCCAACATTGAGATGGCTCCATTTGAGGCTTTATTTGGTCGAGGATGTTATTCTCCCATTGGGTGGTTTGAGCCCGATGAGGCTAAGTTATATGGTACTGATTTGGTAAATGGTGCCTTGGAAAAGGTAAAGTTGATTCCAGAATGACTTCACATAGCACAGTCCAGACAGAAAAGTTACACTGATCAGAAGGCACGTGATGTGTTATTTATGGTAGGCGAGAAGGTTCTCTTGAAAGTCTCGTCGATGAAGGGGATTATGAGATTCCAAAAGAAGGGAAAGTTGAGCCCAAGGTTTATAGGTCCATTTGAGATGTTGAGGTAGGTTGGGGAGGTTTCTCATAAGCTTGCTTTACCTCCCAGCCTATCGGGGTTTCATCCAATTTTTCACTTGTCTATGCTTCGGAGGTATAACGCCGACTTGTCACATGTGTTAGACCTCAGCACTATTCAGCTAGATGAGAGCTTGGGTTATGAGGAAGAGCCAGTTGCTATTGTTTCTAGGCAGGATCGCCAGTTGAGGTCCAAGAGGATTTCTGTGGTAAAGGTTTAGTGGAGGGGCCAACCGGCCGATGAGGCGAGTTGGGAGTCCGAGCAGGACATGCAGAGCAGATATCCACACTTATTAAGCACTTCAGGTGTGAATCTAAACCCAATCGAGGATGAACTTTTGTTTAAGAGGTGGAGAATAAATGACTCCATCGGCCGTTTTGCTTTCTAGAACCCTGTTTCCCTAAATAAGACTTCCCGTACTTGCTTTTACTTGGTTTATGACTTACGTGGATGGTTGGTTCGGGATTTGGAAGAGTTTGGGATGAAATCGAAATATTTGGTTCCTTAAGGTTGGCTTATAGAGCCAAGTTTGACTTTGATCAATATTTTTAGTAAACCACCCCGGAATCGGGATTTGATGGTTTCACTAGGTTTGTATGATGATTTTGGAATTGGGCGTATGCACAGAGTGGGTTTTGGAAGACCCGGGAGCATTTCGGTGCCTAATAGTGAAAGTTGGCATTTTGAGACAATTCCATAAGTTTGGATTGAAATTGAGACATCCGTTTGGGATTCCGAGCCTGGGAATATCTCTATATGGTGATTCCGGACTTAGGAGCGCATCTGGAAGTGGATTCGGAGGTCCATAGGTCATATCTGAGTCATTTGGCGAAAGTTAGAAACTTGAAGTTTTTACAAAATTTGACCGAGGGTGGACTTTTTTATATCGGGTATGGATTCTAGTTCCAAAAGTTGGAGTAGGTCCGTAATGTCATTTAAGACTTTCAGACAAAGTTTGGCGTCATTACGAGTTGATTTGATAGGAATCAGATGCACGAGAGTGTTTTAGAAGTTTTGGGAGTTCATGAGTAAATTCATGTGTTTTGGCATCCAATTCGTGATTTTTGATGTTATTTCAGTGTTCCAATTGCACGAGCAAGCCTGTATGATGTTGTTAGACTAGTGTGAGTGTTTGGTGTGGAGCCTCAAAGGCTAAGGTGAGTTTCGGACATATAGAAGGAGTTGAAAACACTCTAGTTTTTTGGTATTCTTGGCAGATGTTGTAGGTCCCGCATTTGCGAAAGAAGCATCAATACTTAGGAAGCAACTATTTATTCACTTTCTATCGTGCAATTGATGGTATACTAAATTCTCTCTTTTATTCGCTCACAAATGGTTAGAACGCGCAGAGCAGACGTTCTGGACCCCGGAGAAGCTACTCCCCTCGTTGCTAGAGGCTGAGGCATAAGCCGGGGGAGGACACTGACCTAAGGTAGGGGACGAGGACGTCCTAGAGTTGCTCCAGTTGCATCACCACTGAATCCAACAGAGGTTCCCATTGTGGAGGAGCAGGGTGAGGTGCCCACAGTAGAGCCAGCCTCGGTAAGTTTCATGACAGCACTGAGCTTTCAGGTGGTCATCATCCGTATGTTGCGGTTCATGGATTCTACGACTCAAGATAATTTATTTCCAGCAAACCCAGCCATATCATAGGCGTGACGGGGGAGCACAGACCCCTATTGCTCAGGCTCCTGGCATGCAGCTGTAGTCTATCAGACTCGGGGTGCACTACCCAAGGACGGGCCCCAGCCAGTTGTAGCGGTTGTACCTGGGCCTAACCAGCTGCGGACGGCGAGCCGCAGAAGCTATTGGACAAATGGACTAGGTTGCACCCCCTGTCTTCGGAGGTGAGCGACATGAGGATCCTAAAAACTTCATTGGTCAGTGAAGGGACAGATTGCACAACATGAGGATATTTGAGTCATGAAGTGGATTTTACTACTTTCTAGCTGGATGACAGGGCCCGTGGATTTTTACATTCTAGAGTATGCAAGTAGGAAAAAGAAATATTTGTGTTTTGCTGTTGTTTCTTTAGATCTAAAAAAACTATGACTTTGACTAGAAAGTTCCCCGCAGACGGTGCCAAATTGTGTGATAAAAAAGTATGAAACCTTTTATTAAACCAATTAAATACAAAGGAGATGGGTAAATCTTAATTAAATATAATAAGTTCTAGATCTAATAGATGTTTGTATAAATAGTGCAGAATAACGTTTGAGCCAATTTAATACACATGGTATTAAATGATGTTGTCAAGAATGAGAGAATGAACAATGATCAGCAATAACTGTATTTAATGGAAAAAAGTGTAAATAGAGAGAATGATTCACCCAAATATTAAATGAGGTGTATGATTCTTTTATCTGACAATGATGTAAGACAAATAGATATTGGAATATATGAGATTTTCTCGAATTTGATGTGAGAAAAAGGGGGAATAAATAGCAAATCGAATCCTTGTGGAAAAGTAATATTTTGTATTGTCTCTCTAGAGTCTACTTTCCATAAGAGTTCTTATCAGAATGAACATTACATAGTACATTTTGTGTTATTTCTTCTACTATTTAGGTGGGTATTTTCAAAAATCCTAAAAAAGTACAGTAGAAAGAATATTCAATGAAATATTCTCATTGAAAGTTCTAACGATGTACTTGCCGTTACTTCTTTTCCTACTGCTCGACCTCGGCCCCGATGGCTTACTTGGCGACTCAGTATTGTCAACCCCTGGTTGACCTCGACCTACTCGCCCATGATGAGCCAGAGTTCTCACACTTGGTCACCTCTTCATGTCGAACTTCCCTTAGTCGGATTTTAACCCATACACCTTGGCCAAGTGCCTAATTATTCTTATATTTAATTAGTTTTTTTTTGGGACAAATGAATAGTGAATAAATCACTTTTTTCTCTTATCCCTTCCACTCTAAAGGAATTAACGTGCCTTTTATCTTTGAATAAATATTGATCTTGGTTTCTTCTTCTTTTCAGCCGACTCTTCTATTCTTGATGTTTTAAGCTAAATGTTGATGTTTTTCCTCTAGGGTATATTTTTATTATAAAAGTTATTTTCAAGAAAATAATTTTATAAAAAAAATCGTTTTTAGTGTTCGGTTATCAGAAAATATTTATTCAATTAAAAGGGAACAAATTTTCTCACTTAAAGTCATTTTTCTGGCAATTATTTTAACTTCTAACTTCATATTATTTGTTCCATCGCTATCACATATACATTATTAATCTTTATTATAGTACTCAAAATTTCATCAAGACACTCCAATTTCGTAATATAACTATTAACATGTAATATTTATTAAAATTCATAAAATGCTTTTCATACGCCAATCAAACACCGAAAATTATTTTTCAAAAAAAGTATTTTTCTTACAAAATAACTCTTGTCATACAAAACACACTTTTAATATTTCGAAAATAGGGCAATTTTGATATGCGTTTATGAACCATGACACTCTTATAGCCTTTTTGGCCAGCCTGAAAAAATCAGCTTATTCTGAGAAGTATCTTTTTACTTTAAAAGTGCTTTTTGGGAAAAAGTACTTTTGAAGAAATAATTTGTGTTTGGCTAATCAATTTGAGAAGTACTTTTGAACAACAATTCGTGTTTGGCCAATCTTAAAAAAAAAACTCTTTAAGTATCAAATTACGAATAAGGACATGAAGAGATGTACTAATATATAAGTAGATACATATCGCAAATTTATTAAAGACAATAATTAAGTTATTAATTTTTGTTTAAGTAAAATATAAAAAGAAAATTAAAAAGTATTTTATTCTTTCAAGACGATTTATTTAAACCAAAAAATCATTCAACTAATATGAAAGTTCAATCCAAAAATCATTATATATTACTTAATAATTTAACTAAGTAAGATTATTTGATATATATAATATTTTGCTAGGCGTACTTTTTTCTGTTTCTCAAAAACTACTTTTACTTTTCTTAAGAAGTATTTTTTTTTCAAAAAGCTTGGCCAAACATTTCAAGTTAAGAAAAAAATACTTTTGGCCTTGAAAGAAGTCTGGCCAAACAGACTATTAGTAGGCATTTGGCCATAAGTTTTTGAAGTTTTTTTTTTTTTCAAAAAAAATCAAATATTTGTTTGTTCATAGAATTAATCTAGTTTTTTGGGAGATTTTGAAAACCAAAACTTCAAATCCCAAATATAGCGTAAGAGTTAAGACCTTTTTTGGATCAAATCATGACCATTTGGAAATTTTCAGCCGAAAAAAGAAAGACAAACTTTTTAACGTGTCAAAACTTGCCTTAAAATTTATGCCCAAACACATTCAATTTGAGGTCAAATTTCATCCGAATCAACTTTTTCAAGAAGTATTTGGGAATCTATGTCAAAACAGGTTATTAGTATCTTTGGTTTTATCTTGTATCTTTGGCTGCTTTCTCTTGTTTTCTTGTTGTTTGTTGTTTGTGTTTAACGATCACAACCATGTCTTCTTGCCTTGTATGTTGGGGTGAAGGTGATAAAACCAACCAAATGTCATTTACGACGTGTGTCAACTGGCTTGTTTTTCTCTTTTCGTTTGACTTATACTTTCTTATAAACCATTTAAGTATCTTTGATCATTTTTACATCTGTCCATATATATGCTTTTCCTTCTTCTTTGTTGGTTTGTAATTAATAATAATTTCTTTTTACATCTTGTGATGCTATTTGTTTTAGTATAAAACTAATATTACATTATATCTCCTACCTAATTCCTCGAACCAAACACCCCTATGAAGTATGAGAACACAGCCATCCTACTACTGTAGCGATTATATTAGAGTACACTATTCACAGCACAACACGTGTCATAATATTTCTTAAGAAAAGAACTTAATTAAAGAAAAGAAAAGAAGAAAGTAGTAGCGTAGGCGTGGAGAATGGGGGGAGCAAAAATCACATGGAGAGTGACCCTTTATCTTTTTTAATCCTTTTTCGTTCTTATTTTAGTCGAACCCAATAGATTTGATTCAAATATTATATTTTATTGTTAAAATTTATTAAATATAAACAAATTATTAATTTAGAACTCAATAACTTAAAATGATTAGAATTTTGAACCCAAAAGATTCCAATCATAACTCTGCCTTTGATTTTATTTTTTAATTTCTTTTTCTGGAGTTGTTTTCTTATTTTTTTTTCTCTGCTATTATGTTTTTTTGGTTCTTTTTTTTCTTTGTTATTCGTATTATTTTATACTATATTGCAGAAAGTGCTAGGAGCCTCTCCTTGTTCAAGTGTCATTTTTCTAAAATGCACAACTCGAGGAATGCCATGTCCTCATTCCATAATTCCTTTATTTGATTTTTCGACTGTATTTTTTATTACTTTTCTTTTCTTTTTCCTTTCGTTTTTCTTTACACAAACGCCATATATCCTTCTTATTATGCGTCTCCGTTTTGTTTCTCTCTATACCAAACATGTCCACTTAAAAGAAGATAAATTAAAGGATCTTTAATTATGTATCTCACTTGGAAATGGGAGAATAGAGAAAATAGGTTAAAAAGTTTAATTGTAAAAATGTATAAAAAAGGGGTTTGGGATTTTTTAGCCATTCCACACGCTTTATTTTTTTGGCAATGTACCTGCATGCCACGTGGCCTTTTTAGGAGGTTACAAGTCAAGGTGTATTTCTTTGCATAGTTAAAGAGTGTAATAGATATTTTTTCACAAGGTCATTTTTATTATGTATTAACAACAACAAAAATTTTAGTTTAGGACTAAGACATAATTGTTAATTTCAATGAACAATCTCAATCTCTAAATATGACAATTTCGAATAATTTTCTTAATACTATCTAATTGTCATGCATTTAGCTAGGGATATTCACGGTTCGGTTTGATCGATTTTTTGATTAAAATCAAAACCAAAATCAATCCAATTTAATAAAATCAAAATCAAACCAAATTAAATACAAACCATCGGTTTGATTGTTGTTGGTTTGGTTTGGTTTTTCTGTTCTTAGTAAGCTAATGATAAGTCGATAATATTACAATAACGCTGGACAATAATCTGAAAGTAATTTGCCAAATTTATACTTTTTATATATTTCTTTGAGAACTGAAAGTTTATTTACATGTTTATATGAAAAGAATGAACAAAAAATAAACTAAAAGTTTCCTTTCTCAAGCTTTAGCCATTGTTGTCTTGCAATTTGAATGTGTTTTCTTTACTCTTGTGGTTGTTGTTTTTAACTCTTCTTTTAGGCAAAAATATGTGCGGAGGGTTAAATAATTAGAATTTATTAATGAAAAAAATTGGTCGAATCCTATTGATTGGGGCTAGACAATCTTTTAAGATATAACACGATAAATCAAAATTCTAAATAATAATTAAAATTATTAATAAAAAATATTATATTGTATATAAATAATTATTAATTTTATATATAATTAATCGGTTTAGTTCGGTTTATTTTTTGGTTTTTTAAAATAGAACCAAAATCAAATCAAATATTATCGGTTTTTAAAATTTAAAACCAAAACCAATCCAGATAAAAAAATATCGGTTTACTTAATCGGTTTAGTTTGATTTTTCGTCAAACCGTGAACACCCCTAATCATTTAGCTACATACTCGTGTAATTTTAGAGTATAATTTATCTAATACACATTTTGCTCTGAATTTCCAATTAAATGAAATTATTTGTGGTGAGGTTGATGCAGTATTTGACCAACATAAAATATGTTACAAAAGGACACTTCCCCGAACACAGAAACATTAAGGAAAGACAAAACTAGAAAAGAAGGCAAAAGTTTCCACTATTTAAATATGTTAGCCAATGAGATGCGGCCGTACATATTCCAGCTAGCAGCTGATTCCAACCTATAAATTTAGTTCTATGCTATATTTACTCTAACATCATATCTCCACCAAATTTAGTTCATAGATCACATTCGGACAAGCCGAAGCCACTTTAAAGTTAAAATGACAAATTTACCCTCAGTACTTAGCCATATTTTCCTCTGCATGTCCTAATCAACAACTTCTTCAACTGAAGAAGCTTCAAGATCCATTTACATTTTTATACTTCTCATTCTTTTTTGCTAATACTCAGCTCTATTAAGCTGTTTAGCTTCGTGGGTTCTCTTCAAAATCTTGATTTTTCATCTTTGTTTGGAGATATAGCTTGATTTGTCTGTTGCTATAAGGTCTGTTTTACAACTTAATGTTCATTCTTGGTGTTCATATAGATGGTGAATAGGTTGAAGTTGAATTCTTTTGGCCGTTTTAGGCCTAAAGATTTGAACTTTGGCAAGTTGAAGCATTGTCAAAGTTGGGTTTTTCATTCTTTCAATAGGGTCCTTGTAACTGGATCCTTATTATTGTTGTTTGTTGTGGCAATAGGGTATGGTTATTTGTACAATACAAATTCTTTTCCACAACCAATTGTTCTTGAAAATGCAGGAGATAATAGAACAAATACTAACTTTAGTGGTGAATGCAATTTATTTGTTGGAAATTGGGTGCCTGATGAAAGTTATCCTTTGTACAATGCATCAGAATGTCCATTCGCTGAACAAGGTTTTAGTTGTTTAGATAATGGTAGGAAGGATAAAGAGTATCTCAAGTGGAGGTGGAAACCTAGGAATTGTGAAATTCCAAGATTTGATGTTTATGTAATCTTGGAAAAATTAAGGGGAAAAAGAATTGTCTTTGTTGGTGATTCATTAAGTAGAACTCAATGGGAGTCTATGATATGCATATTGATGACTGGTGTTGAGGACAAGAAGAGTGTATATGAAGTCAAAGGAAGAAAGATCACTAGACAAATTAGGCATTTACAAGTTCGATTTAGCTCCTTTAATTTTACAGTTGAGTTTTATAGGTCAATTTTCCTAGTACAACCTGGATCGCCACCAAAACGTTCACCAAAGAGGATCAAGAAAGCACTAATGCTTGATAAGTTGGATGACATAAACAAGGAATGGATTGATTCTGATATTCTAGTTTTTAATACCGGTCATTGGTGGACTCCCACGAAGCTTTTTGAACTGTAAGTGATCTGGTCATGCTGAATTCCTTGTTCTTGAAGATGTCAGTTTCTTATTTTGTGCAAGACTCTTTACTTTCATTTGTTGTTATGCCCTTGCTTACCGTTGTAATTTTCTTCATGTTATATACTGCAAATCTCTTGTGCTAGAACTTTAGCTTGGAAACTTACCATTTATATATTTGCTTGATTAGGTAACATGATTTTAAGCTGGTAAAAGAACTGATGATGTTACTGATCATCATATAATTGACCTGTTTCATTTTATTTGATAAACCTAAGTCTGAGAGATGTAGATTTCTTGCAGTTGTGCTTTGTAGTCTGAAAATGGACACTATGAAATTTTGAGTCTTCTTAAGCAGACGTTGAGATCTTGACCTAAGCAGTTAGAGAGATTGGATATGTCCTCACCAAATCCACATCATATCTAACTAGAGAATCTTACATCACCCAAGTTACCATCTTCATGCGAGAAGATTTGTTTTCCCCTGTTTCCATGCCAATCTTTGTTACCTTTACTTATTTCTTGTTGGGGACAATGTTTGTTCGCTTCGTGGTTCTCCTTTTATCACCCTTAGATGCATGATGATGGTCATTCTGATTATAAGGACCGCTTATCAGTGGTGACGCCAGAAATTCAGTAAGGGTTTGAACACCCTTTGCTAGTGGGCTATGCAAGGGTCAAAGGGTGTTCAAAGTCTATTTTTGATTAATAACAAGTAGTATTTCACCCTTGGTCATACATAACTTCACCCCTGCCGCTTACAGTATAAAAGCTTCTTAACTCAGTCTCTCAAGTAGCGGACAACTATTTGTCATTTATCATGCTTCTTAAATCAGTTTTGTTTGATAGAGTCAATCATTTCCTGATACTGTGAATCATTCTCCATGTCACAAAATTAACACTTTCAAGGTAAATGAAACTATCCCCGACTACATACTACATAAATATTTAACTTAGATCCGTAAATATAACTAAGAAAGTTAACTTAGATCTTCTACATATGGATGTCTTAATGCTTGTTCAACATCATTATGCAGTAAAACTTGATAAAAAGATCTCTCGCCATAATGAATACATTTCCATATCTGTAGCTTTGGTTGTTAAAGAATCAATTTGTTATGGATAAAAGTACGCCTTTAGATTACAAATGCCTAGTAAAGGATCATACTAGATAGATTTTCACAATTTTGATTTACTCTGCTCATGCGTGATTGTGTGTGTGAGAGAGAGAGTTTCCATCAGACAGTGTAATTATGCAAGGAATTGAACTGCTTCTCCTCTTACTTATCTAGTACTTTAAGATGAATTCTATTACAGTTAAAGCCGTGGGGATTTATGTGTGTTTACGTAGTAAATGCTTTTCTGAAGATACTCCACTATTCTGCACTTTTTATAGCGAAGTTACTTTACCAATTTGTCCAGAGAACTCTTCTGACGTGATTCTTCAGACAGGGGCTGGTACTTCCAGATTGACGGAAAGATGAAACTCGGAATGCCAATAAATGGTGCCTTCAATAAAGCCTTAACTACTTGGCAATCATGGATCGAGAATAAGATCAACTTTGATAGAACGCGTGTATTCTTTCGGACTTTTGAAGCTACTCATTGGAGGTATGCTCAGTTTGCTAATATAATGTGTTGGTATCCTTTGTCTTGGCTTTTTTACTTCTCTGAAAATTTCTGTCTAGGCTATAATTAAAGGTCAATTTGTCCGATAGTTGGATATAGTTTGTGTAAGAGCTGTTTATTCTCCACCTTTATCTCTTTAAACTAAATTTGATGAGAGCCTTCTTATGCTTGAATCAGTACTGGACCCCGTGAAAAATGCAACGTGACACGACAGCCCTGGTCGGAAACCAATGGCAAGGATAAGAGTGCGTTTTCGGACATGATAATTGATACTGTCAAAAATGTAGCAATCCCTGTGACACTGCTGCATGTCACTCCAATGGGGGCTTACCGAAGCGATGCACATGTTGGTAATTGGAGTGACAATCCATCAGTTCCAGATTGTAGCCATTACTGCTTACCTGGTGTGCCTGATATGTGGAATGAACTGCTTTTTTCCTTTCTATTTTCGGAACAGCAATATCAGATTCATTAGCTTTATCAATATATGCAAGTACGTTCCCTGTTAGCTAAAGTATTCGGGCGTCAACCCGATGTCCTCTGTTTGATAGTCTGATTTCAGCATTTGTTTACATGCTTTTTGTGCAGGTTTTATTCAACTTGATTACCTTCAACACAAAAGTCTTGGTCGTTGTTGTTGGGGGGGGGGGGGATGTGGGGGAGAGATTGAGTTTTTTTTTTTTTTTTTTTTTTTTTGGTGTATACATAAACAATGATGAGTCCTATAGGCGATATCAAATTAATTGAGATTAAGGCATAGTATTATTAATTTGTTGTTTATTGTGTGGAATGGATTTTAAAATTCACGTACGCGCATTGCATGTCTATCCCATACAGTTTTGTGTAAAACACTTTGAATCATGACTATATTTGTAAGGAAATATATTGCACTTAGAAATCACAACAATCTGAATATTAAGCTAAAAAAATTAAAATGAGAGATAAAATAAATGAACTGTAAATGTTAGCTCTAAAAGGTTAATATATGACAAAAGTTAAAGAGCTTAACTTTCTGGGTGAAGAGGAAGAGTAGGAGTGCTCGGGGACGATCGCGAATTAGATGGGGTGCTCTGACTAAGGAGAAAGCCCAAGAGTTTGAGAGGAGGTTAGTTGATGGTGGAGCTTGGAGAAGTTCTGGGGAAGCGGACGCAATGTGGTCGGAGACGGCGAACTTGGTTAGGGAGGTAGCACGGGATGTGCTCGGGGTAGCCAAGGGCTATTCAGGCAGACATCAGGGTGACTGGTGGTGGAACGATGTAGTCCAAGAAAAAGTGGAGGTAAAGAAGGCGGTGTTTGCTAAGTTGGCAGGGAGCACTAACGAGGATGAAAGGAGAGTGAACAGGGAGACCTACAAGGTGGCGAGGAAGGAAGCAAAGCTAGCGGTTACGGAAGCTAAAAACGCGGCGTTTGGTCGCATGTACGAGGAACTAGGGGAGAGAGGCGGGGACAGGAAGTTATTCCAGTTAGCTAAAGTAAGGGAGAGGAAGGCGCGGGATCTAGACCAAGTCCGGTGCATCAAGGACGAGGATGGTAGAGTTTTGATGGGTGAGTCTCAGGTCAAGCAAAGGTGGCAGACGTACTTTCAAGATATTCTTTACGAGGAGGGGGATCGAAACATAGAGCTTGGGGAGCTGGGGCATTCAGAGCACCATAGAGACCTTGGGTACTGCAGGCGCATTAGGGTGGATGAGGTCATAGGGGCTTTGCGAAGGATGAGTAGGGGCCGAGCGACCGGGCCTGACGAGATCCCGGTGGAGTTCTGGAAATGCATGGGTAGGTCGGGAGTGGAGTGGCTCTCCAGGTTGTTCAATGCGATCTACAAGACTAAAAGGATGCCGGAGGAGTGGAGGTGGAGTACGGTGGTGCCCTTGTACAAAAACAAAGGAGATATCCAGTGTTGCAACAACTATAGGGGCATCAAATTAATAAGTCACACCATGAAGGTCTGGGAGCGAGTGATCGAGGCGAGGGTGAGGGAGATGACATCTATATCGGTGAACCAGTTTGGTTTCATGCCGGATCGCTCCACTACAGAAGCTATCCACCTTGTCAGGAGATTGGTGGAACAGTTCAGGGATAAGAAAAAGGACTTGCACATGGTGTTTATCGACTTGGAGAAGGCGTATGACAAGGTCCCAAGGGAGGTGCTATGGAGGTGCCTGGAGGCGAAGAGCGTGCCAGAAGCCTACATCAGAGTAATCAAGGACATGTACGATGGAGTTAAGACTAGGGTTAGGACGGTGGGCGGTGACTCAGACCATTTCCCGGTGGTTATGGGGCTCCATCAAGGATCGACGCTTAGCCCTCTCTTGTTTGCTTTGGTGATGGATGCTATAACCCGACATATTCAGGGGGATGTGCCTTGGTGCATGCTATTTGCTGATGACATAGTATTGATAGACGAGACGAGGGTCGGGGTGAATTAGAGGCTAGAAATATGGAGACAGACTCTCGAGTCTAAGGGTTTCAAAATAAGCAGATTTAAGACTGAATACGTGGAATGCAAGTTTAGCGCCGAGTCGAGCGAAGTAGGTAGGGACGTAATGATTGGAGCTCAGGTCATCGCTAAGAGGGACAATTTCAGATATCTTGGGTCGTTGATTCAGGGGGACGGAGAGATTGACGGGGATGTCAGTCATCGTATAGGAGCGGGATGGTCGAAGTGGAGGCTTGCGTCAGGAGTCCTGTGTGACAAGAAAGTGCCACTGAAACTCAAGGGAAAATTTTATAGAGCCGTGGTTAGACCTGCCATGTTGTATGGGGCGGAGTGCTGGCCGGTGAAGAACTCTCATGTTCAGAGAATGAAGGTTGCGGAGATGAGGATGCTCAGGTGGATGTGTGGACTCACCAGGTTAGATAAGATTAAGAATGAAGTTATTCGAGAGAAGGTGAGGGTGGCCCCGGTGGATGAGAAGATGCGTGAAGCGAGGCTCGGGTGGTTCGGGCATGTGCGGAGGAGAAGTCCTGATGCCCCGGTGAGAAGTTGTGAGCGACTGGCGGTGGTCGGCGTGAGGAGAGGCAGAGGGAGGCCTAAGAGGTATTGGGGAGAGGTGATTAGGCATGACATGGCTAGGATGCATATTTCCGAGGACACGGCCCTTGATAGAAAAGTCTGGAGGTCTAGTATTAGGGTTGTAGGATAGGGGCTCCTAGAATTTTTGTACTCCTTTCCCGGGGTTGGGTGAGGCTTGTCAGGGCGACTCATAGATGATTCGTGCATTGGATTGTGTCCCCTTATGGTAGTTATTTATGGTAGCTACTGTTTGATATTATTGCATGCCATTTTATGTATAATTCTTATGTTTAGATAACTATTTATGCGATTTATGCTGAAATTACTAATGCTCTTTTGTTTTTGTTTTTGTTGTTGCTTTCCCTTTCCTTTTCTAAGCCGAGGGTCGATTGGAAACAGCCTCTCTACCCTTTTGGGTAGGGGTAAGGCTTGTCTACATATTACCCTCCTCAGACACCACCTTGTGGGACTATACTGGGTAGTTGTTGTTGTTGTTGTTGTTAAAGAGCTTAACTTTGTAAAGTGAAGAATTCAGATGCATGTACCTTACTAAATTTTTTGATAATTCCAGGTCAAATTTAATATTACAAAACTAACTTTTTTAACATTGAAGTATTATTAATACAATTTTAAAGGATATAAAAGTCCAATAATACTATAAGGACATTTTGGTCTTTTACATTCAACATTTGATTTCCATACTTATAATACAATATGATTATATTACTTATAAAAGTTCAGTCACTTTGACATGACAAATTTTTTTTTTGTACTTTACTGTATAGACTGGATAAAGTTGATTGACGATACATAAATTAACTCAATACTTCATATCTTATGTAAACAAACTAATGCCGAAACAAATTGATCTACAGTTGAATATCCAACTAGCTATTATATTAAAATTATTTTTACAAAGTATGCAATTAGTTTGGCACTTCCATAGTTCCATTCTTCAAGAGAAGTTGGAGAAGAAAATAACAATTGTTATTGGAAAATTATACTTTTACACTAAAGTAGCTGGTAATTGTTGACCAATTAGAGCAAAATAAAGAAGTATGTATTAATGTTTTTCTTTGTCATTTTTCTATGGCGCCAAAAGAATCAGGCACTACTCTACCCTATAGAATAAAATATGTAAAATTGTTTTTCTCTTGTATTTTTGCTTTGGGCCTAAAAGAGTATGGTGCAACTCTACCCTGTATAATAGGAGGTCTATAAACCCTTTGTGTCAATGCCCCTCTGTATTGTGGTGTGGACACTTTGGGTTAGCTGATTTATAATAGCTGATAAAGATTAAATGTTAAAAATCACTTTTAAGTACTGAAACTGATTTAAAAAATAAGCAGTTATGTGTTTGGATAAAAGTATTGAAATTAATAATAAGTATGAAGGATTTTGTTTTAAAAAGAAGTATTTTAGGGATAAAATAGTAAATATTTTGGTCAAACCTAAAATGATTATAAGCTGAAATTTGATAAGTTGGGGGAAACCAACTTATGGCTTTTGACTTATTTTTGGCTTATAAGTACTTAATTTATAAGCACTTTTAAGTTTACCAAACATGTAGAAAAACCAAAAAGTACTTATAAGCCAGTTTGACGAGCTTATAAGCAGTAGCGGATCCAGAATTTTAATGTCGTGGGTGCTCACTGATAAAATTTTTGAAAGAACAGTAAAAAGTAGTTTAGTAATGGGTGCCACTCAATATTTATCTAAATATTTTTATAATTACCTACACAAATTTACTAAATTTTGTTAAAATAATGGGTGCTTGAGCACCCAAAATCAATCGTATAGATCCGTCGCTGCTTATAAGCTTAGCCAAACAACTCTAGATCATTTAAGCAAAAAAATAAGGAGAAAGAAATACAGCTAAAGGAAAAGTGTTTTCTACTTCAATCAAAACATAAATATTAAGTCATCCTAAATCTTCACAGGAGAGCCAAGTCTCTGCTTACTTGGAAGCATTCCCTAAATTAAAAAGAAAACAAAAAGAACCAAGAGAGACACAAAGACAAAAAAATATTAAAATTCCATACTTATAAATAAACAGAGTTCTAGTACTTCTCTTCATCACAACTCAAAAAGGTTTCAAGAACTTGCGCCAAAATTCTTATCAACTTTCCAAGATTATACATAACTATGGCTAACAATATGAATAACTTCCCATTTCCACATTTCCCTCCTCCACCACCCCCTCCTCCTCATCCCATCTCTCCACCACCAAAACCCCACCCTCCTCCTCCTCGTCCTCCGCCTCCTCGTCCTCATCCTTCACCATTTGTTCCACCACCACCACCACCATCACCCCCTCATAATTATATCATAATAATATTCGTTTTCTCGACGTTCGGTTGCATTTTACTTGGCCTAGCAATACTTTCTTTCTGCTGCTACTTGAAGAAAAAGAAGAAGACAACAGTAGTTGAAGAAAAAGAAGTGAAGCACATTGATGAGCATTTGAGAATTAAGGAAGCTATTGTTCAAGGACCCCATGGGAAACCTGAGAATGTGGTACTCTCTGTAGAAGAAGATTTTCATGAAAAAGATGATATTATAAGGACAAAGAAAGAGTTAGAAGAAGCACATAAGTTGCATGCTAATAAAATTTCAGAAATTACACCTTCTGCTCTTGAAGCTGGACATGTACACTACTCTTCAACTTCTTCTTCTGGTCAGGGTCACAGCCAAACATGAGCATTAAGTCATCAATTTCATCTTAAAATAAATTGAAAGGATGAGTAACTACTCATGCACAAAATAACTACTCTTCTTTCTTTTAATGTTTTATTTTTTTAATTGCCTTATAAGAGGCTAATGGTTGATAATTCTATATCACAAGTACTGAGAATAGGCAACACTTTATTTGGCATGCAAATTAAATTGTCTTATTTTCTACTAATTACTTTGCTACTTGGAACATATTATTACGCCAAGATTAGACATTTCAGAGTACTGTGACTTTAAAGCAGTGGCGGCGCCAGAATTTTTGTTAAGGGGTATTAAAATAAATAAAAGTAAACATATCAGAAAATTAAGAGGAGTCAATTCATAATATATTATAATTTTTTGGCTGATTTTGACCTATAAGTACTTGGCTTATAACGACTTTTCGTGTTATTAAAGGCATAGCCAAAAGTTACTTATAAGCAAGCCCTGCACGCTCTACGTTTGAAAGATTTGCGGATCCCTGCTTATGTTAAAACTTTCTAATGTCTGCCTCATGGGATCTGTGGGAAAGCACGGAAAAAAATATATTATTGATTAATTGAGACAATGATACACTAAGCCCTATATATACACAATACATGTCCTACTCCTAATACATATGGGATTAGGGTTATATACTTCTATTTACACAATGAAACTAACACTCCCCCTCAAGCTGGTGCATGTAAATCATATGTACTGAGCTTGTTACATATATAACTAATACGAGGACCAGTGAGGGACTTGGTAAAAATATCAGCAAGCTCATCATTTGACTTTACAAATTTTGTAGCAATATCTCCTGAGAGTATCTTTTCTCTAACAAAGTGACGGTCAATCTCGATGTGTTTTGTTCTCTCATGGAACACTGGATTTGACGCAATATGAAGAGCAGCTTGATTATCACACACAAGTCCCATCTGACTAATCTCACCAAATTTCAGCTCCTTGAGCAACTGTTTGATCCAAGTTAGCTCACATGTGGCCATAGCCATTGCTCGATATTCTGCTTCTGCACTAGACCGAGCAACCATATTTTATTTCTTGCTCTTCTAAGACACCAAATTTCCTCCTACTAAGACACAATATCCAGACGTAGAACGTCTATTAGAAGGTGATCCTGCCCAATCAGCATCTGAATATCCAACGAACTGCTCATGGCCTCGATCTTCAAACAATAAGCCTTTGTCTGGAGCTAATTTTATATACCGAAGAATGCGGATAACTGCATCCCAATGACTATCACATGGAGAATTCATAAACCGACTCACAACACTCACAGAAAAGGAAATGACAGGTCTAGTCACTATGAGGTAATTTAATTTACCAACCAATCGCCTATATCTTGCAGGATTGCTAAGAGGCTCCCCCTGTCCTGGCAGAAGTTTAGAATTCAGATCCATCAGAGTGTTCACAGGTCTACAAACCTGTCATTCCTGTTTTCTCAAGAATATCTAAGACATACTTCTGTTGTGAGATAACAATACTCGAGCTAGACTGAGCAACCTCAATTCCCAGAAAATACTTTAATCTGCCCAGATCCTTAGTCTGAAAGTGCTAAAAGAGATATTCTTTCAACTTACTAATACCATCCAGATCATTGCCGGTAATAACAATATCATAAACATAAACGACCATATAAATACTGATATTTGAATCAGAATGTCGATAAAATACAGAGTGATTAGCTTCACTACGAGTCATGCTAAACTTCTGAATAAATGTGTTGAACTTACCAAACCAGCCTCGAGGAGACTGCTTTAGACCATAGAGGGATCGGCGCAACCGACATGCAAGGCCACTAGACTCCCCCTGAGCAACAAAACCAGGTGGTTGCTCCATATAAACCTTATCCTCAAGGTCACCGTGAAGAAAAGCATTATTAATATCCAACTGATAGAGAGGCCAATAGTGAACAACAACCATGGATAGAAAAAGGCGAACTGATGCAATTTTAGCCACGGGAGAGAAAGTATCACTATAATCAAGTTCAAATATATGAGTATAATCTTTGGCAACAAGACGAGCCTTAAGTCGATCAACCTGGCCATCTGGACCAACTTTGACTACATACACCCACGACAACCAACCATCGATTTACCCGAAGGAAGAGGAACAAGCTCCCAAGTACCACTCGTATGTAAAGCGGACATCTCATCAATCATAGCATGTCGCCATCCGGGATGGGACAGTACTTCACCTGTAGACTTAGGAATGGAAACAAAGGACAAAGATGACACAAATGCACAATGGGATGATGAGAGACAATGGTAACTTAAACCGATATAATGATGATTAGGATTAGCTGTGGACTGTATACCTTTTCGTAGTGCAGTCGGTTGATTAAGATGAGACAAGTCTGCAATATTAGCAGGGCCAGGTGCAGGACGTTAATCAGCTGGGCCTGATGCTGCAGGCGGACGATGATGATAAGTCAGAAGTGGTACAACTGTAGAAGGTTGAACTCGACTAGGTGGTAACACTGGAGCTAGAGTTGGTGGAACTAGACTAGGTGGTGGCACTGGAACTAAAGTTGGTTGGACTGGACTAGGTGGTGGCGCTGGACTCGGTGGTGATACTAGAGCTATAAGTGGTGGCACTGGACTCGGTGGTGATACTGGAGCTATAAGTGGTGGCACTTGAACTGGAATTGTAGGCGGTGGAGCTATGAAGGAAGATGAATGGGAGATAGGGACTGAATCTCCAAAAGAAGGAACATGTAGCACCTCAGAAATATCTAAGTGATTAACTAGACTCGTGAAATATGATTGGGTTTCAAAGAAAGTAACATCAGTAGACATAAGAAATCGATGAAGGTTAGGAGAATAACATTGATATCCCTTTTGCGTTCTCGAGTAATGCAGAAATATAAACTTAAGAGCACGATGAGCTAACTTATCTTTTCCTCGAGTAAGGTCATGAACAAAACACGTACTCCCAAAGACACGGGGTGGAAAAGAGAACAAAGGTAAGTGGGAAAACAGGACAGAGAATGGAACTTGATTTTGGATAGCTGAAGATGGCATACGATTAATAAGATAACAAGATGTAAGAACTGCATCCCCTCAAAAATGCAACGGAACATGAGATTGTATGAGTAGGGTACGAGCAGTTTCAATAAGATGCCTATTCTTTCTTTCAGCTAACCTATTTTATTGGGATGTGTGTAATCACGTGATTTTTGCCCTATATGAGAATTACTCCCAAAAATTCAAAATAAAATCATTTTTGTATCGTTTGTAATATTTGTGTTAATTTTCTTATTATTTGTATTTGTGTGTGTATGTTTATTTGATTAAATTAATAAAAATACAAAAACATATGTTGTAATAGCATTTAGAATTTAATTTTTAAATTTGTGAGATAATTAGTAAATTACTTATTTTTACGAAATGGAAAAATCACAAATATATATATATATATATATATATATATATATATATATATATATATATATATATATATATATATATATATATATATATATATATATATATATATATATGTGTATTTTTATTCTATTTTTGTTGTCATTGTATGATATTAGTTTAATTAAATGTGTTAATTGGTGTGTTAATTGTTGTTAAGTATTAATATCTGTGTAGTTTTTATTTTTAATGTTTACAAATTAATTAGAATTTTGTTTTGATTATAAAGAAGGAAAAGAAAAGCTGAAAATTAAGAAAAAATACAATTTGGGCCTTTAAATCCGGAGCCCAAACAAAATAGTCAGCCCAATCCTAAACCTTACCCAGACCGCCCCTCAACCCGGTCGTTGTTTAAACCAAACGACCCCGTCCCCTACCCATCAGCTATTCCGAGCCGTTCAGATTATTTGATCCGACGGCTCACATTAATTCACTAATTTTTACTACACCAAAACCCCTGAATCCCCAAAAACCCGTCTCATTCCCCTTCACCCAAACGGCCCTTTCCCATCGTCTCTCTCTAGAGATAGAAGTCCCGCTGCAGACCACCGTGCTCCGCCCACCGGAAATCGCCTCACGGCAGTTTCGGTGGTCCAGTCCCTCCCAATTTTACATCCCAGAATCCCCACACTCTCCCCATTCCAAATCCCTAACTCTCATCCCTCGAAGCTTAGCCAAGCTCTTCGAATTTCAGATCGAAGAATCGAACCAAAACCCTAGTTTGTCCAATTAACCCCAAAATCACACCTCGTAACCATCTGACCTTCCTCATCCCCAAGTCACTACTGTTAGCTTTCGAATAAAGCCAGAATTGGTCGAACATTTAAGTCAATTTGCTGAACAAACCAAGAAGAACCCAAAGAAATTGGGGTCTTAATTGACCTTAGTCAGGTGTTCTTATTCAAGAACACTTGATTAAGGTCCGTTTGGACCTCAAAAGTTCGAATCAGAACTTCAACCGGACGGGTCTAGAGCTTAGCCTTTAATTTCGAGGTATTCCTTCCCCCCCTTTTATTTTTTTAATTTTTCTTCTCTGTTATTTGTTTGAGTTTCGTTACAATTCATTCTTGTGGTCAATTATTCCTTCCCCTTCTCTCAAATTTTCTTGGTTTATTTTCTTTTCCTCTGCTCTGTCAATTTGAAGTGTGTTTAAAGGATTTCTTCATTGATTAATTTGCTTTGCTCATAGTTTCTTTTGAATTGTTGTTTGTTACCTCGGTTTGTTCTGTTTTTGTATATTTGACTGAGTTTACTGTCCCTCCAATGCAATGATTGAGTCAGGTCTAAATGCTCTGTTAAAATCCTTTGTTCTGATGCTATGTGATTCAACTTGAGTTAAGCCTAAGCTATTTAAGTAAATTGGACTTGTTCTTTGTTGTAATTGAATCCATACCAGTTGGTAGCCAAGTTGGGTATAAATTAAACTAAGATAGCTTGTTTAAATTAAGTAATAGAGTTGAGTGGGAGCCCATGTGCTGGCAAGGCACGCCTGGACTTAAAATTTTCAGGCTGCCACTGCCAATTAAGTTTAAATAAAGGAGAAATGGTTTAAATAATAGAGGACAATTAGTAGTGGTCTTCAGGGGATGGGGGAAATCAATTGTTTAACTATCAATAAAGCTCCTAAGAGCTAGAAAAACAGGCTGCCAATACATTTTGAAATTAAAAAATAGAATTGGACATTAGTTAGTGGGCAGGGCAGTAATTCCCATGGGATGCTATTAAAATTAGGGGGTAATTAAACAGTTAGTTTAGGGGGTTTGTGTAGGAGTCTGCTAGTTTTAGATAGGGGTACACTTATAATATTAATTAAGGTGAGTGGAGAGTAGATATTTGTCTAATGTTGAAAAAAAGGGGCTGCTAATTAGACTTTTAAGGCTATAAAGAATGCTTGGAAATGAGATTAAAAAGGACAGACTTTCACACACACAGAGAGACAAGCAGAAAACGGAATTTTAAGAGACCATTCGAAAACAGACCTACATAGAGAGATTTCAAAAACACACAAAGGCAAAAGATTTTAAAGGCTCTAAGGGTTACAACTGAAGTGAGGTTTTTGAGAGGCAATAACTGTTCTAGTTAAAGTGAGAGCTTTCCATATTCTTGGAGTGTTTCTGTTGAAAATTAGAAACCATTGTTGCATTGCTGTGATTTCTCTTGTCTTCAACTAGTGATCTGTGTTTAGCATTTCTGGGTTCTGTTGGTTTTTGGAAACTGTTCTTTGCTGCTGTTGGTTCTATTGCTGCTACTGATCTCTCCCTTTTCTCTCCTTCTATTTTCGTTATACAGGTACATATTTGTACACTCTTGGTTTGAGCATGAAATGAAAAATGTTTAATTGTTTATTTGTCAGATGATGTAAATGTAGTTATGAAGATATCAAAGGTGGTGTAGTGTAGTATAGCTGATTTTGTATCTAATCAGACTAGTCCGGATTGTTTAATTAGAATATTTTTTGATTTAGACTGTTTAATTATACTAGATTACTAAGCTAATTCGAATTCCTCATCTGACTTTATGAGTTTTGTACATTCAGTATAATTGGCCCGATTTAGTGTGATGTTCATAATATGTATCAACATGTGCTAATGTGAGATCAGAAGTTCAATGGTCATAGTAACAGTTGACATTAGTTGAATATAGCTAAGTCGTGTAAATTTTTCAAATTAGTATGATGGTGATCTGAGACTGATAATTACAGTAGCACGATAATACGTTGTATCCTGCTAATAGCTGGTAGTCGCGATGGGAAGTCTTAATTCACTTAATATCATCAATACTAGCCATAACTTAAATAATGTTTAGCTCCATTAATGTATAATGCCTACAATTACTATTCTAGTGGCGCATGATTTTGTTCGGTTGATAGTTTTAAATAAAACGAGATTTTAAGACTATTTTTAGCTTGCTGGTGTGAGAGGATTAGATCACCTAGATTTTAGTTCTTTGCTGCATTTTTTTTGGAATTAAACTGTTGATGGGATTTTTTTTACTTTCATTAACTCAAGCAAGAGGTCTAAATTCAATTTGGGCTCAATTATGCCCATTCGCCTGAAATATTTTCAGGATAGTGTATGACCCATTGTTGGTCCTCAAATCATCACGAATTAGCAGCAGGCACATGATTGGGCCAAAAGCTCAATCAGGGTATTTCCTTATAAACTGGATTGGAACCCGAATATGACAACTCTTAAAAAATCATATTGAGTAATTAGGACTTCTTTTATTATTAGAGACAAAATAATGAATAGAAAAATTATAGTCACTTTAGATTTATCCTTTTGATAATAAATGGGACGAGTCTCGTCAAATAACACGCAAATTGCGGGGCCCTCAATAGATGGCTATTTTAAATACTTAGATTTTGGGATATGCTGTTTAGCGAATTTCATGGCATTCTAAAAGTAATAACACGCTAGCATCTTTAGGTGCGTATTTAATGAAATTACTTCCCTAAACTTGGGTACACATTTATGTGACCTTAATCCAAATCTCAATGAAGTCGGAACGCATCAAAAATTGTGGACACATTTATGTGACGAAATTCGAAATGCATTCTCACGACATTGCAACCCTCTTCCAATAATAAATAATAAAAGCGGTTCAAGGTAATAATTGGCACATAAGTTCATAATTGTTAAAAATAAGATAATTAAGCCGAAATATGATAATTAAGCGACTGTACTAGAACCACGAAATTCGGGAATGCCTAACACCTTCTCCCGAGTTAACAGAATTCCTTATCCGGATTTATGGTTCGCGGACTATTAAATAGAGTCAAACCTTTCCTCAATTCGGGATTCAAACCGATGACTTGGGACACCATAAATCTCCCAAGTGGCGACTCCGAATCTCTCAATAAATGAATCCCATTTTGGTTGTCCTTTAATTGGAAAACTCCCTTTTATATCTCGCGCCCTCGCGGGCCTGCGGAAAAAGGAGGTGTGTCAATGTGTACAGACAAGATGTTTGATGAATAATCCCATGGGAGTTCATAAATTGCTGAAACGGGGAAGACAAATACTCTAGGGCATTATCACTACGAAATGTGCGGATAGAAACCCAAAATTGATTTTGAATTTCAGCATGGAAGGTGTGGAAAATAGAAAACAACTCATATCGATTTTTCATCAAAAATATCCAAGTGCACCTGGAATAGCCATCAATGAAACTGACAAAATAGCGGAATCCTAAGGTAGAGCTAACCCCGACTAGGACCCCAAACATCTGAATGGACTAAAGTAAAAGGTGACTTTGCTCAATTGTCAAGACGCCGCGGGAAATGGGAGCGGGTTTGCTTACCGAGTTGACACGACTAACATTCTAGAGTGGTGAGATAAGCCAGGTACCATTTTCTGAAGTTTTGACAAACTGGGATGTACTAACCGTTTATGTAATAAATATGGTGTATCAGTAATGGGAGAAGTTATTGGAGGAATACAAGATGCGAGTTCATGTGATTTTGCAAGGATAAGGTAATAAAGTCCATCTGATTCACGTCCGGTACCAATGATCCGCCCTGTATTGCGTTCCTGTATAAAAACAAGGTCATCATGAAATAGAACAACATATTTAAGTGATTTAGCTAAGTAACTATGGCTATGAGATCAAAAGAACTATCAGGAACATAAAGAACTGAGTCTAAAGGTAATGAAGGAAGTGAACTAGCTTGACCTATTCCAGTTGCCATGGCTTGAGACCCATTGGCCATTGTGACTGTTGGAAGAGATTGAGAATATGAGATACTAGTGGAAAGAGATTTGTTACCAGAAATATGATCAGATGCACCTGAATCAATGACCCAAGAATCAGAAGGTGAAGATTGGGAGACACCATTCATGCTACTATTTGTTGGAACGACGGAGGTTAATCTTGAAGATGTCTGTTTACGTGCTTTGTATTGAAGAAACTCAATATAAACCGGTAAAGAAACCATCTGGATTGGATTTATTGAATTTAATCCAACGGATTGTGAGGTAAAGGCTTCATGCAATGATTCCATTATAATATTGTGCAGGAAAAAGAAGCAGAAAATTGTTGGGTTACTGTTTACGCCGGAAAAATCACTGTAGCTCGCCGAAAAATTCCAAAGTTGTCAGAATCTGATGTAAACTTGATGGGTAGGCTCGGAAAAATATGGAGAACACACCGTTCAACAGAAAAATTTTGAAAATCTGGCCGGAACAGCCCTCACGCACCGGCGCGTGGGACAGACGCGCCGTCGGTGGCAGAATTCCGGCGGGCGCGTGGGGGCGCATGGAAGGGTTTTTTCAGGTGACGTTTTTTGGGGTTTGGTCGGAATTCTCTCGCGGACCTTTTGTTGGTGTTAGATTTTGCACAACACTGATAAGCAATGACTTTGATGTAAAAAGTCACTTAAGTCACCGAAAAATTGCACGGCGACGACGAATTTCTTCCCGGATGTCGTTGGAATGAAGCACAACGACAATTATCTCACAAATGCTCTGATATCATATGTGAAAGTACGGGAGAAAATATATTATTAATTAATTGAGACAATGATACACTGATCCCTATATATATACAATACTTGTTCTACTCCTAATACATATGGGATTAGGGTTATATACTTCTATTTACACAATGAAACTAACAGGATCTAAGTTGAAAGAGATAAACCGAACAAATATGATAGTATAAATAAATACGTATGGTCGTATTCTGTTTGGATCGATGTATTCAGTTTGACTAACTTATAAGCTTATCCAAACATCCTCTAAATACATTTTACAATATTATTAGTCAATTTAATTGGTTATAATAGGTCCCAACTTTAATTTTCAACTTATCATGATATTAAGCTTGACATAAGAAATTATCTATTATTGTGGATCAATTTTACTTGATGATGTTAAATATTTATGCATTGTCGGTGCACATAAACTTAAAGTCTAACAGCTTGTTTGGATGGTTGTTACGAAACGTTTCATAATTTATTGTACTATACTGTATCGTCTGATAAATACTATGTTTGGAAAGATTGTGTCGTTTGCCATCGTTTCATGATATCACACACTAGCAATATGTAGAATAAGCTTGCAATATTATACAGAAAAATTATGATACAAGGTAAAATTATTATATAAAAAGGTAGGGTTAATGATAAAATAAAACTATTAGTAATAATGAAGGGTGAGATTGAGAGAAAAAGATAAGGTAACGATGCGACCACATCAAATCGGTCGTCACATAAAGTGGCACATTTCATCATTACGTAACGACAAATTTAATAATATGATACAATAAAATTTAAGTAACAATCAAAACAAACATAATATTTAAAGCAACAATACGATACAATATAATGGGAAACAACAACCATCCAAACAAGCTACAACATGAGAGCATTGCGCGTACATGCAAGAAACAATATAACCAGTCGATAATTCAAGTTATATAATTTGCACAACGCAAACATTCCAATCATCCGAACATAGTCCCAACTCGCAAAAGTTTTACCCTCTTTAGATAAACTCTAGGTGTTTCCTACTTCGTATATTGAACGAAGTCTTTAAGGTTAGTCCCAACTCCCAACCTCTCAGTTTTTAATGAACATTTCTAACCTATATCCACGCTTATTGCCAGATCCTACTCTGCCACAAAAATGTTAGCTAATGGAGTAATAACAGTGCCATACTTCTTCTTATTTGCATGGAGCTGTTAATATTTAAAGGGAAATCGGAGGAAACGAACTCCACTACTTCCTAAGCCTAGTATTTTAAGGGGCTTTTGCATCTATATTCAGTTTTGGGATCACAATTGAACCTATACCCATTTTCCAAAATTACAAAGCTTATCTATTTTATAATCAACTCACACTTATCGTCAGTAAAGTTAAAAAAAATTTAGTCTGAAGTTATAATAATTGCACTTTAGATGCACTTAAGGTCAAATATGTCTGAAGTGCAACCAATTGTTTCATGCACTTAAGGCCAATAAGTTTAAAGTGAAAAACTATACTTCAGATGCACTTAAGGCCAAAAGGTTTGAAGTGTAGCAAATATTTTCCTACACTTAAGTCCAATAAGGCTGAAGTGAGAATTGCACTTCAGATGCATTTAAGGCCAAATAGATCTGAAGTGCAACCAATAGTTTCACGCACTTAATTAATGCCAATAAGTCTGAAGTGAAAATTTTCACTTCAGATGCACTTAAGGCCAAAAGATATGAAATGCAACCGGCGTTTGCATGCACTTACGACAGAATAGGGCTAAAGTGCAAATTGCCAAGAAACAGATATTGTTCTTCAAATTTTAACAATCCAATATTCGATTTAATACCTAAATCTACCCCAAATGAGCTCATTGAAACATAACCTCCAAATATAATTAAGAAAACCTCAATCATCAATTTGTCAAAAAAATAAAAAAAATAAATCTAACTGTTTGCTCAAAAGTTATTGCCTACTTTATGAGTGTAAAACAATGTAAATGAATCACGAGAAAATCATAGCAAACCGTAATAATCCATTAGACCAAATGAAAGAAACGATAATAAATACTCAGATTAGGAGGAGAAACATTAAAAGCTTTTACTGAAAATATTGGTTTGGTCTGCATCACCATGAAGATGTTCAGAGCCTTACAATGGTGTTTCACCTTTCCATAATATGGGTATCTTCGTGTCTTCTCTCTCTCTCTCTGGTGAATAGTGGCGAAGAAGAAGCCCCTTATAGGGTTTACTCTTTTGGTATTTATAGTTGTGAGCTCCGTGAGTTGACAGTAAGTGACCATGACCACGCTGGAGTTTCGCCTCATGGGGGGCGGATGGGTCGTGCCCTCATTGATCGAAGCGAATAAGAGTTAAATAACGTTACTAATAAGTGGTCATATCACTTGTTAATCATGAATTAGCTCAAGACAAGATTAACTTCGTTAATTATCGTGTGGTCAGATTCTGACCCATACACTAACGAACTCATTTTGCAATTAAGAAAAAGAAAAAGAAAAAGCCGAAAATAATAGTAAAAAATGAAGTGCCACAACAACTCACCATTGTAAAATATTATAATCTATCTTAAATTATTTTCACAAACACCATATAAAATCATCATTACCCAAAAAAAAAAGGAGGAGAAAAAAAAACCTGAAGTTGTTTAAGCAGTAACTACAAGCTAAAAAAAATTAAAAAGTGGTACAGGTGCGCCCTCCACCGAAAGAAAATCTAACCAAACTTGACTCTTTCCTCTTGGCATGTACTTAAAGATATTTACATAATTCCAGGTTTGTCTATAGACGACATGATATAAAACCAAGTCTCAAATTGACAAACTTGACCTTAAATATTGGAATATAGAAAGGAACTAATCAAGAGTATTTCGGGTAATTTGCAACACATTTTGTATGTATCACTTTTGTCTGGACTTAGAGAACAATAACGTCCTCACTTTCCTCAGCATCAAATCTTCCCTTTCTTCCAATTGATAAGCTTTCTTTGAGGCTCTTTTCTAAATATATATTTCTCACTATCCAGTTGGTGGTTTCTTCTCTTTTTATTCAGAAACTCCAAATTAAATATCATTCATATAATTTCTTTCTTACAACCAAAGAATTACAATCTTGTAAATACTAGCTTCAACTTTCTACCAGGTAATTTTCAAGCAATTCAAATGTCTTAACTGTTTCTCTAGTACTTTCAAGTAAAAGATATTAATATACAATAGCGAATTCAGAGTGTTCTTGTTCTCATATTACTTTTATAGTGTACATTATAAATCCAGTTGGGTTTTTTCTTCTTCTTCTTCTTTTTTTCTCGTTCTTTAAAGTCGAATTTCAATGAAAATATTTATCCGTACTTAGATATTTACATGTATTTTTAACTTTAATAGTCAAAATTAGCATGAAATATATCATTTAATCAGATGAATCTTTATATTTATTAATATAGTGAAAGTATTTTTTTTATATTTATTGATAAGTTTTTATGGTGACATTGCACCCAAGAGAAAATGAACACTTTGCTTTTAGCAATTTCACATGTTTGATCCACGTGGGTCTTGTCTGGATTCATATTATATCCAAGAAAATAGAGAATGCTACTGATTTTACTACTTAATTTTATACTACAATATAACGTAGTAATCAGTCAACTACGTTTGATACCAATAAATTTGTGAATCCCAGTGTACCCATTTAATTCTTTCCTATACACTATGCTCACCGCCCAGTGGCGTTGCCCATCCTTCATTTTTTTGAGATGCCCGTCTATTTTGGATCAAGTTTAGAAATTTGAGCTTTTTTGGCTTCTCTTTTACTTCATTTATATGTTTGCCTTTGAAGTATCAACTAGGAAATTTTTCTTTAAAACAAAACTGAGCAAGTCCCAACTTCTTCTTCTTCTTTTCATCTTAGAGGTATGTGATTGTAATTCCTTAATTTGTTTTGCTATTCTTGTGAAATTCTCTTGAATTTTGAAACTTACATTTCGTGTAGAAGTTTGGTACATAATGGTTTGTTAATTAGGGATAAGCAATTGACATTGTTGAATACTAGCCGGCGTTTGCAAAGTCATAAAAAAGTAATCGCTATTTTGCTGCAGCACGGAAAATTCCAGTATAATATACTGGTGATTGGTGGACCTATGTATCAACTTCTAATATATTATGCTAGAACTCCAACACACATAAAGTTCCAACATAATATACTGAAGATTAGAGCACATATATATGAACTTCAGCGTATTATAGTGGACCAATTTATTATACTGAAATTCTAGTATATTATACTAGAACTCTAGTATAATATATTAGAGTTCCAGTATAGTTATATTGGAACTCCAATATATTATATTTAATTATTTTTCGGATTTTGAATAATATTTTATTTAAATTTATTTTTAAATAAAAAATAGCTAAATTTCAATCTTGTAATTATTTTTGAATTTATCGGCTTAAATTATTCACTAACAGTCCGTTAAAATTTTTAACACACGTGACTTTAACCAAAAAGCTTTATCAAAATTAATATTTTGAGAAACTCCCCCCTCCCCTCCTCGCACCCCGACACCTAAAACGCACTACCACGCTCTATCGTCTTCATCTTCTCCAGATGCCCCTCATCTCCCCATATCCCTCTCTCGTCCCTGCCATCAATTACCCAAAATAAGAAAACCGCTCTTTCTCACATTGTTAAAAACGTGTGTACGTGGCTGATGTTAAACTATTAACGGGTATTTTCGAGAAAATTGGCACTCGGGTAAGTATGAAATGATCTCGTATTATCTGTATGCATTGTTAGTTGGTTTATAGTTTCTATGTTTTTTTTTTCTTTCTGCAAATGAATAATAAATAAAGAAATGTGAAGGTTAGTTATACTATGATGCGATATTTTAAAGTACTAAACATAAAGGAGCTTTTGAGTAGAGTTCTGGTAGTTAGAAATTGAATTCACAGAAACATGGTGCAAAATGCCTAATTAGGCTTCTGGCTTGGATTGGTTATGACCAAAAGAACATTCAAAGTCGTTCAACCTTCACGAGATTTTCTCTACGGTGTGTTGCAGTAGAATTCTTGGAGATGGCTATTTTATTATGGATTATATGGCTAATCATTTAGGGATGGTTTAGGTGTAAGGTATGACCTGTGAAGATGGAGTTATTTCATTTATGGTGGATGGTAATTCATAGCTTTGTATTCTTCCGTTTGATGCTTTACAACTTAAAGATATTTCATTTGTTTTCTGATGCTTAGTATTACCTACTCCAAGCTTAAATGGAGCAACATGGTCAATGGAAATTCATATAAACGACCCCCACTTGCTTGAGATTGAGGTGTACTATTGTTGTTGTGGTATTTAGGTACTCCCTCCGTTCGAAAGGAATGAAGGGGGTTCAAAGAATGAGGGTCAATTCATCTCATTTTCTGTCTCAATTTGGATGTTAAATTTTTAATTTTTTAAAAATAAAATGTACATAATTAAGATCTAGAAAAAAGTACTATAAGCTACACCTTTAAGAATATTCAAAAAATATATGAAAAAGATTGTCTTTTTTGAAGAAAAAATTGTTTTATTCCCCATGCAGTAACAATGTCATATAGAGTAGAATGGAGGGAGTACTTTCTAGAGCTTGTTCTCAGGTTTGATTTCCTTGAGCATTATTTTCTTATGTGTGAGTTGTGTATGAGGTTATGGAAGATGAGTTTGTCTCCATTATTGAGTTAGAGTTAGCTTTGTCTCCACTATTGAGTTTGAGTTAGCTTATAATGGTTACAATTTTTCTTCCAAGTTCTGAGATGACACCACATCCCTTCCTCTTCCCCTTTCCCTTCCCCCAGTCACATCTCGTTCTTTTTGTGCTACAGACTAGGTATGCTGTGATATACTTTAAGAACGTTTAACTTTCTCGAGTCGTGGATTTTTTAAGTCAATTTATAGCCAAGGTTCAGGACATTGATCCAACACACAGTGAGTTGGATTGATGGAAATAAGAAGTTTGTTATGTTGTGGTGCCTCTAGTTTCCCTCTTGCTTATCATAGCTGAAAAGATTGAAGTATGTTGTGCTAGTTAGTTTACTGTCCTTTTTCGGGTAATTCATGCATCCTGCTTTTGATGCAGATTTGGTAAAGGCTGGGGTTTGTGCTGGAGCTTACCAGAAATTGTCTTCTCATTTTTATGAAGAACCATTGAAGTTTGATCAGCTGCCTCTTGGGGATTGACCTTTGTAGCAATTGAGATTGACCATTTTCTGATAAAAATATCTCCACACAACTGGTGATGGCTACAGACTTATAGTTGCTTCATTTTTTGATATCTTGAATGGCTGCATCTTTGTTGCCAGTGGGTAAGGCAGTCCTACGTTCCCGCCAACCTTCCAACTGTTATATCTTCAATGCCAATCTCCAGCAGCCAAAATCAATCCCAAATCTCCTTCCATACAAGAAAAGAGCTAAACAGAACAATAATTTGAACAAGTCAGTGCTCTTAAGCTCATTAGTTTGTCAATACCGGTTGAGACCGGTTTCTGCGCTTGACTCAGATGTTCCAAATCCTATTGATCAGGTTCTTTTCCCCTTTTATAGGCTTCCAATAATGTTTATTGTGATGTGGGATCATGTTTTAAAGTAAGCTATGTATTCAGTAGGAGGTAATGAAATCTGGCCTAACAGAGATTTTATATGTAGAGATCAGAAGATTTGAAGAGCAGTGAGAGCTTTAAGCAATGGGATTCATTGACTGCAAAATTTGCAGGAGCTGCAAATATTCCATTTCTCATATTACAACTGCCTCAGATAATACTCAATGCTCGTAACCTTCTAGCAGGAAATAATGCTGCATTATTTGCTGTTCCATGGCTGGTATGGCATTCTACTCCTATTATAATGGCTTATAACTGTGGTCTTATTAATGTTGAGAGATACATACTGAGCTGAACAAAATACAGGGGATGCTCACTGGATTGCTTGGTAATTTGTCTTTGCTATCATACTTCATAAAGAAGAGAGAAACAGAGGTCGTCGTTGTGCAAACATTGGGGGTCGTGACCATTTATATTGTGATATCACAACTAGCCATGGCTGGATCTATGCCATTACCTCATTATGCAGTCACTTCTGTTGTTATTGCATGTGGTCTTGTTGTGAACTTCATGAACTACTTCTACTTGCTCAATCCCGTAATCTGGCGTTACTGGGAGGATTTCATTACTGTTGCTGGGCTATCTGCACTTCCCCAAGTAATCACCCTCTCTTTTCTTTCATTTTCTACTCATCAAAATGAGGAATTTGGAGTTTAGATTCTTATATTTGTTCTGGCGTTCTGCACCGTGCAATGTAGGTCATGTGGTCAACTTTCATCCCATATGTTCCAAATACCATCTTGCCTGGTGCTGTAGCTTTTGTTGTGGCTATCCTAGCTGTCATTATGGTAAGCTTTGACATTTGCAGCTCGTTCATGTGATTGCTTTTACGAGAGAACATTTAGATGTTCATACCTGTTCTTCTGCCTTGCCTTGAAGAAGCTGAAAGAAAAATAACTTTAAACCACAAAAAGAAATTATGAATTTTTGCTTGACTTGAATAATAGAAAGGCAATGTTGAAATTCGTTCTAACAAGAGGACTGTATTTTCTAGCGAGTGCTAGAAGAACACAGTTCAATATCTTCACTGGGACTGTATGTTCAAATGGTGTCTTTTCTGAACTACTTCGTCAGAAGCAAAGGAGGGTTTTGTCTTCATTCATGACAGAGGGACAGAGATGAAAGCTTCTCTAGTTTGGATGGGGTCACTAGCTATTAGCTTGTTAATTCTTTTTGTATTCCTGTTCTTCCTTAGCGTTAATGAGAAGTTTCACTTTTCTGATATAAACTGGAATGGCAAGTCCTAAGTGGCAGCTCTCCAACTAGGCGATTGAGCACTTGTATCCTGGATATAATGAGTGTGTTTCCATTGTGTCCTTGTCGAACAGGGTATTCTTTTCAAAGGTAAAATAATAGACTAGACGTGAAACTCGAAATTGTGCAGGGAAGTCACATCTGATTGATGCACCAGAAAGCATGAGAAGCTTCTGTCTTACTATGTTTTTTTTGTTGTTTTTTTTTTTTTTTTTGTTGTTGTTGTTTTACTCTATGGTGACCATAATTGCATAACTGGAACATGATATGAAAGTTCTCTGCTTCCTTTATTTGCGTATGCATACACGTTTGAGAAAGTTGTTACTTAACTTTGAGATTACCAAATAATATCACAAAAGCAGTAGTTCACATTGTGCCTTCTTTACTCTGATATTGTTAGATTACAGATGCCAAGTCAATTTTGATTAACAATTACTTTATACTCATTTTCCTTGGGCTCTACTGCAAACTAGAAAGTTTTGCATGCACTTTTGTGTGGGAAGAGCTATTATGTTAAACCTGAAAGAGTGAGAACATGGATCTGAAACTATTCTGAACTTCAAGCTGCTGTTCTTTACAGTCACGGACTGGGAAACTTCCAGAGAAGGGCATCAAATTTGTAGGATCATTGTCTGGATGGACTGCCACTCTTCTTTTCATGTGGATGCCAGTTTCACAAATGGTAGTTTCTACAATGTTTTATATTTTAGGGTAAAATTGTCATATCATAGTTTTTCACAAGTTTGAGGTTCCTCATCTAGACTGATACCTTATGACCTTCTGTCCAGTGGACAAACCTTCTAAATCCAGATAATATCAAAGGTTTATCAGCTCTTTCAATGTTGCTTGCCATGATTGGGAATGGACTCATGATTCCACGTGCACTCTTTACTCGGGATTTGATGTGGTATGGCACCTCATAATGGTTTTCCCCTGTATTGCAAATTCCTTTCCTCCTTTATCTATCAAATTAGATCTAGAATTCCTCGCATCATCTTTTTACTTTTGCTAACCCTTTACATGCATCAATCTCTGATCTTTCTGAATCCTTTTCTGCATAAAGTTTTCTTCTTTTTCTTTTTCAGATGCTTGTGAACTCTAGTGCATTTTCCCTTTTCAGTCAAGTGAAAAGGCAGTGGAGATTTTGTTCATCTAAATTTCTGGCTTCATCGCTGCACAGCAGTATTTTTTCCTGGTTATGGTCATGCTTAATTCAGCAGGATCATTACAGATTAGTCATACTTATCTAAGCCTTAGGAACTACATGTGCATACATTGGAGAGCAATTCATGTTACCCACTGTTAAAAAAAATATAAAAATACGATGTGTATCTGCTGATGCCTATGCAAAAATATACGACCTGGTCAGCCGTATTAGTCCTGTTATGCACAGGGAGCATTTTTTATGGTGGATAACTTTTCGCTTCTTTCTCTGCTTGGTTAATTACAGGTTCACTGGTTCAACTTGGGCATGTGTTTTTTATGGATGGGGAAACCTCGTCTGCTTATACCTGTAAGTTGCTGCAAAGCACCTCATAGTTTCCAAATTTTGTTATAGAATCAACCATTGTTCTACTTGCTAAATCACTTTTGTTCTGCATTCAGCTGCAAAGTTATAAGCAGGGAATTTTTCTTGGCTTCAACGGTTGGCTTTGTAGCATGGCTAGGTAAATCCTCACTCTTATTTGTTTTCTTTTAAACTTGAATTTTCTGGCTCTCTTTTAAATACTGTTTTGGCATCTTCATGCCTTATTCGTCGATGACTCGGCCTCAGCCCTCCGGGCCTCATGATGGCTTTTTTCGTTTCCCCCCTTCCCTCGTGTTAAACATTTCCATTTGGCTGATGAAATATGACTCCTCTTTTTTCTTTTTTTGGCTGAAAACAGTGTTCAGCTTCTGGAGAAACACGCAAGTATATGGTTTTAGTTCTCCATTGAAATCATTGAAGGAATTGATTTCTGGTTCATAACTGATCCTTGCTCTACCTTGTTGGTTTTGGCTGTAAGTTTGAAATGCAAAATTGTTCAAGCTTGGCATTTCTGCTAAATCAAGTGGCCATAATTGACAAGAAAGTTGGTGAAAAGTGCTTCTGGCAAATGTTTTGGGGCATCAGGCACGGGCTAGATCTTGTAATGTCTAATTGTTCTGCATATGGTAGTGAGGAAGTTCTTGTGGGTTTTTACATGTAATGTCAATTAATAATAAAGCTGCAAATGCAAGGTAGAGCAAGTATATTTGTTGTATTTCATTTATAGACCATCTTAATGAATTGAAAATTTGCCATGCAATTTTTGCAGAAATTGGGCTTTTAAGTCTATCCCAAAAATGGTAATTTTCACAGTTATTACCAAAAAAAAAGGTCTATCCAATAATTATAGGGACATAATCAGATAATATGTTTGTGCACATTGGATTATTAGTTAAAATATGATGTCGGACAATAAAATGAAGATATAACAACGACTCACCAATATCTCACAAGTGGTATTTGGAGAGGGTAATGTGTAAGTAGACTTTACCCCTACTTCGATGGGGTAGAGAGGTTGTTTCTAAGACGGGGAAAAAATACAAGTAGAAACAATACATTGAAGATAGAATTCTGAAAATGTAAAATATACATAATTGTTTCTGCTTTTATAAGGTCTACTTTTGATGTTGTATTTGTGATATTAGAATTTCATATTCATGCACTGATGTAATACTTGGTAATAGTACTAGTGTGATTTGCTTGATGCAAGTGAACGGTATTGAGTGCTACATAGGCAGAGTTGGTTCGGGTACCAAATCAAATTAGTTGTGTCGGGTTATTAGATCTAAAGAATAAAACTAATAAAAGTTGGATTTTTCAATCTCATGATTTTCAGGATTTTTTGAATTTTTCTCCGACAAAATTCTTCATAGCATAAAACATAGAATTTGTGCTCCAAATAATTTTTTAGTACTAATAAGGCACAACTACATAAGGTGTTTTCGTAGAATAACTTAAAATAAGAGATGAGTCATGACATTGTATTAAAGTATTCAACAATGAAGATAATAAAGCCACATAAAATAGATATTGCTAATGAATAAGCCGTAATAAAAATAAATATAATCTAAAAGTACTATGCCATGCTATAATAAGCACAACTAGTAAGTGCTATTAATTACATGATTAAACACTAAAGAAAAAATAAAAATAAGTTATGCATTTTACTAAATCATGAAAAAACTAAAATAAAGATATCCAACATAAGTTATGCATTTTACTAAATCATAAAAAAATAAAAATAAGTTATGCATAGCCAGGAGGAGCACGCATATTTGCGAGTGGTATTGTAGAGATTGAGGGAGGAGAAAGTTTATGCAAAGTTCTCCAAGTGTGAGTTTTGGCCTGGGTTAGTGGCTTTCTTAGGGCACGTGGTGTCTAGTGAGGGTATTCAGGTCGACCCGAAGAAGATAGAGGTAGTGCAGAGTTGGCCTAGACCGAACTCAGCCACTAAGATTTGTAGTTTTCATTGGGTTGGCAGGTTATTATCACTGTTTTGTTTAGGGATTTTCTTACATTGCATCGCCTTTGACCAAGTTGACTTAGAAGGGTGCTCCATTTGTGTGGTCGGATGAGTGTAATGAGAGCTTTCAGAAGCTCAAGACAGCTTTGACCACGACTTCATTGTTGGTGTTGCCATCAGCTTCAGGTTCTTACACTATATATTGTGATGCTTCGAGAGTTGACATCGAATGCGTGTTGATGTAGGAGAGTAGATTTATTGCATATGCTTCTCATCAATTGATGCCCCACGAGAAGAACTACCCTGTACATGATTTTGAGTTGGCGGCTATAGTTCATGCCTTCAAGACTTGGATGCACTACTTGCATGGTATATCTTGTGAGGTATTCACCGATGATCGCAGTCTTCATCATCTATTCAAGCAAAAGGATCTTAATTTGAGGCAACGGAGGTGGCTAGAGTTACTCAAGGATTATGATATTACCATTTTGTATCACCCGGGGAAGGCCAATGTGGTGGTCGATGCTTTGAGACGGAGGGCGGTTAGCATGGGGAGTTTGGCGTACATTCCAGTTGGGAAGAGGCCCTTTGCAGTTGATGTCCAGACTTTGGCCAATCGTATAGTGAGGTTCAACATTTCAGAGCCTAGTCTAGTGTTGGCTTGTATTGTTTCTCGGTCTAACTTGTATGACCGCATCAGAGAGCGCCAGTATGATGATCTGCATTTTCTTGTCCTTAAGAACAGGGTTCAACATGATGATGCCAGGGATGTGACCATTGATAGTCATGGCGTATTGTGGATGCAGGGACGGATGTGTGTGCCCAATGTGGATGGGCTTCGAGATTTGACATTGGAGGAGGCCCACAACTCGCAGTATTCAATCCATCCAGATGCCGCGAAGATGTATCAGGATTTGAGGCATCACTATGGGTGGAGGAGGATGAAGAAGGGTATAGTGGGGTTTGTAGCTCGGTATCTCAACTGTCAGCAGGTTAAGTACAAGCATCAGAGACCGGGCAGTGTACTCGAGTGGATGATTATTCCTGAGTGGAAGTGGGAGAGGATTACTATGGATTTTGTAGTCAAGCATTCAGATGGCTCCATATGAGGCATTATATGGGAAGCGGTGTAGATCTCCTATTGGATGGATCGAGCCCGGGGAAGCTAGGTTATTGGGGACAGAGATGGTTCTGCCTTAGAGAAGGTGAAGCTGATTCAGGATAGGCTTCATACAACACAGTCGCGTCAGAAGAGTTATGCGGACCGGAAGGTTCAGGATATGTCCTATATGGTAGGTAAGAAGGTCTTGCTGAAGGTTTCACCCATGAAGGGTGTTGTGCGGTTTAGGAAGAAAGGGAAGCTGAGGCCGCAGTTCATTCGGCCTTTTGAGGTACTTAGGAGGATTGTGGAGGTGGCTTATGAGCTTGCTTTGCCACCCAACTTGTCGAGCGTGCATCCGGTATTTCATGTATCTATGCTCAGGAAGTATGTTGGGGACCCATCTCATGTGTTGGACTTTAGCACTATTCTGTTTGATAATAATTTGACCTATGATGTGGATCCAGAGGCTATTTTGGGTCGTCAGGTTCGAAGGTTGAGATCAAAGGATATAGCTTCAGTAAAGGTGCAGTGGAAAGGTCGGCCCGTGGAGGAGGCTACTTGGGAGACCGAACAGGAGATGCCGAGCATATATCCTCACATGTTTATGACTCTAGGTATGTTTCTTTACCCCTTCGAGGATGAGCGTTTGTTTTAGTTGGGGAGGATGTGATGACCCGACCCATCATCACGTGAGTTACCACCCAATTTCCTCCATCTTATATTTCTCTAGGCTTCATGAGCAGTATTTGAGGTGATCGAGTTAAATTGGATTGGTTTTATATGGAAATGAAACACTTAGTCTCTTTAAGGAAGACTTGTTTTGGAAAAGTCAACTAGATGTTGACTATTGAGTTGGAGGGCTCGGATATAATTTTCGGTGATTCGGTTAGCTTCGTGGGGGGGGCGGGGGGGAGGGGGAGGGGGATGGTTTGTGGCTTAGGAGTGCGATCAACATTGATTTTGGAAGTCCGGTATAGAATTAGGCTTGAATTGGCGAAGTTAGTATTTTGGCGAATTCTGGTTGGTAGGTAAAATTTTGATCAGGTGGTCAGAATGGAATTTTGAGAGTTGCAATAGCTCCGTTAGGTGATTTTTGAAGCGTGTGCAAAATTTCAGATTATTCGGAGGTGTTTTGGTCGGGTTTTTGACCAAATGCGTATTTCAAAAGTTTTTTAGAAACTTAGGCTTGAATCCGATATAATTTGATGGTTTTGGTGTTATTTGTGGTGTTTTGATGATTGGAACAAGTTTGAATAGTGCTTTAGAATTGGTTGGCACTTTTTGTTGAGGTCCCGGAGGCCTCGGGGTGATTTTGGATTGCTAACGGGAAGAAAGTTGGAGTTGGAGACAGCTGAAGGCATCTGATATCTCGTGTTTTTGCTTCTGCTGAAAATGGACCGTAGAAACGGTTCGGCAGAAGCGGGGTTTGGATTTTTGGGAATTTTTGTAGAAGCGGATGATTGCCTGCATATGCGGCACCCGTAGAAGCCGTTATTGACCTCAAAGCGGTCTTTGGCATAACAGTGTAGTTCCGCAGAAGCGGAAGGCAAGCCGCAGAAGCGGTCTCGCATAAGCGGAAGCGGGACCCCAGAAGCGAAAAGAAGGTTTGGGCAGAAGGGTTTTAAAATAACATTTTCATCCGCGAGTTTGGGATATTTTCCACCATTGTTGAGCAACCTTGAGAGTTTTTGACGATGATTTAAGAGGGTTTTGAATGGGAATCGATTGGAGGTGAGTATTATGGCCTAGAAGCATCATTTTATTGAAGATTCAACACTTAAATTCATGAAAATTTGATTAAAAAAAATAAAGAATTAGGGCTTGACTTTTTGAATGAAAATTTGGGGTTTGAAGGAGCAATTGAGCTCGAATTTTGGTAAATTTGATAGGAAGAATGAGGGAGCAAAGTTGTAAATTGTTGATAAAGAATTATTGTTGAGATATTCACTTCCATTTGCTATTGTTAGGACTCCTATAAACATTGTGATTGAGCCATGAGCTATTTATTATGGAAACTTCGTAATAGTTGACTTCTATGAAAATTGTGGTATTGGGCACTTGAGACACGATTTGTGATATGTTGTGATATTGATACGCATGCGGTGGTATAAGGATAGGTTTTGATACACATGCAGTGAGATAACATGGACTTGATACGCATGTTGCTAATAGGGGAACTACTTGAAGCCAGGTGGTGTGATGAGATGTGCTCAAACGCAAGTAGCTATTTCGGAAAAAATATTTTCAAAACTAATGCAAGGCTCCCACGATGATATAAGGATAGATTGTGATTTTGATTGTTAAATAAGACTACGAGGCAGTACCTCGGTAGTGATTCTTGTTTTTATCTTTCATTTACATCACTTGTGTTTGTCTGCATCATTTCCATGGTGCTCTTATTGCCTCTCAGTGAAGCTTATCCTGTTGTATTTTGGTATCATTTGCACTAGGTGTCTTGACCTGACCTCGTCACTACTCTACCGAGGTTAGGATTGATACTTACTGGATACCATTATGGTGTACTCATATTATGCTTCTGCGCATGTTTTTGTATAGATCCGAGTACATCATACCAGGCTAGGAATCCATTAGTCAAGCTTTGGATCGAAGATTTCAAGGTATACCGACCGGTATTCACAGGCATCGGATTCACCCTATGTCCTTGTCTTTTTTCTTATATTTACTCTTTCCTTAGACACTGATGTATTTGGGATCGGTTCAGCATAGAGCTTATGACACAGTCTTACAAGAATTTGAGAGTTATTGATAGTTGTGTTGTGGAATTATTTTATGATAGCTGGTTGGTTTAGATTGAAGTTCTTTTCTTTATTTATTAATTATTCATGTATGTTAGGCATACATAGTCTTATAGATTAGGTGCCACTACGACATCCCACAGAGGAAGATTGGGATTGAGATAGAGACTCAAAATAATGTAGTGGATTTGGTGACACTACTGCTAATAAAAAGGTTAGTTAGGTTTAGGAAACAGTTGGAAGAACCTGTTCCTCCTAGGAAAGAATCCCTTCATGACTTTTTGCAAAAAGTGTCTGACAACTACAATACAAAGAGAACAAGAGTTTAGGTGTTAAAACCCTAGGAAAAGGCATGGGTAGCACTAAGAGAAATGCTGCCCCTTCTATCCCTATTGCAACTCCTCCTATAAGAGTAAGAACTACAAGGAGCCAGAAGAAGCAGAGTGAGGCCAATATAAAATGTGCTTAGGTGAGAGTGCCAATAAAGTCACTTTGAAAGGTAAGAAAAATGTTGGTCAGCCAAGTGGAATAGTCTAGCTTGACGAGATGAGCCTTGTTCTTGGAGATGAAGATAAAGATGTGAAAGTACCCACACATAATGCAGAAAGAGATAGGATTATTAAAAGAATTCTCAAGTAACAGAGGCTGAAGCTGAGGGCTCAGCTATGTCTAAAAGAACCAAGTCAGCCAAAAGCAAGAAAGCTCAAATATTTTAAACGAAGTAGTGAAGGATGTTAAGATTGAGAGGCTGCCTAAAAGGCTTGCTGGAGTAGAAATTGAAAGGATTCTCTCAAGCCTGAGTTAGCAAAAGAGAATGAGAAGAATGATGATATTTTCTAAGATATGCTGAAACTTCTTCAGCCCAAGAACAAAGAACATGCTCCTTCCCAATCCTAAAACTTTCCTAGCCTAGTTTGTAACCAGCGACCCAAGTGGGATTTCACTATTTTTTTTGCTCAGGCTCTATGTTTTTATTTCTTCTTATGTTTTGTGGTAGGATATTATAAATTACTAACTACATTTGCTCAAATTTTTTGTTGATATTGCTAATATCCCTAGATTTAAAAACAAAAAGTACAATCCATGATTGTATTTGAAATAGCTAGTGGCCATGAGTAATATTTATACAAATCTTGTTACTTGACTTAATTATGCAACTTTTTTGTGATACCAAAAGCGGGAAGATAAGCTATGCATATGGTTTGAACTGCGATGTTTTTAACTTAATGAATTTGGTCCTTGATGATTTGTAACTTCAAAATATAAAGTATTCTCACATTGTGTTTGATGTTTCATTGAGTTGAAACATGTTCCATGCTTCTGAAAAGAACAAAGTATGTCATCATAAAAAAGAAAAATATTGACCTGAGTGGTATATGTTTTGGTGAGTGACAAAGACATGTATACATGAGCCAGGTCCTTGGACACTATACACACGTAATAGTTAGAATCAAGAAAAAGGCGTACACGTGTAAGGGATAAGTATAAGTGGATATTTCATATAATCCATGAACTAAAATATTGCATATTTGATAGTGAGCATGACTCCTTACTTAAAGAAAACTCTATCAAAGGCAAAGAAGGAGTTAGAAATTAAAGATAACTTGAACTCTTCTATCAAGGAAGAGTAAAGCATCAGGTCCCCGGTTTATCCTTATTCAACTTATAACTCTATAAATGTCAGTTTTTTCTCTTATATAGGCGACTCACACATACTGAAGTTGAACGAGAACTGAGAGCAAACAGTCCTATAAGTTTCAAGCAAACAAACCTGAAGCTATATGAACCAGCTTAAAGAACCAGTTCCATGTGTATATCTTTAGTTCTAGTTTAATTGTAGTAAGAGATTTTGAGTTGTATCTTTCAGTTTTTCATTGGAAGCAACTGTATTAGGTACTTGAGTCATATCATTCAAGTTAGAGTTACCTTGAAGTAGTCGCAACAATGTGTGGTGTGTAGCTACAAGTGTTATAGGTAATTATAGACATCGATATTTTAAAGGATCAAGCTTAATCCTAAATTCAAAATACTACAAGAATCATGAAATCCTATGAGTTTATCGGGGTTTCTTGGATATTACTCTAACACACACCTATATAAAGGGATGCATATTCCCTTGAAGAGGCGACTCAAAAAGCCCCATAAATTCACAGTATATTCACAAAGGGATCAAGGCATAAAATAATGTTGTGCTCAATTAATGTTCTTCTTGATTATCAAATACTTCAAGAAGAATATACATACAGTGATCGAGTTTCATAGAGATTAAATAACCCAGAGAGGTACATATCATATAATGTTCGACAATACGATGATCCAGCCCTCAAATCACGGAGAACAATTCGGAGGAAGAATCAAGGGATAAACAGAGTTGTAACCTGCTATGTTTATCAATAAAATCAATTTATTCTTTTGTGATTGCAGTGTATTTTTCATATGAAAAATTTACTGCAAACAAATTTGCATGCCCAGTGGGACCATTTTTTCCTTCATCTCTTCCTCCTGTAAATCAAAAACTCTAATTAAGTTCTATAGTCATTTGTTATGATGGTCAAGTACTTCAAGTCTCGTCTTCAAGTTTTGTCAAGCCTACACCCCCAAAAAACCTTGAAGTAGGTGAAATTTGTTGATATTAAAATTTTAAAGGATCAAGATTAATCCTAAATTCAAGACACTACAAGACGTTTGAAATCCTATGAGTCTATAAATCCCATAAATTCTCGAGATATTCACAAAGGGATCAAGGCATAAAATAATATTATGATTAATAGATATTCTGTGAAAGTAATAGCCTTATGTTATGGCCGCCCCCCGACTTACAGCCTTTACGCTACTACTATTGTGATGTGAGCGGTTCAAATTGATTGAATCTTTCTCAATCATCATGGCCGGAACTTATATGCAGCACGTGCATGCATAAAGGTTTGGAACTCTTTTCTATAGCAATGAGAGGGCCCCAGCAGAGAGAAAAGTCAGGATAAGGAGCACTCCGCCCGCCAAGCGGGCGGCAGGAGCAACGGGCAAGTGCTTGGTAAGCCAACAGCCCAGTGAACCGGGCGGGGCGCTCGAAGAAAGGGGGGCACACTGAGCACTTCTTGATAATCAAATACTTCAAGAAGGATATTTGAACAATGATCGACTTTCATGGAGATTAAAAAATCTAGAAAGGTCTGTATCATCCTACGTTCGAGATTACACTGATCCAGACCTCGAATAATGGAGAATAATTCAGAGAAGAAGCAAGGGGTAAACAGAGTTGTAATTCGCAATATTTATCAATAAAATCACTTTATTCTTTTTTGTTTGCAGTTTATTTTTCGTATGTTAAAAATTTATTGCAAACAGAAATCTTTAGTTTACAAGAGTTTGTAAACATTATTATTTTGCTTAGAGTTGTAATGAAGTGTTAGAAAAAATCTTACTAGAAAGTAGGTCGTGACTTTTTAATCTTTTGAGCCGTGTGATTTCTACGTGAAAATACTCGCGTTCTTTATTTTTTGCATTACTTACTATCAAGTGTAGTTAAGGAATGCATAGAAGGACATGACCAGGTCTTCTATAATCTAATAGATGCGGAAATTAAACACCACACAAATCACCCATTTTGTGTAGGGCTAGGCATATATAAGGTATAACCGATAGTTCGAACCGACAAAATGCTATTGGTTATCGATATCAGGTTATTGGGTAAATAGTTCGATAACAGTTTAATACTATTTGACTATTATGTTATAGGTTCGGGTGCTGGTTTTCCCAATTTTATTAACAGTTTAACCGATAACCTAATAAAATTTAATAAAATTATAATTTTACCCACTAAGTATATAAAACCACATTATTGCGTCATTCTCTCAATTCTCTCGGCACTTACTCTTCATCTTCAGACCTTAGTACTTAGAGTAATTTTTAAAATTTTCCGGATTTCTCATTTTAGCTCTTCGGTTAAGGTTTTTAGTTCTAAACTTTAACGATTTAATTGTTTAGATTTTTAATTTTTGTATTTGTTTCTTTTGTTGTACTGATTCTTTAGTATTTACAAGATTAGGATTTTATTATTGTACTGTGAGTTATGCCTGCTCGCAGTGAGATAGTTGGTAAGATTAGATTGTTGAATGTCTTTTCCTTACTCCAACTAACTCATAACTTTGAAAATTGAGATCATTTGTTGGGATTTTCAAATGCAAAAAAAAAAAAAAACTTTTTTTTAAAGTTGAAATTGCAGAAATTCAGGTTCTTTCTTTTAATAATATGATAACGATTTTTATAATAAAATATACAAATTTTGGATACATTTTTTCTTATCGGGTCAACCGATATCCGAACTGATATAGATCGATAACCAATTAACGATACACGGTAATCGATATCGGTTTGATTATTGATTGAGCATATTTATGAACTCATAATCAATATGCCGAACCGATAACATTCTCAACTACATAATCGACCGATCCCCACCCTTACACTTATGTAGTATTGAAGTATGAAACATCACTTTCCAATTTCATTTTTTACCATATCAAACTATACATTGTCCATCTCAAAATCTGTAAAATGCATAATTTTAGCCATTTTAGGGAGCGTCAGTTTGTAATGGTAGGATAAAGTCATTGGTCAGATATCGCCCAATAGTTAGGCTTATTAGTTATAACAACGAAGGGAGATGTTCCACCTAGTCATGCAAAGTATTATTTTTGTCTTAACGGTCACAGTTAATGAGTTTGAGTTAGTTCCTCATCAACTAACGAAAACTCGACACTTTTAATTGAAAAACTTTGTATTAAAAGAACATATATAGCAAATTTTACAAAATTAAACATGGTGTTTGTTCTGTTGATCTCAAAAAACAAAAAGCTTTATAGAGAAGCTTGCCGGGTTAAAATAAATTATTTCATCGCACTTAATTATCTAAAAACCTTCTTGAAAAGGTATATATATTTCACGTACGATTACTAAATTTTACTCATATAATAGTAAAATCACAAGATTATTGTTTGACATATTAAAATAACTAAATTATTTGTAAATTAGTCAAAATATACTAATGACAGGCTTATGACACATCACTCACTACTCAATATTCATGCTAAACATACTCATAAGTCATACCTCCCCCATGTATAAATTATTGGCCAACTCTAAACTCTCACAACAGTATTTCTAATATTGTTTGATTCAGAGTTGTAGTGAAGTGTTGGGGAAATCCTGCTGGAAAGTAGGTTGTGGTTCTTTCACTTTTTGAGTCAGGTGTTTTCGGCATAAAAATATTTGTGTTATATACTTTATGTATTACTTACTTTGCAGCTGCGCTTTAACGAACACATAGAAAAATCGGGTTCTTCAATAACTCAATACATGCAGAAATTAGACACCACATAAATTATCGTGTGGTATTAATGAATAAAACATCACTTTGCAAATTCATTTCCATTACCATATTAAACTATAGATTGTTCATCTGCAAATCTCTAAAAAGCATAATTTTAGCCATTTAGGAAGCAGTATGCTAGGATAACATCAATGGTCAGAAGTGGCCAAATAGTTAGGCTTATCAATTAATAACAACGAGAAGTATTATTTTTTTCTTGACCCTCACAATTAATGAGTGGAGTTAGTTCCTCATTAACTAACGGAAACTCGACCCAATATTTAATTAAAAACTTTGTAATGTTTGGCATGTTTGGATATTAGTTTGCTCGCATCTTTACCGCTATTCAATTATATTTTATATTGAATATATACAAGATTATATGCAATTATAGTTATTATACTAATATTTTATATTTGATAAATTAGGACAAAATGCGAATGGAATGGAAGATATTTTATCAAGGTTGGAAGAGCTGACATGCACGTGAATTACGGTAAACTTGTGGAAAACAAAATATTTATTTTTCTAGAGATTTTCACCTCATACGGCTCCTCGTTCAATGAGCTTAAAGAAAACACCAACCTCGCTACCTAAGAGAAAGTCGGAAATACCCCTTATCTCCAATAATACCACTAACTGATAAATAGCGCAATTATATAGAAGAGAGAAGAGATGTTGACCAAGGGTATCATGGTCATTTCAAAATTATAATTTCATCATTTGCTAATTTGATTGTGGTTTCTAAACCAAAAAAGTAGCGTGGGCTAAATTATTGAATTTTCTGTGTGAACCCCACTTTATGTTCAACCTTAATTATCTTTTGTTTGAAAGAACTACCTATTTTTTTTCAATTAGTACTTCTAACTAAATATTGGTAATTTTATAATTCACCGTTTATTTGATTAAAATTATAAAATGGTTACATACATTTATATACAACAATTTTAATATCTCCTTAAGAAATATTATTTGTTTTATTTATTGACTATTTTCTAAAGACATTTAAAGAAAAGTGACAATAAATTATGTAGATTTTTATTAAGATGTTCTTATATTAGTATCAATTGGTATAACTGTGACGACCCAAAGGGTCATCACTTGTTTAATTAATCATTTCGAGCTTCTGAGGCCTTGAAAACCTCATTCTATGTTGCCTCGATTTGCGTGCACGATCCGAGCATGTAGCGGAAAGATTTTGTGATAGAAAATATGAATTCTATGAGAAATTTGGATAAAAATGATATTAATATTGATATGGTTGACTTCGGTCAACATTTTTGGTAAACGGATCCGGACCCGAGAGTGGATGGTCCCGAGAGGTCCGTAGAAAAATATGGGACTTGGACATGCGTCCGGAGTCGAATTCTGAGGCCTAGAGCCCAAGTTATGAATTTTTATGTGAAATTGTTTTTGTTGTAATTGTTAAAGGAAAATGAATTAATTGACCTTGGTATCGGGCTCGTATTTTGGTTCCGACGCCCGGTACAAGTCTTAAATATTATATATGTGATTTCTGTAAAGTTTGGTGACATTCGGATGTCGTTTGAGATGTTTTGGACCTTGAGTTCCAAGTTAAGAAGTTTTGAAAATCAAAAGTATGAAAATCATGAGTTTGAGGCTTGATTTGATTAAAACGAAGTGATATTGGCGATGTGATCGCACGAACAAGTTCATAATGTGTTTTTGAGGTTGTGTACATGTTTGGTTTGGAGCCGGGGGGGCTCGGGTAAAGATTTGATAGGCCGTTGGATGAAATTCTGAATTTTTGCACTGCTAGTTTTTCACCCAGCTATTGGCTTCGCAATTGCGAAGTATTTCTCGCAATTGCGAAGGGGACAGTGTAAGGCAAGGCTCGCAAATGCGAACCTTGATCGCAAATGCGAAGCCAGCCTTGTTCGCAAATGCGAACAATTGTTCGCATTTGCGAAAGTCCCCAGAGCCTGCCTGTGTTCGCAAATGCGAACAAATGTTCGCAAATGCGAACCTTCCCCATACTGCCTTGGTTCGCAAATGCGAACACTGCCTTATACAGCCTGTGTTCGCAAATGCGAACATTAGTTCGCAAATGCGAACACCCCTTTGTCTGCCAGTGATCGCAAATGCGAACAAATGTTCGCAAATGCGAACTTCCCGACCTTAGCTTATTTTTCAAACTCCAGAAATTGGTCGGGGTTCGCAATTGCGAACCCATGTTCGCAAATGCGAACACAGAGACCTGTAAAATACGATTTTCAGTCATTTCTTCAATTTTTACAAAACAAAAACACCCATTTGCGATTCTTCACGGATTTCTTCTTCATCAAAACGATTGTAAGTCACTTTTTACTTAATTCTTTCAATTCCTAACATCATTAAACATGTTTTTCATAAGAAATCAAAGATTTTCATGGTAGAATTCTTGTTTTTGTTAGAAAATAGGGTTTTTCATAAATTGGGGAATTGGACCTCGAATTGAGGTCCGATTTTGAAACAAATCATATACATGAACTCGTGGGGGATGGGTAACCGGATTTTGGTCCTAACCCCGAGTTCCGACCATGTGGGCCCGGGGTTGAAATTCACTATTCCGGGCAGAATGTTGTAAAAGTTGTATTTGGTATTAAGAATTAGTTTGTGGTGTAGAATTGATGATATTAAATCAATTGTGTATAGATACGGTTGGATTGGAGCCAAATTGAAAGAAAAGACATTTCCACGGATTGAATTGTTCATAAGCATTCGAGGTAAGTGTTTGTTCTATCCTAGCTTGAGGGAATATGATTATGTGTTATGTGTTATGTGATCGAGTGCGGTGTATGGGCGGCTGTGGTGACGAGCATCCATACACTGGCGTCTAGTATGACCGTGAGTCGTTGGAAAATGATTATTTTGAGATATATTACGGATGAATTGTTATTGTTCTCCATTGTCGGGACTTGTTGTGAAGATGATTATTGATTGCCCTTGTTGGGACACTTTATGAATTACTGCTTTCTTTCTTTGCCCTTAACTGTGATTGTTATTTGGGTGAGGAAGAGTGATAATGCACGAAGGGTGATGCCGTGCCATGTTTATTTATTTATGCACGAAGGTTAATGCGGTGCCATGTTTATTTATTGATTATGCACGAAGGATCATGCCGTGCCTGTTATTGAACCATGTACGAAGGATCATGCCGTACTATGGATGTGAGGATGAGAGTAAAAGCACGAAGGGTGATGCCGTGTACTTTAATTGTTTATTTGGTGAGGATGAGAGTAAAAGCACGAAGGGTGATGCCGTGTAATTGTTTGCTATTCTTTGACTTGATATTACTTGTTTTTCCATTACACTTTGTTTTTCCTTGTGAAATTATTAACTGTGGTTAATTGTTGAATTCTTTAAGATATTCCTTATTGTGTTATTACCTGGTTATTTCTTGTTATTCTGTGGTATACATATATATTGAATTGCACAGGTTTATGTGGGTGTCCGGTCCTAGGCTTGTCACTACTTCGCCGGGATAGGCCAGGCACTTACCAGCACATGGGGTCGGTTGTGCTGATACTACACTTCTGTGCGTTTTTGCACAGGTCCAGGTTACGATCAGGAGCAGCAGCAGCAGTAAATCGATTGCGTGGGAGTTGATCATATTTGAGACCGAGGTAGCTTGCAGATGTCCGCAGGCCCGGCGTCTCTCTCTTTATTTATGTTATTAGCTGTAGTCTCTTTGTTCCGAGACAAACAGAATTATGTTATATTTCCTTCAGACTTTTATATGTAGTATTCCATAGTAGTTCGTGAGTTGGTGACTCCACGTCTTGGGTAGAGGATTTCAGTATGATTTTTACCTTGTGAATTGTTATTTCCATATTGATAAAGCATTCCGCATTTATTTAATTAAAATTGTGTTAAAAATAGGATAGTATGAATACAGTGGCTTGCCTAGCTACCACAAGTAGGCGCCATCACGATCCCGATGTTGAGGGAAAAATCCGGGTCGTGACAAGTTGGTATCAGAGCTCTAGGTTACATAGGTCTCACCACTCACGAACAAGCTTAGTAGAGTTTGAGAGGTAGGTACGGAGACGTCTGTACTTGTCCTCCAGAGTCTATTGAGTTAGGAAAGAGTCTCTCGTTTGTTCTTTCTTGTCGTGCGACTTGTTCCTCAATTACTGATTGAATTTCTATTCTGTCCTTTCGCGGATGGTAAGGACACGCGCTTCTTCGTCCGCTGACCAGCAGCCCGAGCCCCAGGCAGCTCCCGTGAGGGGCGGGGGCCAAGGCCGTATCAGAGGCCGTGGTAGGGGTAGAGCTCAGCCCCCAGCAGCTACTCCAGAGGTGGAGCCTCGTATTGAGATTGACGAGGAGGTTCCGGTTCCGGCGGCTCCGGTGGGCCCAGCTGAGGTCCCGGGAGAGGCTTTAGTTACCCCGGATCTCGGGATGCTTTGGTCCAGAATAGCGGGATTCGTGGACAACATTGCTGGAGCGGGTTTATTATCGATTGCCCCGGCCAGCTTCTCGGGGCGGAGGAGGGGCCCGGACTGCTGTTGCTCGTACTCGGAGCCGGTGGCTCCTCGGCCTCGAGCACCGAGTGGTTCGACCGGTGTGGCCACTCGGTCGAGTACCGCGGCTCGTGCGGTGATGGAGCGGCCATGACTTCGATTCGTTATGGAGACTTGATCGGTTCTCCAAGCTATTTACCGCTACATTCGGTGGAGCCGCATCAGAGGATCCTCGGGACTTCTTATTCGGTTGCCATGAGATTCTCCAAGACTATGGGAATCGTGGAGACAAACGGAGTTGATTTCTGTACCTTCCAGACTTGCAGGATCCGCCAAGACTTGGTGGAGAGACTATTGCTTGACTCGACCAGCAGGGTCCCCAGCTTTATCATGGGACCGGTTTGCGGAACTATTTATGGAGAAGTTTCTCCCTGCTACTCGGAGGGATGTACTTCGGAGGCAGTTTGAGCGCCTCCGTCAGGGCACTATGACGGTTACATAGTATGAGACGAGATTTATCGACTTGGCTCGTCATGCGGTGGTGATACTTCCCACGGAGCGGGAGAGGGTCCGCGGATTTATAGATGGGCTTAATCAGCCGATTAGACTCGAGATGGCTATGGGCGTGGGGAGTGACATATCATTTCAGGAGGCAGGCCAATGCAGCACGCAGAGTTGAGATGGCTCTTGCTAGGGGAGGCGGTTGTTCTTCAGATAAGAGGCCTCGTCATTCAGGCAGGTTTGGTGGTTCTTCCTCTGGTAGGAGAGAATCCTTTGATAGAGGCCGGTCCTCCAGGCCTTTTCATTCCGCCCGCCGAGGCCGCGGGGTGGACCGGGTGATCGCGGTTTCGTGGGCATTATTCGGACCGGCCTCCTATTAATGCTCGGCCTCTTGCGAGTGTTCGTGGAGGCCGTTCGGGTCGTCGGGGCCAGCAGCCCTATCAGTCTAAGACTTGCTACGGTTGTGGTGACCCGAGTCATTTTATCGGGAATTGCCCTATAGCACGGGCAACTCTCGGCGGCGAGGTCCTCGTCCATGATTCGAGCCCGGTCGACCCTCGGCCTGCCCGGCCGGCCGAGAGGCGGGGGTAGGATTATAGAGGTGGAGGTCGAGAGCGCAGAGGTGAGCCAGCGAGAGGTAGAGGTCGGCCGGTTGAGGGTCGTCCTAGAGACGCGGCTCGGAGGGGAGGTGCGGATCCCCGATTCTATGCTTTACCGACCAGGCCAGAGGTAGAGGCATCAGATGCCGTGATTACATGCACTATTCTTGTGTGTGGCAGAGGTGCTTCAGTATTATTTGACCCTGGATCTACGTATTCCTATGTGTCTTCCTACTTCGCACGGTATTTGGCCGTGCCCAGCTATGCTCTGGATATTCCAGTTTATGTGGCTACGCCAGTGGGTGACTCCATTGTAGTCGATCGGGTGCATCGTTCGTGCGTAGGTATATTTGGGGGTCTTGAGACCCGTGTGGATCTGTTGCTTTTGGATATGGTAGATTTTGATGTCATATTGGGGATGGACTGGTTGTCCCCGTACCATGCTATTCTTGATTGTCATGCTAAGACTGTCACCTTAGCCTTGCCAGAATCACCCCGATTAGAGTGGAAGGGTACCTCAAGCCACTCCGTTCGCACTGTTATTTCCTATGTTAAGGCTCGACGTATGGTCGAGAGGGGTGTCTAGCTTATCTGGCTTATGTTCGTGATTCCAACACAGAGGTTCCTTCCATTGAGTCAGTCCCTATTGCACGGGAGTTTCCTGAGGTTTTTCCTTCAGACCTGCCGGGCATGCCACCCGACAGGGATATTGATTTCCGTATTGATCTGGCACCGGGCACTCAGCCCATCTCTATTCCCCCCTGTCGTATGGCCCCGCCGGAGCTAAAAGAGTTGAAAGATCGGTTGCAGGACCTTCTTGAGAAGGGCTTTATCAGGCCCAGTGTTTTCCCCTGGGGAGCACCTGTGTTATTTGTAAAGAAGAAGGATGGCTCGATGCGGATGTGTATTGATTACCGGCAGTTAAACAAGGTGACTATCAAAAATAAATATCCACTGCCGAGGATTGATGATTTGTTTGACCAGCTCCGGGGAGCGAGGGTATTCTCTAAGATAGACTTGAGGTCAAGCTACCATCAGCTGAAGATCAGGGCGGCTGACATTCCTAAGACGACCTTTCGCTCTAGATATGGGCATTATGAGTTCTTGGTCATGTCCTTCGGGTTGACCAATGCCCCATCGGCATTCATGGAGTTGATGAATCGGGTATTCAAGCCTTACTTAGATCCGTTCGTGATAGTCTTCATAGATGACATCCTGGTGTACTCCCGCGGCCAGGAAGAGCACGAGCAGCACCTCGGAGTGGTTCTTCAGACTCTGAAAGATAACCGACTATATGCCAAATTTTCTAAATGTGAGTTATGGCTGAGTTCGGTAGCATTTCTGGGTCACGTTGTATCGGTGGAAGGTATTCGGGTAGACCCAAAGAAGATTGAGGCGGTCCGGAATTGGCCTCGACCAGCTCAGTGAGCGAGATTCGGAGTTTCTTGGGATTAGCGAGTTACTACCGTCGTTTTGTAGAGGGGTTTTCTTGTTGCGGCCCGATGAACGAGGTTGACCCGAGAAGGGTGTCTGGTTTCGGTGGTCGAGAGGAGTGTGAGGCGAGCTTTCGAAGCTCGAGACGGCCTTGACCACGCGCCGGTGTTGATACTACCTACGGGTACGGGGCCCTTATACGGTTTATTGTGACGCATCTCGTACGGGGCTTGGAGCGGTATTGATGCGGGATGGTAAGGTTATCGCTTATGCTTCGAGGGAGTTAAAGATACATGAGAAGAATTATCCGGTTCATGATCTTGAATTAGCAGCAGTGGTTCATGCCTTAAAGATCTGGAGGCATTATCTATATGGTGTGACATGTGAGGTGTACACTGATCACAAAAGCTTACAGTATTTGTTCAAAACGAAGGAGTTGAATCTACGACAGCGGAGATGGTTAGAGTTGCTAAAAGACTATGATGTTACTATATTATATCACCCAGGTAAGGCCAATGTGGTGGCCGATGCATTGAGTAGAAAGTATGCCGGCATGGGTAGTCTTGCATATATTCCGGTCAATCAGAGACCATTAGCTCTAGATGTCCAGGCCTTAGCCAACCGGTTCGTGAGATTAGACATTTCTGAGCCTAGCAGAGTGTTAGTCTGCACGGTCGCTCGTTCTTCTTTATTAGAGCGTATCCGTGAGAGGCAATTTGATGATCCTCGTTTGCGTGAGTTGAGAGATACGAGTACAGCGGGGAGGTGCCACACGGGTAAATCTAGATGATGATGGGGTATTGAAATTGCGGGGTCGAGTTTGTGTGCCCGATGTCGAAGGAATTCGAGAGTTGATCTTAGCGAGAGGCCCACGGTTCGCGGTATTCTATTCGCCCGGGCGGCGCGAAGATGTACCGGGACTTACGGCGACACTATTGGTGGCGCGGAATGAAGAAAGATATCGTTGCGTATGTCGCTCGGTGTCTAAATTATCAGCAGGTGAAATATGAGCACCGGAGACCTGGTGGTGTATTCCGGAGGATTGAAATTCCCGAGTGGAAATGGGAGCGGATCACTATGGACTTCGTTACTGGACTTCCTTTGACTCGGAGGAAATTTGATGCTATTTGGGTCATTGTTGATAGGTTGACCAAGTCAGCACACTTTATTCCAGTATCTGTCTCCTACTCGTCGGAGAGGTTAGCGGAGGTTTACATTAGGGAGATTGTTCGTCTCCATGGGGTGCCAGTATCTATTATCTCTGATCGGGGAACGCAGTTTACCTCGCGGTTCTGGAGAGCGGTCCAGCGGGAGTTAGGCACCCAGGTTCAGTTGAGTACAGCATTTCATCCTCAGACGGATGGCCAGTCAGAGAGGACCATTCAGATTCTTGAGGACATGCTTCGAGCCTGTGTTACTGATTTTGGAGGCTCGTGGGATCAGTTTCTACCATTAGCAGAGTTCGCCTACAATAACAGTTACCAATCTAGCATCCAGATGGCTCGGTATGAGGCGTTGTATGGTAGGCGATGTCGATCACCAGTTGGATGGTTTGAACCGGGAGAGGCTCGGTTGTTGGGTACAGACTTAGTTCGGGAGGCCTTGGATAAGGTCAAGACTATTCAGGAGAGATTGCGTTCAGCTCAGTCCAGAGCAGAAGACTTATGCGGATCGTAAGGTTCGAGATGTAGATTTCATGGTTGGTGAACGAGTATTACTCCGAGTGTCGCCTATGAAGGGCGTGATGAGGTTCGGAAAGAAGGGCAAGCTCAGCCCTAGGTATATTGGTCCATTTGAGATTCTAGACAGAGTGGGAGGGGTGGCTTACGGATTAGCTTTGCCGCCTAGCTTATCAGCCGTGCATCCAGTTTTTCACGTATCTATGCTTCGGAGATACCACGGCGATCCCACACATGTGTTAGACTTCAGTATTGTCCAATTGGACAATGATCTATCTTACGAGGAGGAGCCGGTGGCTATTCTAGACCGGCAGGTTCGACAGTTGAGGTCGAAGAGTTATCCTTCGGTGCGTGTTCAGTGGAGAGGTCAGCCTCCTGAGGCATCGACCTGGGAGTCCGAGTCTGATATGCGGAGCCGCTACCCACACTTGTTTCCTGACTCAGGTACTTCTTTCTTTTGTCCGTTCGAGGACGATGGGTCAGGTTCAGAGGAGCCTTCTGTGACGACCCAAAGGGTCATCACTTATTTAATTAATCATTTCGAGCTTCCGAGGCCTTGAAAACCTCATTCTATGTTGCCTCGATTTACGTGCATGATCCGAGCATGTAGCCGGAAAGATTTTGTGATAGAAAATATGAATTCTATGAGAAATTTGGATAAAAATGATATTAATATTGATATGGTTGACTTCGGTCAACATTTTTGGTAAACGGATCGGACCCGAGATTGGATGGTCCCGAGAGGTCCGTAGGAAAATATGGGACTTGGACATGCGTCCGGAGTCGAATTCTGAGGCCTAGAGCCCAAGTTATGAATTTTTATGTGAAATTGTTTTTGTTGTAATTGTTAAAGGAAAATGAATTAATTGACCTTGGTATCGGGCTCGTATTTTGGTTCCGACGCCCGGTACAAGTCTTAAATATTATATATGTGATTTCTGTAAAGTTTGGTGACATTCGGATGTCGTTTGAGATGTTTTGGACCTTGAGTTCCAAGTTAAGAAGTTTTGAAAATCAAAAGTATGAAAATCATGAGTTTGAGGTTTGATTTGATTAAAACGAAGTGATATTGGCGATGTGATCGCACGAACAAGTTCATAATGTGTTTTTGAGGTTGTGTACATGTTTGGTTTGGAGAGCCCGGGGGGCTCGGGTAAAGATTTGATAGGCCGTTGGATGAAATTCTGAATTTTTGCACTGCTGGTTTTTCACCCAGTTGTTGGCTTCGCAATTGCGAAGTATTTCTCGCAATTGCGAAGGGGACAGTGTAAGGCAAGGCTCGCAAATGCGAACCTTGATCGCAAATGCGAAGCCAGCCTTGTTCGCAAATGCGAACAATTGTTCGCATTTGCGAAAGTCCCCAGAGCCTGCCTGTGTTCGCAAATGCGAACAAATGTTCGCAAATGCGAACAAATGTTCGCAAATGCGAACCTTCCCCATACTGCCTTGGTTCGTAAATGCGAACCATTGTTCGCAAATGCGTACACTGCCTTATACAGCCTGTGTTCGCAAATGCGAACATTAGTTCGCAAATGCGAACACCCCTTTGTCTGCCAGTGATCGCAAATGCGAACAAATGTTCGCAAATGCGAACTTCCCAGCCTTAGCTTATTTTTCAAACTCCAGAAATTGGTCGGGGTTCGCAATTGCGAACCCGTGTTCGCAAATGCGAACACAGAGACCTGTAAAACACGATTTTCAGTCATTTCTTCACTCTTTTACAAAACAAAAACACCCATTTGCGATTCTTCACGGATTTCTTCTTCATCAAAACGATTGTAAGTCACTTTTTACTTAATTCTTTCAATTCCTAACATCATTAAACATGTTTTTCATAAGAAATCAAAGATTTTCATGGTAGAATTCTTGTTTTTGTTAGAAAATATGGTTTTTCATAAATTGGGGAATTGGACCTCGAATTGAGGTCCGATTTTGAAACAAATCATATACATGAACTCGTGGGGGGATGGGTAACCGGATTTTGGTCCTAACCCAGAGTTCCGACCATGTGGGCCCGGGGTTGAAATTCACTATTTCGGGGGCAGAATGTTGTAAAAGTTGTATTTGGTCTTAAGAATTAGTTTGTTGAGTAGAATTGATGATATTAAATCAATTGTGTATAGATACGGTTGGATTGGAGCCAAATTGAAAGAAAAGACATTTCCACGGATTGAATTGTTCATAAGCATTCGAGGTAAGTGTTTGTTCTATCCTAGCTTGAGGGAATAGGATTATGTGTTATGTGTTATGTGATCGAGTGCGGTGTATGGGATGTGGTGACGAGCATCCATAAACTGGCGTCTAGTATGACCGTGAGTCGTTGGAAAATGATTATTTTGAGATATATTATAGATGAATTGTTATTGTTCTCCCTTGTTGGGACTTGTTGTGAAGATAATTATTGATTGCCCTTGATGGGACGGTTTATGAATTACTGTTTCTTTCTTTGCCCTTAACCGTGATTGTTATTTGGGTGAGGAAGAGTGATAATGCACGAAGGGTGATGCCGTGCCATGTTTATTTATTTATGCACGAAGGTTAATGCCGTGCCATGTTTATTTATTGATTATGCACGAAGGATCATGCGGTGCCCTGTTATTGAACCATGTACGAAGGATCATGCCGTACTATGGATGTGAGGATGAGAGTAAAAGCACGAAGGGTGATGCCGTGTACTTTAATTGCTTATTTGGTGAGGATGAGAGTAAAAGCACGAAGGGTGATGCCGTGCAACTGCTTGCTATTTCTTGAATTGATATTACTTGTGTTTACATTATACTTTATTTTTCCTTGTGAAATTATTAACTGTGGTTAATTGTTGAATTCTTTAAGATATTCCTTATTGTGTTAATACTTGATTATTTTTTGTTATTTTGTGGTACACATATATATATTGAATTGCACAGGTTTATGTGAGTGTCTGGTCCAAGGCTTGTCACTACTTCGCCGGGATAGGCCAGGCACTTACCAGCACATGGGGTCGGTTGTGCTGATACTACACTTCTGTGCGTTTTTGCACAGGTCCAGTTACGATCAGGAGCAACAGCAGCAGTAAATCGATTGCGTGGAAGTTGATCATATTTGAGACCGAGGTAGCTTGCAGACGTCCGCAGGCCCGGCGTCTCTCTCTTTATTTATGTTATTAGCTGTAGTCTCTTTGTTCCGAGACAAACAGAATTATGTTATATTTCCTTCGGACTTTTATGTGTAGTATTCCATAGTAGTTCGTGAGTTGGTGACTCCACGTCTTGGGTAGAGGATTTCAGTATGATTTTCACCTTGTGATTTGTTATTTCCATTTCGATAAAGTATTCCGCATTTATTTAATTAAAATTGTGTTAAAAACAGGATAGTATGAATACAGTGGCTTGCCTAGCTACCACGAGTAGGCGCCATCACGATCCCGATGTTGGGGAAAAATCCGGGTCGTGACAATAACTATCACGACTCAAATCCGGTCGTGATGGCGCCCAACAATTATGCTAGGCCAGCCAGACCAACAACTACTTATCACACCGAGTATCAGTCCCATATGGACATCCCAATAAGAATATATGAGTTAAAGGACTCCAATAATAATAATAATGAACAAAATACTGACACTCCCAAAGATCCGGAGTCACAAGTCTAGAGCCTCTAACAAAACCCAACAGGAATAGAGAGTACTGTATAGAAATACTCAAGTCTGAATACAAAATACAAATAACAACTGGAAAGGAGAGGAGAAGCTAGGTTCTGCGAACGTAGGCAGTTACCTCAGCAACTCGATGTGACACTGCAAACGCTGGAAATGCCTGTCTAGTGCTCCTGAGTACTTGAGTCTGCACACAAAAGGTGCAGGGAGTAGGGATGTGTACTAAGTACTAAGTGAGTAATAAATATATACAAGTAGCTGAAAATAGGAAATCCACAGAATACCACATAATGAAGCTCAACTACAGTTCGAATCTCCTACGAACTAGCATCAACAATACAATACGGCTACCACAGAGTAATTCAACAAGTAAAGATGCAATGCAATGCACATAACCGCTACGGCGTGTAGCCCGATCCAATTTAACGTCGATAGCGCTCACTGGGGGTGTGTACAGACTCCGGAGGGGCTCCTACAGCCCAAGCGCAATACTGCTGCGGCGTGCGGCCCGATCCTCATATCAACCACTGCGGCGTGCAGCCCGATCCCATGCTCAGTCCAAAATAAGCAATTAAGTCAAAAAACAGTTCATTTTTCTGAATTCCAGTTCATAATTTATAAAAAAATACTTAACTTTTATTTAATTTGCAAAAACCCGTGACTTAACATTTGAAAAAGGTGATTTCAATTTCGAGGACTGAGATTAGTGATTTAAGCAAATATAGCTATCACATAAATATTGTCCTCTAAGGACGCTACAGATCGGCACAAGGCCCCAAACAAGGCTTACATCCCACAAATATATCAAATATAGTGTATTTCCAACACTAACAACATATTATTCACATCCGGGATGGACCAAGTCTCAATCTCTAGTCACAAATCAATCCCTCACCTGCCACGGTGTGCGAGCCACGCCCTACTAGCGTCACAATGTGCTAAGCCGGGGTTTCGAACCCTCAGGCTACCATATACACAAACTACTCACCTCTAGCAGGTCGTAGACTCATCCACGATGCCTTTTCTTTGAATTTAGCTCCCTCGTGCGTTGAATCTAGTCAAACCACAATAATTATATCAAATACGGGTCAAAGAATCATAACCCATTTCAACTTACATGAAATTCGCATAAATACACTAAGTTGGTAAAACCCGAACCCGGGCCCACTGCCCGAAAAATTCCAAAATTGGTACCAACGCGACCCTCATCTCGGCACGAGTCCGTGCATATAAAATTTATCAAAATCGGAGTTCAAATGGCCTTCCAAAACTCAAAATCCCGTTTTCAATATCTAGGCCACATTTCTTCAAAATTCTACCCAAAGTCATGAAGATTGATGTTAATTCTACCATAAAATGATGTTTTTGAGTCAAGAATCTTACCTCCGACGAATATCCGATGATTTCTTAGTGTTTTCCTCGAGTTTTCTTCTCTCTAGGGCTCAAAATTTTATTTTGGGGGTGTAAACCCGCGACCCCTCAATTCTGTGATTTAATTCACTGCCAGAGCAGTTTGCTCTACGCGATCGCGACTCGCCTCACGCGATCGCGATGTTCAAAAAATCCGGCCTCACGCGATCGCGTCTCTCTTCCTGCGATCGCGTAGCACAAATTCCCTGGACCCCAATTCTCTCCTACGCGATCGCGTAGATGCTCATGCGATCGCGATGGCCACCCGGTTAACTCTACGCGATCGCGACTGGTGCTCCTGCGATCGCATTGGTCTAGCCCCTAACCCTACGCGATCGCGTCCCCCTCCCCGTGATCGCGGAGAGCAAAATCCTGCTGCATTTATGACAGCAACCAGCCTTCTCATTTTTCCCAAAAATGGTTCGTTTGGACCCCCGGATTCATCCCGAGACCCCCGGGACCCCAACGAAAACCACCAACATACTCCAAAACACGATATGAACTTGTTCTAATCATAAAAACACCATAATAAACATCAAAATCACCATTTACTCACGAATTCAAGCCTAAGTTTCTTCAAAACTTTCAAAACTAACATTCTATCCAAAACCCGATCAAACGATGTCCGAATGACCTGAAAATTTGCAGACATATCCAAAATCACATAACGAAGCTACATAAATTGTCGGAATTCCATTCCGACCCCCGGATCAAAATCTCACCTACCATCTGATTTTCGCCAAAATTCAACATTCGCCAATTCAAGCTTAAAACTACACCGGACCTCCGAATTCAATTCCGATTGTTCTCCTAAGTCATAAATGATCCCCCGGAACTAGTCGAATCATCCGAATCCGGTTCCGAGCACTCTAACTCAATAGTCAACTCTTGGTTGACTTTTCATATTCAAGCTTTCTTCAAACATGTTATTTGTTTCATTTTCAATCCAAATCAATCCTAACTCACCCGATTTACTCTAATACTGATTTAAAAGCATAAGATGTGTAAATGCAAGGTAACGGGGTGGTAATTCCCGTAACGACGGGCCGGGTCGTTACATTCTCCCCAACTTAAACAAACGCTCGTCCGCGAGCGGGTTAAGAAACATACCTGGAGCATCAAACAAGTGAGGATATCTGTTCCGCATCTCCTGCTCGGTCTCCCAAGTTGCTTCCTCCACGGGACGACCTCTCCATTGCACTTTCACTAAAGCTATATCCTTGGATCTCATCTTACCAACCTGTCGACCCAAAATGGCTACTGGTTCCACATCATAGGTCAAGTCCTCATCCAGCTGTATCGTGCTGAAGTCTAACACATCTGACGGATCTCTAACGTACTTCCGGAGCATAGATACATGGAACACCGGGTGAACTCCCGACAAGATGGGTGGAAAAGCAAGCATATAGGCCACTTCCCTAACTTTCCTAAGAACCTCAAAAGGTCCAATGAACCTTAGGCTCAACTTTCCTTTCTTTCCAAACCTCACAACGCCTTTCATAGGCGAAACCTTCAGCAACACCTTCTCGCCCACTGAATAAGACACATCTCGGATCTTCCGGTCCGTATAACTCTTCTGCCGCGACTGAGCTGTGCAAAGTCTCTCCTGGATCACCTTTACCTTGTCTAAGGCATCCTGGACTAACTCTATCCCCAATAATCTAGCCTCTTCGTGCTCAAACCAACCGACTGGAGACCTACATCACCTTCTATATAAGGCTTCATACGGCGCCATCTGAATCCTGGACTGATAGCTATTGTTATAAGCAAACTCCGCCAAAGGCAAATAATCAGCTCACGAACCACCGAAATCAATGACACAAGCACGCAACATGTCCTCCAATATCTGAATAGTACGCTCAGACTGTCCATCCGTCTGTGGATGAAATGCTGTGCTCAGCTCTACCTGTGAACCCAACTCTCGCTGAAATGTCCTCCAGAACTGAGATGTGAACTGGGTACCTCTGTCTGATATAGTAGAAATGGGAACTCCATGCAATCTCACTATCTCACGGATGAATATCTTTGCCAACCGCTCTGAGGAATAAGTAGTACACACTGGGATAAAGTGAGCTAACTTGGTCAACCTATCCACCACCACCCAGACTGAATCAAACTTCCTCGCTGTCCGAGGGAGTCCACTAACAAAGTCCATAGTAATCCTTTCCCACTTCCACTCGGGAATATCAATACGCTGAAACACGCTACCGGGCCTCTGATGCTCGTACTTGACCTGCTGACAGTTGAGGCACCGTGCTACATGCCTCACAATATCCATCTTCATCTTTCTCCACCAATAATGCTGTTTCAAGTCCTGGTACATCTTCTCGGCACCTAGGTGAATAGAATACCGCGAGCTGTGGGCCTCCTCCAATATCAATTCACGAAGGCCGTCAACATTGGGCACGCATATCCGGCCTTGCATCCGCAATACACCATCACTATCAATAGTGACATCTCCGGCATCATCATGCTGAACTCTGTCCTTAAGTAAGGGCAAGTGTGGATAATCATATCGGCGCTCTCGAATACGATCATATAAAGAAGAACGAGCTACTACACAAGCCATCACCCGACTGGGCTCAGAAATATCCAGCCTTACCATCTGATTAGCTAACGCTTGAACATCAACTGCTAGGGGTCTCTCCCCAACTGGAATATACGCCAAACTACCCATACTAATAGCCTTCCGGCTCAACACATCAGCCACTACATTGGCTTTCCCGGGGTGATACAAGATAGTAATATCACAGTCTTTAAGCAATTCAAGCCATCTCCGCCGCCTCAAATTTAGATCTTTCTGCTTAAACAAATGCTGAAGGCTGCGGTGGTCTATATATACCTCACAAGATACACCATATAGGTAATGCCTCCAAATCTTCAAGGCATGAACAATAGCAGCTAACTCCAAATCATGAACAGGGTAGTTCTTCTCGTGGGGCTTTAGGTGACGAGAAGCATATGCAATAACTCTACCCTCCTGCATCAACACACAACCGAGTCTAACTCTAGAAGCATCACAATACACCGTATATGACCCTGAGGCTGATGGCAACACAAGTACTGGAGCTGTGGTCAAAGCCTCTTTGAGCTTCTGGAAGCTCTCCTCACATTCATCGGACCACACAAATGGAGCATTCTTCTGTGTCAACTTAGTCAACGGTGAAGCAATAGATGAGAAACCCTGAACAAACCGGCGATAATAGCCTGCCAAGCCAAGAAAACTCCGAATCTCTGTAGCCGAGGAAGGTCTGGGCCAATTATGCACTGCCTCGACCTTCTGTGGATCAACCCGAATACCATCACTGGACACTACATGTCCCAGAAAAGTCATAGTATCAAGCCAGAACTCACACTTAGTGATTTTTGCATAAAGTTTCTCTTCTCTCAACCTCTGCAATACCACCCTCAAGTGTTGTGCATACTCCTCCTGGCTGCGTGAATACACCAGAATATCATAAATAAACACAATCACAAAAAAATCAAGGTACGGCCGAAATACACTATTCATCAAGTGCATGAATGCTGCTGGGGCATTAGTTAGCCCGAAAGACATCACCAGGAACTCATAGTGCCCATATCGCGTCCTGAACGCTGTCTTCATAATATCCGAGTCCCTGATCTTCAACTGATGATAGCCCGATCGAAGATCAATCTTAGAAAATACACTAGCTCCCTGTAGCTGATCAAATAGGTCCTCAATACGAGGTAATGTGTACTTATTCTTCACTGTTACCTTGTTCAGCTGCCTGTAATCAATTCACATTCTCATTGTGCCATATTTCTTCTTCACGAACAACACCGGTGCACCCCAAGGTGACACACTCGGACGAATGAAACCCTTATCTAAGAGTTCTTGAAGCTGTTCTTTCAATTCTTTTAACTCTGCTGGTGCCATGCGATAGGGAGGAATAGAAATGGGCTGAGTGCCCGGCACCAAATCAATACCAAAATCGATATCTCTATCAGGCGGCATGCCTGGCAGGTCTGCTGGAAATACATACGGAAACTCCCTCACAATGGGGACCGAATCAAGACTGGGTGTATCAGCCTCAACATTTCTAATGAAGGCCAAATAAGATAAACAACCCTTGCCGATCATTCGTTGGGCCTTTATATAAGAAATCACCCTGTCGGACACATAATCAGTCAAGCCACGCCACTCGATCCTCGGATTACCTGGAATAGCTAGTGTGACTGTCTTGGCATGACAATCCAGAATCGCATGGTAAGGAGATAGCCAATCCATGCCTAGAATTACATCGAAATCTACCATGCCCGGTAGTAATAGATCAACTCGGGTCTCCAGACCCCCAATAGTATTAATACAGGATCGATATACCTGATCCACAACAACAGTATCTCCCACTGGTGTAGACACATGTATGGGCAAAGCAAGAATACCATGGGTCGTACCCAAATGATGTGCAAAATAAGTAGAGACATAAGAATAGGTGGATCCGGGATCAAATAAGACGAAGCATCCATGTGACGGACCGAGATAATACACGAAATGACCGCGTCCGAAGCACTGCAGCATCCTTCGTATCCGGAAGAGCATAGAAACGAGCACGGCTTCCACCGGTACGATCCTCACCCCTAGGGTGACCTGTGGCTACCTGACCACCACTCCCTAGCCGACTGTCGTCGGCGCCGAAGAAACGAGAGTAGAAGACGAGGGGCTGATCCCTCTGCCGAGACCGACTACGAAGCCACCGAGGACACTCTCTCTCCGATATGGCCCAAATCACCGCACTCGAAACAACAGCACGAAGATGGAAGAAGGGGCTGCCGAGGACCCTCGCTGCGGATGAACCCTCGTGCCGAGGAAGCGAGGAGCGAGCTACGAGGCGGAAGAGCACTCGGTGCGGGCGACTCGCGCGACGGCTCGCGCGACCACGGTAACCCCGATGGCCACGACGACCGCGATCCGATGAAACTCCACTGGACTCTGCACGTCCAGACCGATGAGACCTGAAAGAACAACCCACGATATGCCGGGGTTGGCCCCAGACGGAGCACTGCGAAGATGCCGGAACCACGAGGCTTTTAGCCTCTCTCTCCTCCCGCTCTCGCGGCGATCCGTCTCGATGTGACGGGCAACGTCAGCCACCTCCTCAAAGGTAGCCGTCGAAAGCTCTATCCCCGATCATCAATATGCGGATGGGATAAATAAGGCCATCGATAAATCTCCGAATCCTCTCTCTGTCCGTAGGAACCATCCACGTGGCATGACGGGCCAGCTGTGTGAATCTCATCTCGTACGGATTAACTGTCATCTCTCCCTGCTTCAACCACTCGAACTGACGTCGCAGCTCCTCTCTCTGAGACTGAGGCACGTACTTCTCCAAAAATACCGGGGAGAACTGCTGCCAAGTGAGGGGCACTGCCCCGGCGGGCCTACGCCTCTCAAAATCCTCCCGCCACTGAAATGCTGCACCGGTGGGCGAAAAGTGGTGAATGAAACACCGTCGGACTCCAGAATACCCGCGGTGTGAAGCATGCGCCGTCGCCGTCAAGAAAACCACGGGCGTCCTCGCCCTCAACACTGCTGAATGTCGGAGGCCGTAGCCTCTCAAATCTCTCCAAATGACGCCGCTCGTCATCGGGCATACGTCGGAACCATATAAGTAGGAGGCCGGTGCAACGAGCACAGCCGGCTGAGCCGGCTCGGGTGTGTGAGCCACGGGGTGCGATTCCCTCCCCTGCACGTGAAGAAGATGCGAGCGATGAGCCGCAACTACCGAGCCAAGCTCGTGCACATCGATAAGATCCGAGCCGAGGTCTCACGAAGACCGGTATCACGATGGGCACTCCGGTGCACGAACCCGAGTTGTCGGAGCGTTTGCCGCTGGAATACGGTCTCGAGCCTGCGCCACTGGTGCGAGAATCCGACCACGAGTACGGTCGGTTGGTGGGTCGGCGAGTGTTGGATGCTGCCGCCTACCTGCTACCACGACCACGGCCTCCGGGTGCCGATGGTGGTCGTCCGCCACGTCCGCTAGCACGTGTTCTCGCCATATGCGAGAGAATAGAATATGGGAAAATTTAATTTCATGATAACACAAATCGCACGATATGAATCCAAGAAAATGAGGTTTTTCCTAAAGTTTCTGTAGCCCTCCTAGGATAGATACGGACGTCTACGTACCGATCCACGAAAGCCTACTAAACCGGCTCATGACTCGCGAGTCCTAATAACCTAGAGCTCTAATACCAACTTGTCACGACCCAAATCCGGTCGTGATAGCGCCCGACAATTATGCTAGGCCGACCGGACCAACAACTACTTATCACGACGAATATCGCTCCCAAATAGACATCCCGATAAGAATATATGAGTTAAAGGACTCCGATAATAATAATAATGAACAAAATATCGACACTCCCGAAGATCCGGAGTCACGAGTCTAGAGCCTATAACAAAACCCAAGAGGAATAGAGAGTACTGTATACAAATACTCAAGTACGAATACAAAATACAAATAACAACCGGAAATGAGAGGAGAAGCTAGGTTATGCGAACGTAGGCGACTACCTCGACAACTCCATATGACACCGCAAACGCTGGAATTGTCATCGTCTCTCGCTCCCGAGTACACGAGTGCGCACACAAAAGGTGCGAGGAGTAGGGGTGAGTACTAAGTACTCGGTGAGTAATAAATATATACAAGTAGGCTGAAAATAAGAAATCCACAGAATACCACATCATGAAGCTAAACTACGGTTCGAATCTCCTACGAACTAGCATCGACAATACAATACAGCTACCACAGGAGTAATTTAACAAATAAAGATGCAATGCGATGCACATAACCGCTACGGCGTGTGGCCGATCCAATTTAACGTCGACGGCGCTCGCCGGGGGTGTGTACGGACTCCGGAAGGGCTCCTACGGCCCAAGCGCAATGCTGCTGTGGCGTGCGGCCCGATCCTCCTATCAACCATCTGCGGCGTGCAGCCCGATCCCATGCTCGGTCCACGATAAGCAATTAAGTCACAAAATAGTTCATTTTTCTTAATTCCAGTTCTTAATTTATAAAAAAATACTTAACTTTTATTTAATTTGCAAAAACCCGTGACTTAACATTTCAAAAAGGTGATTTCAATTTCTAGGACTGAGATTAGTGATTTAAGCAAATATAGCTATCACATAAATATTGTCCTCTAAGGACGCTACAGATCGGCACAAGGCCCCAAACAAGGCTTACAACCCACAAATATATCAAATACAGTGTATTTCCAACACTAACAACATATTATTCACATCCGGGATGGACCATATCTCAATCCCTAGTCACAAATCAATCCCGTACCTGCCACGATGTGCGAGCCACGCCCTACTAGCGTTACAATGTGCTATGCCGGGGTTTCGAACCCTCAGGCTACCATATACACAAACTACTCACCTCTAGCCGGTCGTACACTCGTCCGCGATGCCTTTTCCTTTGAATTTAGCTCCCTCGTGCGTAGAATCTAGTCAAACCACAATAATTATATCAAATACGGGTCAAAGAATCATAACCCATTTCAATTTACATGAAGTTCGCATAAATACACTAAATTGGTAAAACCCGACCCCGGGCCCACTGCCCGGAAAATTCCGAAATTGGTACCAACGCGACCCTCATCTCGCCACGAGTCCGAGCATATAAAATTTATCAAAATCAGAATTCAAATGGCCTTCCAAAACTCAAAATCCCGTTTTCAATATCTAGGCCACATTTCTTCAAATTTCTACCCAAATTCATGAAGATTGATGTTAATTCTACCATAAAATGATGTTTTTGAGTCAAGAATCTTACCTCCGATGAATACCTGATAATTTCTCAGTGTTTTCCTCGAGTTTTCTTCTCTCTAGGGCTCAAAATTGTATTTTGGGGGTGTAAACCCGCGACCCCTCTGTTCTGTGATTTAATTCACTGCCAGAGCAGTTTGCTCTATGCGATCGCGACTCGCCTCACGCGATCGCGATGTTCAAAAATCCGGCCTCACGCGATCGCGTCTCTCTTCCTGCGATCGCGTAGCACAAATTCCCTGGACCCCAATTCTCTCCTACGTGATCGCGTAGATGCTCATGCGATCGCGATGGCTACCCGGTTAACTCTACGCGATCGCGACTGGTGATCCTGTGATCGCATTGGTCTAGCCCCTAACCCTACGCGATCGCGTACCCCTCCCCGCGATCGTGGAGAGCAAAATTCTGCTGCATTTATGACATCAACCAGCCTTCTCATTTTTCCCAAAAATGGTCCGTTTGGACCCCCGGATTCATCCCGAGACCCCCGGGACCTCAACGAAAACCACCAACATACTCCAAAACACGATACGAACTTGTTCCAATAATAAAAACAGCATACGAAACATAAAAATCACCATTTACTCACGAATTCAAGCCTAAGTTTCTTCAAAACTTTCAAAACTAACATTCAATCCAAAACCCGATCAAACGATGTCCGAATGACCTGAAAATTTGCAGACATATCCAAAATCACATAACGAAGCTACAGAAATTGTCGGAATTCCATTCCGACCCCCGGATCAAAATCTCACCTACCATCCGGTTTCCGCCAAAATTCAACCTTCGCCAATTCAAGCCTAAAACTACACCGGACCTCCGAATTCAATTCCGATTGTTCTCCTAAGTCATAAATGATCCCCCGGAACTAGTCAAATCATCAGAATTCGGTTCCGAGCACTCTAACTCAATAGTCAACTCTTGGTTGACTTCCCATATTCAAGCTCCTTCAAACATGCTATTTGCTTCATTTTCAATCCAAATCACTCCTAACTCACCCGATATACTCTAATACTGATTTAAAAGCATAAGATGTACAAATGCAAGGTAACGGGGTGGTAATTCCCGTAACGACGGGCCGGGTCATTACAATAACTTTAAACAAGTTCTCATGAAAATTACAATTTTAATTGGAATACTTTACAAGATTAGGAAAGAAGTATTTCAGAATAGAATATTTTTATTATCTAATATTGTTCAAATTGTATAAAAATGATTCCCTCTATAAAATATTATTTGAGAATAATATGAACAAAAGGTTAAGACAACTAATTTGGGAATTTTGTTTTCTTTATTATATACTGGACAACATAAGAGGTATCATTATGCAGGATTATACTTTTTCTTCTATGAATATGTTAGTTGGGAACTTCCTCTGTGTTTAATAAATAATTCAACATATATTTAAATTTCAAAATACAAAATTAAATACTTTTAAAAAATTCCAACATATAATTATGATAAAGAAAATTGTATTACACCCTAAAGTATCTCAATCACAAAATTAGGTAAAAAGTATTTAAGAATAAAATATTTTTATTAAAGAATATTGTTCAAATTGTATAAAAATGATTCCCTCTATAAAACGTTATCTAAGAATAATATAAACAAAAGGTTAAGACAACTAATTTGGGAATTATTTTTCTTTATTATATACAGAGCAACATAAGAGGTATCATTATGCAGGATTATACTTTTCCTTCTATCAATAAGTTAGTTGGGAACTTCCTCTGTGTTCAATAAATAAATCAACATATATAAAAATTTTAAAATACATAAATATAAAATTAAATATTTTTAAAAATTCCCAACATATAATTATGGTAAAGAAATTGTATTACACCCGAGAGTATCCCAATCATAACTAATAAAACTAGAAAAATAGTGTAATGCTTTAATATAAAGCCAATTTGACAAGTATTTAGAGTGATTGAAAAATAAATTTATTTTCAATAAATTATTCAGACGTGATTAAACTAGAATAAAAAAAAAATTTGGTGAAAAAATTCTGAATAGTTAAGAATTACAGTTAATATTTCAAAAATAAAAAAACTTGTCAACTATTTGGAAATAAAATGAATATGTTTCATTATTCATATTTTGATTAATATAAAAAGAAAAAATAATGCATTAACACAATTGAAAATACTAAAAGAGTAAACTTATATATATTCAAAATTTAAACAATGGGAAAATACATCACAACTTATTTTTCAATTAACTTTTCAATCATTTTTTATAATAATTTTAAGTTTGGTGATGCAAAACTCTTTTTCTTTAAAATAAGAATATGTAGAAATACTCTACATTGCACTTGAAGTATTATATAATCTTTATATAATAAAGTATTAGGGTTCTAACAAGTATTACAAAGTAATTGGTATATTAATATGATTTTCAAAAAATTAAATTACCAATAAAGATTTAAAAATTAATACAAGTAAATATGGTTTTATACGTTATTACACAAATTCCTATGTTATTTTTTTTTATTAAAGACGAATAAAGTTTGTTATTAGCAATAGACTAGGAAGTATTAAAAGGAAGAAAATAAAAAAAATAACAATTGGGCATGTGCATCGCACATGTACGTCATCTAGTATATATAGAAAAGGAAAGATGGTTGACCAAGGTCATATATGTCATTTCATAAAAAATTATGTATTTATTTCATAAATGCAAAATACACGTGGACCCCACATTCCTCTAGCCACACCTCTCCTTTAGATGCACTATGCATGTGTTGATTACACTATTTGTGTAGTGAAGTCGAGGCCAGCCAATAGAACATTTAACTCCTCAAATATCTGACAGTTACTAATCATAAATAAGCTTAAAGCAAGAATATTGTAACCAGCAATACACACATAACTGCGATAACAAGAAAAGCCAACCCAAATCCAGCCCGCAATCGGGGTGTCACAAGTCATGAGCTACTACAGAGTTTAATAACTACTACAAGACTGTATCTAAGAACATAGTCCGAAGATAACGAAGTACATATAATAAATAAGAAACGGGAGTTGTGGACGCTGACAGCTACCTCGTATCTCCGATCCACCTGATTTGGATGAAAGCAGTGCTTAGGAACGAACTCTGCTATACCTGTATCTGCACACACGGTGCAGGAAGTAATGTGAGTACTCTGACCCAGTGAGTAATAAAAATAAATAATATCTGAGAACATAGAAATCCCACAAAGGCACAATTTATGCAATCTCAAGCAGTAAAATCAGGTAAACAATAGAAACCAGGGAAAGACACTAAGAAAACTCTTTGAAAATAGTTAAAAACAATTATTCTCAATCAATAAGAGTTACTTAGGAACCTGCCCTTCGGGCGCCATATCAAACTTTCAGTACAATATCGGCCCCGCGGGCTCCGTATCAATCACTCAGTACAACATCAGCCCCTGAGGCTCACTCTTACTCATATGGGTACCCGCGCTCACTGAGGGTGTGCAGACTTCGGAGGGGCTCCTACAGACCAAGCGCTAATAACAAGGCCTAAAAGCTTGAATAATATCAATACGAGGCCTGAAAGCCCGCTCACAATACACTCGAGGCCTGAAAGCCTCCTCACATAACACTCAAGGCCTGAAAGCCTCCTCACATAACTCATCATATCCTCACACATGGCCCTTGGCCTCCATCAGTTCGAAAATATAATCAAAAGCCCCTCCGGCATCAGTAAAACAATCATACTCAGCTCAAATAATAGTTCAAATATCAATTAAAAACTCTAGGTTTGAGTAAAATATGGATGATTTTATGAAACAGTATAAATCATATGGACTGATTTCAAATAATATTTTAAATAGTGAGGAAAGCTGTGATGATAGCTCATAAGGAGTTCAAACAGTCACTAATAAGCCCCAAATATGGTAATAAGCCCAAATCATAGTAAAAAATAATAAGTCATAGCTAATATGCGGTAAAATATCATCTGGACTGGACCAAGTCACAATCCCTAATAGTAAATGGCTTTGCGCTCGTCATTGCACGTGTGTCTCATCTCAACACAGCACCAAGTTGTGCAAGTCCGGGGTCTCAAGCCCTCAGGACATCATTTAAAGTCATTACTCACTTTTAGCTGGCCAAGAGTCTAGCTCGCCAAGCCGTTGCCCCCCGAATCGACACGCGCGTCAAATCTAACAAAAATTAAAGCGAATACATCACAATATGCCAATGGGACAACAACTAATCGAAAACAATTAAAATATAGCAAAAATCTTGAAACTAGCAAAACCTGAGCCCCGTGTCCACTTCTCAAAAAATTACAAAACTCACATTATCGGATTTATTGCCTCGCCACGCGTCCGTGCATATCAAGAACTCCCAAATCCGAGCTCAAATGACCTATCAAATTCCAATTTGAAATATCAAAAACTCAAGCCCTAATTTTACCCCTTTTTGGTGAATTTCAACCAATTTTTATGTTAAATCTAATATAATCTCGAGTATTTAGGCTAAGGAACTTACCTCCAATCAATCCTCCTTAAATCCCTCTTCAATTAGCTCTTTCAAGCTCCAAAATCGCTCAATAATGGAGGAAACATAACATAGGCTCGCGAAAGAAATAACAATTAAAAACCCTTCTGTCCACTACAACTTCCGCTTCTGCAGCCACACAACCACTTCTGCAGCCACACAACCACTTCTGCAGTTACCGCTCTTGCGGTCTCTTTCCGCTTCTGCAAACTTCCACTTAAGGGGCATGGCCGCTTCTGCGGTCCAAAGCTCGCACCCGCGATACCGCTCCTGCAGTCAAGGCTTCCGCTTATGCTAAACCAGCCCTGAGCTTGAATTCTGCTTTTGCGCCTGCTCATCCGCTTCCGAGATACCACACCTGCGGTCCCAAAATTGCAGGTGCTAAAACACCATATACCAGCAACCTTCAGCAACACACAAGGACAACTTTCTTCCCATTGGCCATTCGGATTCACCTTGAGGCCCGCGAGACCTCAACCAAAAGTACCAACATATCCTAAAACATCATATGAACTTGTTCCAATCATCAAAACACATCAAACAACACTAAAATCATCATTCACATCAGATTCAAGCCTAAGTTTCTTCAGAACTTCTGAAATGCGCATTCGATCAAAAACCCAACCAAACGATGTCCGAATGACCTAAAAATTTACACACATATCCAAAATCACCTAATGAAGCCACTGTAACTCTCGGAACTACATCTGGACCCTCGAATCAAAATCTTACCTATCAACCGAAATTCGCCAAAATTTTAACTTCGCCAATTCAAGCCTAATTCTACACCGGACCTCCAAAATCAATTCTGATCACTATTAAGTCACAAATCATTCCCCGAAGCTAACCAAATCACCGAAAATAACATCCGAGCCCTATAACTCATAAGTCAATGTCCGGTAGTCTTTTCTAACTTAAGCCTTCCTTAAAGAGACTAAGTGTCTCATTTCTTGTCAAAACCAATCCAAATCAACCCTCACACACCACATATCGATAATGAAATATTAAGAAGCAATAAATAGGAAAAATGGAGCAGTAACACATGAGACGACGGGTCGGGTCGTTACATGCTCCCCAACTTAAATAATCGCTCATTCTCAAGCGTACCCAGAGTTATACTAGAAGCCAACCAATAGCTAAATAACCTTACCAAGCATATATTCGGGGTGATCTCACGTCACCCTATCTCACATAGGTCTGATAATACAACACAAATGAAATTTCATAGTCCATCTAGACCATAAACTGTAGAACCACATTGCACTTTTCGAAATCATACCCACAATAAACCCGATATAGATGAAATAAGCCACACTTACAACCTCAGGTGAAATCATACAATATACCACACAATCCAACACTCGAAACAATAGTCTGCATTCACAGCAGTTGCCCATAATACCCAAATACCGATAGAAACTTCTTATTAGCTAAAGTCTTATTCCAACACTTTTATATACTGCCAACGATAAATAAAACATGCGATAAACCATAACCATTCATCAAGTCACCCATACATGAAGCCGCTTCCTTGTTAATTAATACCACAATAGATTTCCGGGCAAACCTCGATATAAACCCTCTAACCAGCTAAAATCACATATGTTCGCATTTATTATTGGCTCCAATGATCACCTCGAATTCAACACACCACCCTAGTGATACGACACCTCAATACAAGCCTAAGCCACAACTTGTGTAATGCACACACCATTATGGGACAGTCTGGCCATACTCAAATCATGACAAATGACTCAAACGAAAGAGTTGTACCCCAAGCTCAACAGTACCATTACAACACAAAGCTGAGACCCCATCTCACATCATAGAAATAGAGTACCTGAATCCTCCTCAAAAGGTCATAACTTCACGTGGCCTCGCCACAACGCTCGACCTATCCAAACAATGCTACACATGAAGCACCTCAAGTCACCATGCTCAAAATAAACAGCCACGCATAGACTGATTCCTGAAACCAAGCAATCCATCACACCTACAGTGAAGCAAGTAGTATATACCATTCAATCCTGAAAGGACATAGCCGATGCGCTATTCGCTGAGCAACACCCAATACAGACTTCCCTTAGAAACTAGGAAGCAAGGCATACAAAGTAACATATGTAAAACTATTCTCAACATCACATTATTGCAGCGTGCAATCCGATCCAGATAACATACCCATGGCGGCGTGCCACCCGATCCACACAAATATCTCATATAAAGAGATGCACATCGAGCCAAATTTGCTTATTATAACAAAATACCAAGATCGGTCGTAATCATACTGAGTGCATAATGATACCTACTTAAAGCATTGTAAGCTACAAAACTCAACTTGTACTATGAGTCTCGATAGCACCGCACTATACGTTCCCACAGTCCAAAAATCATGATGCCTCACAACACAAAAAAACTACTCATAGATCTCCCCAGATCACTAGCATGCTCAATAATGATCGAATCAACCTATCTTTCATCAATACAATCCGGAGCCAACCACGCCAACTCCAGCTAAACACGTATTCAATCAGCTTACCAACAAACTCATTACCAGGAAGCCTGAAGTTGCTCCTTCCACTACTATAACTTATGCCGGAGCCGTATGATACGGTGCCCGACACCAACTCAATATCGAAATACACAATCTCGCCTGCAACATGCCCGACCACAAGGAACACATACAAAAAAGTCCTTCAATACCGAAACTGAATCAATGGTAGAAACCTCTATACTGACATCCGTCACAAAGGCCGAATTAGGAAAGCATTCCTTCCCAGCCGTCCGTTGGTCTTTGGAACGAAACCATTCTGCTAGAACATAGTCCGATGAACCTCGCCATGCAACCTGTGGCATTTTTCGACAAAACTCATAGCTCAATTGTCTAGAATAATCCAACACTGAAACAACCAATCTACACCGCAATATCATATCCAGAATCTAATATACCAAGCAAAGAAAGATCCACTCGGGCTTCCAAACCCTAATAGCCAATAACGAAACCAATACACACTATCTACCACCACTACATAGCCTGAGCATGGGAACTCTCAGTCTCCAGCTCCACGTAGCACACAAATTACTATACCTGATCCCAAATTTTGTAGTATACATACATATAACACATCAAGTATTCATCCCATGAGAGGTATTCTAAAATTTCCCGGTGCACTAAATAAACTCAATTATCAACAGTCGATCCAACAAGAAAATTCTAATACCACCAAAGTGCCATCAACTTAATTATATTTCCCTTTTCTGATACATATACCCTCGCCAAATCACAATGATAGCAGTACCATTTTTCCTTAATCATCCGAAGATCAATTTTTTAATCACTTGCAGCTGCCCGTGCTGCTTACAAATTAAGGAATTTCCATTCTGAACTGAACCGTAACCTTATACACACAAATCCCAATCCTCCACAACATATCGCATATACTATACCACACTAGGATAACATGAGAACTTCATCTCCTTTTTCATAACCACAAACTAAACTGCCAGGACCGAATCCTTCTATCCAAACCAGGCTAAGCAAGTTGTCAAAAGTCAAGAACCTTGCTGCACAATACATATAAAAGTTCATTACCTCAACATACGAAGAAGTAATCATATCTTTACTATACCAATTTTGTCTATAATCAAGTTGTTCCGTCTATCAAATTTCCATTCTGGTCCATCATCAACTTGATATTCTCCCTTGTTATAGCACCACAATACCTCAACCCAGGTTTACCATATGGGACTCGAGCATAAGACTGTCTAAGACCCATAAGCCACTGAATACTCTTAATGCTTATCAAAAATACCATGTTGCAGAATACTTTACTTGAAGAACTACCTGCGAATCTAAATTCATTACCATTACTTTTCGGATACGGATACATAAAATCCCATAATTAACGTAAAGCACCATAACTCTTGATCTTCTCTAATGAAAATACTATCTCTAGCCACATACACAAACTTAAGACACATGATTATTACATGCACAATTTTGAACACAATAAAACCACTATCGAGAGTCATTCACTCTTATACAACTGTGAATTACCTGACTTAACGAATAGAAAAACTCGTTCCGTATTAGCACTCTGACACCGCAGAACATGATCCTGTACAAATACAAACAACCATCTTCCTTCTCCATACACTGAACATTCTTTATCAACGACAGCTCAAGGCATCCTAGTATTTCCTCACATTTATGAAGTACCATATTACCTTTATCAAAATTTTCCTTCACACGTGCCATCCTCGGATCAATTTCCGCAATCAGAACTGAGCGGCCAACATACCTCAAAATGGAACAAACATAGCACATAACCGTGCAACCAGCTAATCACTAGCAACCTCCCCAACTTGGATCTAAGACATCAATTAGAATATATTCAATAACCCATAATACTTTTACTTTAATGATGGCACAATATTATAGTGAGATTAAACTCAAATCATCTACTAGTGTATGAAAACACAGATCATCTGGTACTGAAATTCTCTACAAACCTCGCATTCATTTCCACTTCAATTGAGTCCACTCTCTAAGCAACCCAAGTTTTCAAATTTCAACACATACACTTCAATTACACATGAGATCTTCTAACATACACACAAGGTTCATACCACTCAAGAACACTACGCATGATATAACCCTCTTGCTTCGCCTCAGTTTAACATTTTATCACACCTTCCACCATCATATAAGTTAAAAACTCCAAGTTTGAGTAAAATATGGCCGAGTTTATGAAACAGTGTAAATCGCATGGACTAAGTTCAAATAATATTTTAAATAGTGAGGTAAACTGTGATGATAGCTCATAAGGAGTTCAAACAGTCAGCAATAAGCCTGAGATATGGCAATAAGCCCAAATCATAGTGAAAAACAACAAGTCATAGATAAGACGCGATAAAATATCATCCGGATTGGACCAAGTCACAGTCCATAATAGTAAATGACCCTGCACTCGTCATTGAACGCGTGTCTCATCTCAACACAACATCAATTTGTGCAAGTCCGGGGTCTCAAGCTCTCAGGACATCATTTAAGGTCATTACACACTTCTAGCTGGCCAAGCGTCTAGTTCGCCAAGACTTTGCCCCTCAAATCGACCTCCACGCTCACCAAATCTAACCAAAATCATAGCGAATACATCACAATATACCAACGGGACAACACCTAATCGAAAATAATTGAAATATAGCAAAATTCTCGAAACTAGCAAAACCCGGCCCTCGGCCCGCTTCTCAAAAAATTACAAAACTTACATTACTGGATTCCTTGCCTCGCCACGAGTCCGTGCATATCAAGAACACCCAAATCCAAGCTCAAATGACCTATCAAATCCCAATTTCAAATATCAAAAACTCAAGCCCTAGCTTTACCCCTTTTTGGTGAATTTAAACCAATTTCCATGTTAAATCTAACATAATCTTGAGTATTTAGACTAAAAAACTTACCTCCAATCAATCCTCCTTAAATCCCTGTTTAATTAGCTCTTCCAAGCTCAAAATTTGCTTAACAATAGAGGAAAAATAACATAGGCTCACAGAAGAAATCACAATTAAAAACCCTTCTGTCCACAACAACTTCCACTTCTGCGGCCACACAACCGCTTCTGCGGTTACAGCTCTTGCAGTCTCTTTCCACATCTAAGGACTTCCACCTAAGGGGAATGACCGCTCTGCGGTCCAAAACTCGCACCCACGACACCGCTCATGCGGTCAAGGCTTCCGCTTATGCGGAACCAGCCCTAAGCTTGAATTCCATTTTGCACATTCCCATCCGCTTCTGCGATACCGCACCTGCGGTCCCAAAACCGCAGGTGCGAAAACACTAGATACCAGCAACCTTCAGCAACACACAAGTCCAATTTTCTTCCCGTTGGCCATCAAGATTCACCTCGAGGCCCACGGGACCTTAACCAAAAGCATCAACATATCCCAAAATATCATAAGAACTTGTTCCAATTATTAAAACACATAAAACAACACTAAAATCATCAATTCACATAGGATTCAAGCCTAAGTTCTTCAAAACTTCCGAAATGCCCATTTGATCAAAAACCCAACCAAACGATGTCTGGATGATCTGAAAATTTGTACACATATCCAAAATCACCCAACGAAGCCACTGCAACTATCGAAACTCTATTTTGACCCTCGAATCAAAATCTCACGTATCAACCAGTATTCGCTAAAATTTTAACTTCGCCAATTCAAGCCTAATTCTACACCGGACCTCCAAAGTTTATTTCGATCACGCTCCTAAGTCACATATCATTTCCCGAAGCTAACCAAATCACCAGAAATCACATCCAAGCCCTATAACTCATAAGTCAACATCCAGTGCACTTTTTCAACTTAAGCCTTCCCTGAAGAGACTAATGTCTCATTTCTTGTCAAAACCAATCCAAATCAACCCTAGTCGGGTCGGGTCGGGTCGTCATAACCAAATATTGTCGGTTTTTAAAATTGAAAATAAAAAACAATCCAAATTAAAAACAATATCGATTTACTTAATTGGTTTGGTTCGGTATTCAATTTGGATCGATTTTCCGTCAAACCGTGAACACCCTTAGATTTTATCATACACCTATAAATAGTCCTTAAACATAATTTTTATAGAATTTTAGACCGAGGGAGAGCACAAAGCCGTCGTGGAGGCCGGAATTCATCAAATTCAATCTTTCTTCCGTCAAATATAGTAATTATTAAGTTTCTTCAGATGAATTGTTGTTTTGCTACCATGACTATGTAGAGCTAAACTTCAGGTTCTAGGGTTTTGGTTGTCATGAATATTAATGTTTATTAATTATATTATCGTTAATTAGAGTTATCATATTTGGTTATTTCTTTAATTATGTGTTTAATTGCTTAATTATATGGCTAGCAGATGAATTTTATTTACTATCTATGTTATGCTCAAGAAAGCTGTGTTTAGATTAGAGTAGAATTAGAGAGAGCTTGTTTGTGAACCTGTGGCTCGGGGAAAGATTTTGCAGTTAGTATAGGAATATGCCTAACAGTCTATCTTCTATACCATATTATATTCGTTCATGATAGATTCATGACCATAGGAGTATAGGGTTGATATATTATAGATAGACGGATAATATCAGGGTAACGTGCTATTTATATAAATGGTCTAGTCGACTATCAATCATAGATAATTTAGATTAACAAATGTTATTACGAACTCAATAAGATTGATAAACCAACCATGACCCTGGAATCTATATCTCACTTGGTCACTTTTTTAATCTCCGCAATAGTAGATTAATATAAAACATCACTCGAAAATATCTTGGACGATTAATTAATTTTAGTTTGATTAATTAACGATCAATCTAAATTTCTGTGGGTTCGAAATCCAACTTTCGAGTCACCTTATTACTTCACGGCCACATATACTTGCACGTACTTGGGGAACCAACAAGTTTTTGGCGATATTGCTGGGGACTTAGTTATTGATTATTTATCTAAGTTAAGCTTTTAATTTATTTCTATTCAAGTTTTTAATTTACCTATTTTGTTATTTTTCTATATTAGACTGTTACTCTTATCTTTATATATTTTGTTTGTTTTTTATTTTTGTAAATATTTTTATTTTTATAATAATTTGATTTTACTCTTTAGTGTGTTTCTAGTTCTCTCAGTATGACATTTGGTGATGAAATATCAGAGGTAAGATTATTGATGAAGACGCTTGTTTAATGGAAGACTTTTATGGTGTGACTTTTTGGGCTTGTCATGATCTAAACTCTAGGAGGTCTGAATTTGAATATAGGAGTAATGGTTGGTATTGGGACGGATATTTACGATTAAGGGAATATGAGGAACGAAGTTCTCTTCTAACAAAATTGGTGAATGATTGACCGAAGAAGAGAGTTTATCTTGCACAAGAAAATGACAAGTTTTGCTTGGCTTTACACAACTTGGATGTATATTTTGAGTGTGAAGGTTGATGCGTTCAACGCCTAATGTCACGACCCAATTTCCCCTATGTTGGATTTTGTGATAGCACCTAGCCTTAGGGGCTAGGTAAGCCTAACATTTTACTGAATATCAATAACAATAAAGAAAGTCTAATAGTCTCGATATAGAATATTTATTGAATTTACAATTTGTCTAAACCGGTAGTACAAGTTATAAGCTCTACGGAGTTTCCTACAACTTCTAAATGCACTCTTTGGAAATAAGTGATATAGTGTGAATACAAGAGTAGGAAGGTAACTCTGAAGTCTGCGAATGCAGAAACAAGTTTACCTTGAGTCTCTACAACAACGACCAACACAACTACTAATGACAATTACCTGGATTTGTAAAAAAATATACAGAAGTGTAGCATGAGCATACCACAACGATGCCTAGTATGTATCAAGACTAACCTCGATGGAGTAGTGATGATGAACAATTAAGAAACATACTGGTCTAATAAACTGGCAAGTATAAGTATAGGAATAACATAATAGATATGAAGACTACACGATATGGCTAACAATACAGAAATTTGCAATAAGGAAAGAAACAACAAGTAACAACGGAACGCCATAATAAGGACACATAAGAGTAAACAGAAACACAACCCAAATCCGAAATCACTAAACAGTAAAGATAAATAATAATTTAGCAATAATTGCAGTTTTTACTTCAGGCCTTAGCCAACAAACTCCAATCAGTTTGTTAAATCCTTCAAATATAGATCTTTCACCGATAAGTTTTCAAATAGAAATGTTTAGAATATTATCATTCTAATTAAAAAAGATATTTTAAAATATACTTACTCAAAATAAATATCTTTCAAATATAGTTCTTTTGAAATAAATACCTTTCGAATATAATCTTTACAAATAAATATTCTTCGAATATAAGCCACCATGTGACATGTAACGACCCGACTGGTCATTTTGCACTTTCCAACTCAGTTACCCTAAATAATACTTTCCGCATTTGCTTTAGCTCAATTATGACTTGCGAGGGCGGGTGATTCCCGAGTTAGAAGAATTTCGGGCAAGAATAAGACTAGTTGTTTCTTTAAGTTTCTTTAAAAAGGCCAAGTTTGACTTTGGTCAACATTTTGGGAAAAGAGTTCTGGAATCAATATCCGGCAATTTTTGAGGGTCCGTGAAAAAATATGGGACCTGGACGTATGTCCGGAATAGAATTTTGAGGTCCCTAGCCCGAGTAATAGAATTTTATGTAATAATTGTTAAGTTTAAGTTTCAAGATTTAAATATACTAATAAATTATTGTTTTTATAGGTATCGGGTTCAGCTTTTGATTCCAAAATATGGTACAAGTTCGAAATATCAGTTAAGACCTGCCCGAAAAATTTGGTGTCAATCCGAGTAGTTTAAGGGCATTTTGACCCGTTGATAGGAAATTAAGAACTTAAGTTCATTAGATTGGATCAATTGGTTTTGGGGTCCAATTCCTTTATTTAATTATGTTTTGGGTGTTCCAAGGGTTCGACTAGCCCCGCCTTGTGATTTCAAACTTGTCGGTAAGGGGAGATCGCAGATGCGGCTTTGGGACAATAGAAGCGGTCCCGCCTATGCGTACAGACGACCGCAGAAGCAGTCTGGTCAACCCCCCTGAACTGTAGAAGCAGCTAAACAAATGCATAAGCGGTTTGCGCAGGTGCGAAAATGTGCCCGCAAAAGTGAAAAATCGTTGGGCCAGCAAAGTTCATTTAGTATGAACTCCAACCCTTCTCTCTTATTTCTTATCCGATTTTGGGACGATTTTGGAGCTTTCAAAGAAAGGGTTTCAACAAACCATCACTAGGTAAGTAATCCCCACACACCCTTAGCTTAAATACATGAACATTAGATAGATTTAACACAAAAATATCAAATAACATCAAGGGTGAGGGCTAGACCCAGGGTTTTGGTAAAATCATGATTTAACCACCTAGTTAGTTATGTAATGGACTAAAATTTACATATTAGTAATCCTTAGGTTATAGAGAATAATTTCTTTGAAAATTCTTGGAATTCGGGCACGTGGGCCCGGGGTCGAAATTTATTAAACTTGTGGGAAAGGTTGAGAAATCACTTAATTAGCTAGAATTCAACCTTGTAAGCATTCATTGATCAGAGTTGGTGCTTGTTCGGCTTCGAATTGAGCTTGGAGCCTAGTCGTGTGATTTAAAGAGTGCTTCGAAGCGTGGTGAGTCTCCTTTCTGACCTTGTAAGAGAGAGTTGTCCCATTAGGTTTTTTGTTGAATACCTGTTTCTAAATGGTGGACTACGCATGTGTTATGTGACAAGAGCCTGTGCGTAGCTACTACTATGTTATATGTCTGGGTAGCTTAGGACCTATATCATGCCTATTAAATGTGTCCCCTATGTTAAATTTTTGTCATGAACACCTAGTCTGCACTAGAGACTTAAAGAGGAGGATATGAGCTTATTTCTATAGTTAATTATGTTTGATTTGGTATTTCGGCCATTTATGTGTCATGTATGTGAACTTGATATTTTATTCTTATTTGTGGATCGGGCCGATCAACTCGGTATGAATAGATGCATCTATATGTGCACCGTCGACCCTCGGTAAGTGCACATTTATTTTTGCTGGTTCGGGATGTCACCTCGGTATTATGTGCGCATGTTAAATGGGAAAAGCCTATATATGCTTTGCTTTGCCTTTATCTCACTTGATAAATTATGAACTTGATGTTGTAATATTCTAGATTTGTACTACATGCTATAATTTGTTGTTACTTGCAAATTCCATGTTTGATCATGCCATATTCACACATATGTATATATATTAATTGACCTTAGTATGTATCGAGTCGACCTCTCGTCTCTACTTCTTCGAGATTAGACGGGATACTTACTGAGTACACGTTGTTTATGTACTCATGCTACACTTCGGTACTTAAATGTACAGGGTTTGAGGCAGGTGGATCCGGACATCACTCTAGTGCATATCAGTGAGCACTTCTGGGACTTCTACGGTGAGCTGCCTTTCTCATGCCGATCTTCAGTTGAAGGAGTCCTTTTTTGTATTTATGATTTTCTATCTATTCTGATTCAGGTAGTAGGAAGGTGTTATGTATACTTTTGTGTATTCTCTACTAGTCTCCCGTAGCTAGTGACAATTGGTTCTGGCACACACTGTAGAGAACATTCGTTTTTTTTGGATTTGTATAGCTATGTCACCACTTTATGATTTTGCTAGCTTTTTTTCATTTACTTGAAAAACGTTAGTATATCTAGTTTGATTAAACTAAAAATAGAGACTTAATCATAATGCCACAGCTGGCTGGCCTAACTATGGTGTTAGGTGCCATCATGACCTATTTAGGCAAAATGGGTCGTGACAATATGGTATCAGAGCACTAGGTTCACGTAGGTCTCACAAGTTATGGGCAAACCTAATAGAGTCTTGTAGATCGGTACGGAGACATCTGTATTTATTTTTGAGGGGCTATAGGGTGTTAGGAAAGACTACTCTTTATTCATTCTTCATCGTGCAAGGGTCAGTGTACAAAATTTCCTCTTTTATTCTCTCACAGATGGTGAGAACCCGTATGTCCGACATTCTAGACCCGGGAGGAGCTGCTCCCTCCATTGCCAGAGGCTAAGGTAGAGTCGGGGGGAGGGCACCGGCCCGTGGTAGGGGACAAGGACATCCCAGAGCAATTCCAATTGCACCACCAGCAAACCCTGTGGGTGATCCCAATATTGAAGAGCAGGGCGAGGCGCCGCAGCTATGCCTACTCCGGCGTAATTCATGACTACGCCGGGATTTAACGAGGTCATGGGTTTTATGCTTCAATTCATTGACACCATAACTCAGGCTGGTTTATTTCCAGCAGACCGAGCAGCTTTGCAGGCAGGAGGGGGAGTACATACCCCTACTTCTCAGGCTCCAGTTCATGCAGTTGCGGTATATCAGACTCCGGGTACCCAACCAGCAGATGGGGTTCAGCCAGTTACTGCAGCTGTACCCCAACCTAGGCCAGTTGTGGATTACGATCCATAGAAGTTACTAGATAGATGGACAAGACTTCACCCCCCAGTCTTTGGAAGCGAGCGTCATGAGGATGCTAAGGATTTCATCAACATGTGCGGGTACAGACTGCACACTATGAGGATATTGAAGTCAAATGGAGTTGATTTTACTACTTTTTTGCTTGAGGGCGGGGCCTACAGATGGTGGCAGTCTTATATTCTTGGCAGGCCCATCGGTTCTCTTCCCATCCCTTGGGGTCAGTTTGTGCAGTTGTTTCTGGACATGTATATTCCGCCCTTTGAGTGGGAAGAGCTGCGGTATCAGTTTGAGCACCTTGAGCAGGGTTAGATGTCTATGACCGACTACGAGGCGAGGTTTTCTGAGTTATCTTGCCATGAACTCATGATACTTCCGACAGATGCAGAGAGAGTACGAAGGTTTGTCACTGGATTGCAGCCCAGTATTCGATTGGGTATGGCTCGAGAGGTAGAGATGGGTATAGAGTATTAGCTTGTGGTCAATATTGCTTGCCAGATTGAGGGTTATCGTTAGAGGGGTAGGGAGCAGATACAGTAGGACAAGAGAGCCATATTCCTTGGAGAGTTCAGATGTGCCCCAGTTAGGGGCAAAGGTTAGATTGGGAGGGGTCAGCCCAGTAGGCCCCCATCACCAGCACCACCACCTCCCGCCCAGGGTGCTCCAGCACGCCCCTATTTCAATGCCATGCTAGAGAGTTCCTACCACCCGCCAACTATTCAGAGTTCTACTAGTGGGTATTCAGGTCCTCAGGGTTCTTCTGATCCCTACTTTAGTGCTATGCCGGAAACTTCATAATATCCGCTGGTTATCCAGGCTCCTCCTACAGGAGATACGAGCCATTAGGGACAGTCATCAAGGCATCATGCCGCAGTACCATATTGCTTTAAGTGTGGTGATCCATACCACATAAGGAGATATTGTCCCTGGGTTAGGGGCAAGGCAGTACAGCATGGGCAACAACCCATGACTACGGCACCAGCGGCCCAGTCATCTAGAGGTAGAGGGCAGAGTGTTAGAGGCCGATCTAGAGGTGGAGTCCAGATGGGGAGAGGTCACCCAACTACTCCTCAGTCAGGAGGAGGCCAGACAACCAGTGCTTCAGCTTGATTCTACACTCTTCCGACCGGATGCATTAGCCTTAGATGCTGTCATCACATGTATTATTTCCGTTAGTGTTAGAGATGTATCGGTATTATTTGATCCAGGGTCCACTTATTCATATGTATCATCTCTGTTTGCTCATTTCCTAGCCATTTCTCCTGAGCCCTTGGGTGTTCCTGTTCATGTGTCCACTCCTATAGGCGATTCTGTGGCAGTGAACCGGGTCTACCGGTCTTGTGTGGTTACTTTCTGTGATTTTGAGACTAGAGCAGATCTCATGTTGCTCGATATGATCGACTTTGAGGTTATCCTGGGCATGGATTGGTTATCTCCATATCACGCTATTCTAGATTGCCATGCCAAAACTGTTTCTCTAGTGATGCTAGGGTTGCCGAGACTGGAGTGGAGGGGCTCCACTGTGGATACACCTAGAAGGATTATTTCCTTCATGAAGGCTCAATACATGGTTGAGAAGAGGTGTTTGGCCTATCAAGACACCATTGTAGAGTCTCTAATGATTGATTCAGTGCCAGTAGTCCGGGAGTTCGCAGATGTTTTTCCTTCTGATCTTCCTAACATGCCTCTGAATCATGATATTGATTTCTCTATCGACTTGGCCACAAGCATCAGCCTATATCGATTCCACCATACCGTATGGCTCCTAAAGAGCTAAAGGACTAGTTAGAGGAGTTGTTAGCAAAGGGGTTTGTCAGGCCCAGTATATCGTCATGGGGTGCATCGATGATGTTCGTGAAGAAGAAGGATGGGACTATGTAGATGTGCATTGATTATCGCCAATTGAACAAGGTCACCATCAAGAACAAGTATCCATTTCCCCATATTGATGATTTGTTTATTTAGTTATAGGGTGATAGAGTGTTCTCTATGATTGACCTGAGGTCAGGGTATCATCAGCTGAAGATACGGGATTCAGATGTTCCAAAGACTACATTCAGGACGAGGTATGGAAACTATAAGTTTCCGGTGATGTCATTTGGTTTGACTAATGCTCCAGTGATGTTTATGGATCTGATGAACAAAGTGTTCAGGCCCTTTATTGATTTTTTTGTCATTATCTTCATTGATGATATCTTGATATACTCGCGTAGCCTGGGGGAGCACGAGCATCATTTGAGGGTAGTGCTTCAGACCTTGCGAGAGCAGATCCTTTATGCTTAGCTTTCAAAGTGTGAGTTCTGGGTAGAGTTAGTGGCATTCTTGGGGCATATAGTGTTAGGAGAGGGTATTAAGGTAGATCAAGATTGAGGCAGTTCAGAGTTGACCACGTCCTATTTTAGTGATCGAGATCAGGAGCTTCCTGGGGTTAGCAGGCTATTATCGGCGATTTGTGCAAGGCTTCTCATCTATTGCATCACCTCTAACTAGATTGACCCAAAAGGGGCCCCATTCTATTGGTCCGATGATTGTGAGGAGAGCTTCTAGAAGCTTAAGATGACTTTGACCTTGACACCAGTTCTCGTATTGCCTTCCGATTCAGGGATGTGTATGGTCTATTGCGATGCTTCTCACATTGTCTTGGGATGTGTATTGATGCAGGAGGGGTGAGTTATTGCATATGCCTCTGGTCAGCTGAAGGTTCATGAGAAAATTTAGCCAGTGCACGATCTAGAGTTGATGGCGATTGTTCATACTCTTAAGATATGGAGGCATTATTTATATGGGGTGTCATGTGAGGTTTATACAGATCATCACAACCTGCAACATTTGTTCAAGCAGGGGGAACTTAATTATAGGCAATGCAGGTGGCTTGAGTTGCTGAAAGATTATGACATTACCATTCTTTATCATCTAGGCAAGGCAAATGTGGTTGCGGATGCCTTGAGCAGGAAGGCGGAGAGCACAGGTAGTTTACGGCTTCAAGGCCGAGTATGTATTCCTAATATTGATGGCTTGAGGGAGAGGATTCTAGAAGAGGCCCAAAGTTTGAGGTACTCCATCCATCCAGGTGCTACAAAGATGTACAGTGACTAGAGCCAACATTACTAGAGGCGGAGGATGAAGAAGGACATTGCAGAGAATGTAGCTAGATGTTTGAATTTCCAGAAGGTCAAGCATGAGCACCAGAGGCCAGACGGCTTACTTCAGCGGATGCCCATTCCAGAATGGAAGTGGGAGCGCCTCACTATAGTCTCCATCATATCAGACAGTGGCCCTCAGCATACTTCCCATTTATGGAGAGCTGTCCAAACTGAGTTGGGGGCCCGCATAGAGCTTAGCACGGCATTTCATCCTCAGACCGACAGTCAGTTGGAATGGATTATTCAGATTTTAAAAAGATATGCTTAGAGCATGTGTGATCGACTTTGGAGGGCACTAGGACCAATTCTTACCCTTGGTAGAGTTTGCATATAATAACAGTTATCAGTCCAGCATAGAGATGGCCCCGTATGATGCATTGTATTGTCGGCGTTGTCATTCTCGTATTGGGTGGTTTCAGCCTGGTGAGGCTAAGTTACTTGGTATAGATTTTGGTCAAGGATGCCTTGGATAAGGTAAAGTTGATTCAGGAGAGGCTCCACACAGCTCAGTCCAGGAAGAAGAGCTACGCGGATCAGAAGGCGAGTGATGTATCATTTGTAGTTGGTGAGAAAGTCCTCCTGAAGGTTTCACCCGTGAATGACATTATGAGATTCGGGAAGAAGGGCAAGTTAAGCCCAAGGTTTATTGGCCCCTTTGAGGTGTTGAGGCGAGTTGGAGAGGTGCATATGAGCTTGAATTACCTCCCAGTTCATCAGGAGTCCATCCAGTCTTCCATGTATCAATGCTCCGAAAATACCATGCCAACTATTCACATGTGTTGGATTTCAGTACCATTCGTTTAGATGAGAGTTTGGGTTACGAAGTGGACCCAGTTGCCATTATTGATAGGCAAGACCGCCAGTTGAGGTCCAAGAGGGTTTCTGCAGTGAGAGTCCAGTAGAGAGGCCAACTGGTCAAGGAGGCGACCCGGGAGTCCGATAAGGACATGCGGAGCCGACACCCTAACTTATTCAGCAGTCCAGGTACTTTTCTATAATCGTTCGAGGACTAACGTTTGTTTAAGAGGTGGAGAATGTAATGACCCGACTGGTCGTTTTTCACTTTCAAACCCTGTTCCCTTAAATAATACTTTCCGCATTTTCTTTAGCTTAATTATGACTTGCGGGGGCGGGTGGTTCGAGAGTTGGAAGAATTTCGGGCAAGAATAAGCCTAGTTGTTTCTTTAAGTTTCTTCAAAAAGGCCAAGTTTGACTTCGGTCAATATTTTGGGAAAACGAACCCGAAATTATGGTCCAGTAATTTCTGAGGGTCCGTGGGAAAATATGGGACCTGGGCGTATACCTGGAATTGAATTTTGAGGTCCCTTGCCCGAGAAATGGAATTTTATGTAAAAGTTGTTAAGTTTAAGTTTCAAGATTTAAATAAAATAACAAATAACTATTTTCATAGGTGTGAGGTTTGGATTTTGATTCTGAAACTTGGTACAAGTCCGAAATATCAGTTAAGACCTGCCTGCAAAATTTGGTATCAATCCGAGTAGTTTATGGGCATTTTGACCCGTTGATAGGAAATTAAGAACTTGAAGTTCATTAGATTGGATCAATTGGTTTTGGGGTCCAATTTCTTTATTTAATAATGGGTGTTCCAAGGGTTTGACTAGGTCCTTCTTGTGATTTCAAACTTGTCGGTATGTTCGGGCGGGGCTCGGGAGCCTTGGGCGTCAAATGGTCAAGGTTTGAGCGAAGTCGGATTTTGAAAAGAAACATCATCTACTGCTTCTGTTAAAATCGCTTCTGTGGCTCCTTGACCACAGAACCGGTGACCGCATAAGCAGTAATTCGACCGTAGAAGCGGTGACCGCATAAGCGGCCACTTGACCGCAGAAGCGGAAAGGAAGAAGGTAAGGGGAGACGCAGATGCGGCCTTGGGACCGCAGAAGCGGTCCCGCCTATACGGACAGACGATCGGAGAAGCGGTCTGGTAAACCCCCCCTGAACTGCAAAAGAAGCTAAATGACCGCATAAGTGACCTCCGCAGGTGCAGAAATGTGCCCGTAAAAGTGAAAAATCATTAGCCAGTGAAGTTCATTTAATACTAACTCCAACCCTTCTCTCTCACATATTATCCAATTTTGGGGCGATTTTGGATCTATTAAAGAGAGGGTTTCAACATACCATCACAAGGTAAGTAATCCCCACACACTCTTAGCTTAATTACATGAACTTTAGATAGATTTAACACAAAAATATCAAATAAAATCAAGTGTGAGGGCTAGACCTAGGGTTTTGGTAAAATCATGATTTAACCAGCTAATTAGTTATGTAATGGACTAAAATTTACATATTAGTAATCCGTAGGTTGTCGAGAATAATTTCTTCAAAAAATCTTGGAATTTGGGCACGTGGGCCTGGGGTCGGAATTTATTAAACTTGCAAAAAAGGTTGGGAAATCACTTAATTAGCTAGAATTCAACCTTGTGAGCATTTATTGATTAGTTCTTGCCTTATTTAAACTAGTTGGTGCTTGTTCGGCTTTGAATTATGCTTGGAGCCTAGTCTTCTGATTTAAAGAGCCCTTCGGAGTGAGGTGAGTCTCCTTTCTAACATTGTAAGAGGGAGTTGTCCCCTTAGGTTTTGTGTTGATAACTAATTCTAAATGGGGGGACTACGCATGTGTTATGTGATAAGAGCCCGTGCGTAGCTACTACTATGTTATATGTCCAGGTAGCTTAGGACCTATAGGATGCCTATTAAATGTATCCCATATGTAAAGTTGTTGTCATGAACACCTAGTATGCACTAGAGAATTAAAGAGGAGGATATGAGCTTATTTCTCTAGTTAGTTATGTTTGATTTGGTATTTCGACCATTTATGTGTCATGTATGTGAACTTGATATTTTATTCGTATTTTTGGATCGGGCCGATCATCTCATTATGAATAGATTCATCTATAGGAGCATCGTCGACCTCGGCAAGTGCACATTTATTTCTGCTGGTTCGGGCCGTCGCCTTGGTATTATGTGCGTATGTTAAATGGGAAAAGCCTATTATGCTTTGCTTTGCCATTATCTCACTTGATAAATTGTGAACTTGATGTTGTAATATTCTAGACTTGTACTACATGGTATAACTTGTTGTTACATGCAAATTCCATGTTTGATCATGCCATATTCACACATATGTATATATATTAATTAACCTTAGTTGTATCGAGTCGACCTCTCGTCTCTACTTCTTCGAGATTAGATGGGATACTTACTGAGTACATGTTGTTTATGTACTCATGCTACACTTCTGTACTTAAATGTACAGGGTTTGAGGCAAGTGGATCCGGACATCACTCTAACGCATATTAGTGAGCACTTCTGGGACTTCTACGGTGAGCTGCCTTCTTTCTCATGCCGATTTGCAGCTGAAGAAGTCCTTTGCTGTATTTATGATTTTCTGTTTATTCTGATTCAGCCAGTAGGACAGCGTTTTGTATATTTTTGTCTATACTCTACTAGTTTCTCGTATCTAGTGACATCGGGTTCTGGCACACACTATAGAGAATATTCATTTTTGGGATTTGGATGGCTATGTCAGCACTTTATGATTTTGCTAGTTTTATTCATTTACTTGAAAAACGTGAGTATATCTGGTTTGATTAAACTAAAAATATATACTTAATCATAATTCCGCAGTTGGCTGGCCTAACTATGGTGTTAGGCACCATCATGACCTATTTAGGAAAAATGGGTCGTGACAACATGGTATCAGAGCACTAGGTTCACGTAGGTCTCACAAGTTACGGGAAAACCTAATAAAGTCTTGTATATCGGTACAGAGACGTCTGTATTTATCTTCGAGGGGCTATAGGGTGTTAGGAATGACTACTCTTTATTCATTCTTCATCGTGCAAGGTTCGCTGTACAAAGTTTCCTATTTTATTCTCTCACATATGGTGAGAACCCATATCTCCGACATTTCTGACTCGGGAGGAGCTGCCCCCTTCCCCCGTTGCCAGAGGCCAAGGTAGATGCCGGGGTAGGGCGCCGGCCCGTGGTAGGGGACAAGAGCATTCCAGACCCACTCCAGTTGCACCACCAGTAGACCCTGTGGGGGATCCCACTATTGAGGAGCAGGGCGAGGCGCCCGCAGCTGTGCCTACTCTGACAGATTTCATGACTGCGCAGGGATTTGAGGAGTTTATGGGCTGTATGCTTAAGTTCATGGACACCATAACTCGGGTTGGTTTATTTTTAGCAGACCCAGCAGCTTCACAGGCAGGAGGGGGAGCACAGACCCCTACTGCTCAGGCTCCAGTTCATGCAGCAGCGGTATATCAGACAGCGGGTGCGCAACTCGCAGATGAGGTTCAGCTAGTTGCTGCAATTGACTCCAGGCTAGGCCAGCTGTGGAGTACGATCCGTAGAAGTTACTAGACAGACGGACAAGACTTCACCCCCTAGTCTTCAGAGGCAAGCGTCATGAGGATGCTTCGGATTTCATCGACAGGTGCAGGGACAGACTGCACGCTATGAGGTTATTGGAGACAAATGGAGTTAACTTCACTACTTTTCAACTTAAGGGCAGGGCCCATAGATGGTGGTAGTCTTATATTCTCAGCAGGCCCGCCGGTTCTCCTCCCATCATTTGGGGTCAGTTTATGTAGTTATTTGTGGACAGGTATATTCCGCCCTCTGAGAGGGAAGAGCTGTGGTATCAGTTTGAGCACCTTGAGCAGTGTCAGATGTCTATGACCGACTACGAGGTGAGGTTTTCTGAGTTATCATGCCATGCACTCATTATACTTTTGATAGATGCAGGAACGCAGATGTTTGTTGCTGGATTGCAGCCCAGTATTCGATCGGGTATGACTCGAGAGGTAGAGATGGGTATAGAGTATCATCTTATGGTCGAGATTGCTTGCCGGATTAAGGTTTATCGTCAGAGGGGTAAGGAGCAGATACAGCAGGACAAGAGAGACAAATTCTTTGGAGAGTTCATAGGTGCCACAACTAGGGGAAGAGGTCAGTTTAGAAGGGGTTAGCCTAGTAGGCCCCCATCGTCAGCACCACTATCTCCCGCCTGGGGTGCTCCAGCACGCCCCTATTTCAGTGCCATGCAAAAGAGTTCCTACCTCCCACCAGCTATTTACGGTTCTACCAGTGGGTATTCAGGTCCTTAGGGTTCTTCTGGTCCCTACTTTAGTGCTATGTCAGAGACTTCATAACGTCCACCGACTATCCAGGCTCATCCCATAGGATATACGAGCCATTAAGGACAGTCATTAGGGCAGCATGCCATAACACCAAGTTGTTTTGAGTGTGGTGATCCAAGCCACATGAGGAGATACTGCCCCAGGCTTAGGGGCAAGGCAGTACAGCAGGGGTAGCAGCCCACGACTCCGGCACCAGCGGCCCAGTCATCTAGAGGTAGAGGGCAGAGTGGTAGAGGCCGATCTAGAGGCGGAGGCGATGACGGGGAGAGGTCAGCCAGCTACTCCTCAATTAGGAGGAGGCCAGACAGTCGGTGATCTAGCTAGATTCTACGCTCTCCCGGCTAGGCCAGATGCATTAGCCTTAGATATCGTTATCACATGTATTATTTCAATTAGTGGTAGAGATGCATCGGTATTATTTGATCCAGGGTCCACTTATTCATATGTATCATCTCTGTTTGCTCGTTTCCTTGCCATTTCCCCTGATCCCTTGGGTGTTCCTATTCATGTGTCCACTCCTATAGGCGATTCTGTGGTTGTGAACCGGGTCTACCGGTCTTGTGTGGTTACTTTATGTGATTTTAAGACTAGGGCAGATCTCCTGTCGCTTGATATTATCGTCTTTGAGGTTATACTGGGCATGGATTGGTTATCTCCATATCACGTTGGTATATATTTCCATGCCAAGACTGTTTCTCTAGTGATTCTAGGGTTACTGAGACTAGAGTGGAGCTCCTCTACCGTGGATACACCTAGCAAGATTATTTCCTTCCTGAAGGCTTAATGCATGGTTGAGAAGGGCAGTTTGGTCTATCCAGACACCACTGCAAAGTCTCCGACGATTGATTTAGTGCCAGTAGTCTAGGAGTTTGCAGATGTTTTTCCATATAATCTTCCACGCATGCCTCCGGATCGTGATATTGATTTCTATATCGACTTGGCCCCAGGCACTCGGCCTATATCTATTCCACAATACCGTATGGCTCCTAAGGAGCTGAAGGAGCATTTAGAGGAGTGGTTAGCAAAGGGGTTTGTCAGGCCCAGTGTATCGTCGTGAGGTGCACCAATGCTGTTCGTGAAGAAGAATGATAGGACTATGCAGATGTATATTGATTACCGCCAATTGAACAAGGTAACCATCAAGAACAAGTATCCATTTCCCCGTATTGATGATTTTTTTGATCACTTGTAGGGTACTAGAGTGTTCTCTATGATTGACCTGAGGTTAGGGTATCATCAGCTGAAGATTCGATATTCAAATGTTCCAAAGACTGCATCCAAGACTAGGTATGGCCACTATGAATTTCTGGTGATGTCATTTGGTTTGACTAATGCTCCAGCAGCGTTTATAGATCTGATGAGCAAAGTGTGCAGGCCCTTTATTTATTTTTTTGTCATTGTCGTCATTGATGACATCTTGATATACTCGTGTAGCCTGAGAGAGCACGAGCAGCATTTGAGGGTAATGCTTCATACCTTGCGAGAGCATAGGCTTTATGCTAAGTTTTCCAAGTGTGAGTTCTGGCTAGAGTTAGAGGCATTCTTGGGGCATATAGTTTCAGGAGAGGGTATTAAGGTGGATCCCTAGAAGACTAAGGCAGTTCAGAGTTGACCATATCCTATTTCAATGATCGAGATCAGGAGTTTCCTAGTGTTAGTAGGCTACTATCGGTGATTTGTGCAAGGGCTTCTCATCTGTTGCATCACCTTTAACCAGATTGACCCAAAAGGGGGCCCTATTCTGTTGGTCCGATGATTGTGAGGAGAGCTTCTAGAAGCTTAAGACGGCTTTGACCACAACACCTGTTCTTGTATTGCCTTCCGGTTCAGGGATGTGTATGGTATATTGCGATGCCTCTCTCATTGACTTGGGATGTGTATTGATGCAGGAGTGGCAAGTTATTCCATATGCCTCTCGTCGACTGAAGGTTCATGAGAAAAATTACCCAGTGCACGATCTAGAGTTGGCGGTGATTGTTCATGCTCTTAAGATATGGAGGCATTATTTATATGGGGTGTCATTTGAGGTTTATACAGATCATCGCATCCTGTAGCATTTGTTCAAGTATAGGGACCTTAATTCGAAGCAGCGCAGGTGGCTTGAGTTGCTGAAAGATTATGACATTACCATTATTATCATCCAGGCAAGGCAATGTGGTTACGGATTCCTTGAGCAGGAAGGCGGAGAGCATGGGTAGTTTAGCATTCATTCCTGCGAAGATGAGACCATTGGCTTTGGACATTCAGTCCTTGGCTAACAGTCTTGTGAGGTTTGATATTTCAGAGCCCAGATGGGTCCTAGAATGTATGGTTGCTCAGTCTTCATTGTCGGGGGTGATCAAGGCCCGCCAGCTCGATGATCCATATTTGGTAGATCTCAGGGAGACGGTACATCAAGGAGGGGCCAAGGAGGTCTCTATTGGCGAGGATGGTGTGTTACGGCTTCAAGGCCGAGTATGTGTTCCTAATATTGATGGCTTGATTGAGAGGATTCTAGAGGAGGCCCATAATTCGAGGTATTCCATCCATCCTGGTGCTACAAAGATGTACCGTGACTTGAGGAAGCATTACTAGTGGTGGAGGATGATGAAGGACATTGCAGAGAATGTAGCTAGATGTTTGAATTTCCTGAAGGTCAAGTATGAGCACTAGAGTCGAGGTGGCCTACTTCAACGGATACCCATTCCGGAATGGAAGTGGGAGCACATCACTATGGATTTTGTTGTTGGGTTGCCCCGGACTCAGCAGAAGGTTGATTCGATGTGGGTTATTATGGATAGATTGACCAAGTCTGCCCATTTCATTTTAGAGGAAACTACCTATACGGCTAAGAGGTATGCTCGGATTTACATTCGAGAGATAGTGAGATTTCATGGTATGTCGGTCTCCATCATATCAGACAGAGGCCCTCAGTTCACTTCCCATTTCTAGCGAGCTGTCAAGAGTGAGTTGGGGGCCCTCATGGAGCTTAGCACGGCATTTCATCCTTAGACAGATAGGCAGGCGGAACGGACAGTTTAGATTTTAGAAGATATGCTTAGAGCATGTGTGATCGAATTTGGAGGGCAGTGGGACCAGTTCTTACCCTTGGCAGAGTTTGCATATAATAACAGTTATCAATCCAACATAGAGATGGCCCCGTATGAGGCATTGTATGGTCAGCATTCTCGTTCTCCTATTGGGTGGTTAGAGCCTGGTAAGGCTAAGTTTCTTGGTATAGATTTGGTCAAGGATGCCTTGGATAAGGTAAAGTTGATTCTGGAGAGTCTCCGCACAGCTCAGTCCAGGCAGAAGAGCTACGCGAATCAGAAGGCGCGTGATTTATCATTTGATGTTAGTAAGAAAGTCCTCCTAAAGGTTTCGCCCGTGAATGGCATTATTAGATTCGAGAAGAAGGGCAAGTTAAGCCCAAGTTTATTGGCCCTTTTGAGGTGTTAAAGCGAGTTGGAGAGGTTGCCTATTATCACACCTCCTTTTTCCGCAGGCCGCAAGGGCTCGAAGGAGTTTTTCCAATTAAAGGACAATCGAAACGAGATTTATTTAATATTCAGAGTCGCCACTTGGGAGATTTGTGGTGTCCCAAGTCACCGGTGAATCCCGAATCGAGGAAAAGAATGACTCTGTTTAACAGTCCGCGAACCAGAAATCCGGATAAGGAATTTTGTTAACCCGGGAGAAGGTGTTAGGCATTCCCGAATTCTGTGGTTCTAGCACGGTCGCTTAACTGTCATATTCGGCTTATTTATCCGATTTTAACGGTTATGTACTTAATGCAAATTGATATCCCTTTAACGCTTTTATTATGATTATTATTTAAGAAAAAGGATGTTGCCTAAAAATATGTTTCGAATCACGTCACATGAAATGCACCCGGATCCTCGACACATTCTTATTCAACATTTTGGGATTTGGATTCGGGTCACATGAAATGCACACCCGGTTTTAAGAAGTAAAATTATTAAAATACGCGCCTAGAGCGATTACTTATTTACATTTTTTAGAGAAGGCCGCGAAATTCATTAAGAAACGGCACATCTATAAATCTAAGTATATTATATACACACTTATGAGGACATCATGATTTATACGTTATTTGGCGGTGCTCATCTCAAAAAAAAAAGTTATACTTAACGTGATTCATGTTGCTTTCTCAAATTGGAATTTCATCAACTACCTAACTTCCTTCCATTTTATAGAGTTTTTCAAAGAATTAACAATATGCTAAACTAGCTGATTTACCGATCGTTAGGTGAACAAGATTTCAGATTCCTCACGATTACATTGTTCTAATTCGAATGGACCCGAACATTATGAGACACTATTTTTCATTTTTTGTTATTGTTTCTTTTGACACGGCTGTCGATTATTAATTAGCTATCACACACTTCAACTACACGACAAATAGAATTAATCCTTGATGTTTATTCATTCATCTTCTAATGGCTACACTAGTCACAGGATAACATAAGCAGTAATCACATTAACAGATTTCTGAATACATTTGACTACATACTTCCTGCTGGTGTACTAACTGAACTCCACCTAATAGGGAAATAACACCCAAAATCTAACAATTGTAACAAAGCTCAGTAGTCCAGATCTCCTGGCAGTTTTAACTCGAATTAAATATCAGTTGGTTATACATTCATCCCATTCCAAAGTTGATCTAATGAACATACAGCTTAATGATTTTCATGTGCAAAAGGAAATATGAAAACAAGAACAGGAAGACTGCGGCAGCATAGCTTTGAACGACATTCAATTTATTTCCATAAACTTTAAGATTTACGAAATGTGTACCTGGATGATGACAATAGAAGAAGGAAAAAAGAAACGTCAGCAGTAGCAACACCGTAACAACAACAGTAGCAATATGATACCAGACCAAACTTAAGCCAACAGTAAGGCCAACTTCCCCCAGAATACACTTCAAATGACAACTCAGAAGCAATTGCAAACACCCAAACAGCAAATACCAACACTCAACAGACCCTAATGGACTTGAACTTAAACCAGAAGAGGGCTAGTAGTTATCAGAATCAACTAAACACTCGAACTGAATCAAAATGATCCAATGAAGCAATAAGACTCAATGTGTTCTAGGCTTTAATCTCGGATACAGATCTAAACAGGATTAACTCTCCAAAAGATCTCTCACAAAGATTCTTTTCAGACCTCTCAAGCTAATCTTCCTTAGAGCTTTTTTTCCTTTCCAATCTTTTTATCCCCTCCGCCTCTATTGACTTCTACCTATACTTATAGTTGATACCAACAACTCCTAAGGTTACTCCCCAACGTCAGAGGCTCTATATGACCATACCTCTCTGCCCAGCCCATCCCCTCTCTGTTTTTAGCACTAAACCCTGTCTAAGTGTGGGTTTTACTATTTTAAACTATTGTCTGCAACAGCCATGCCCTGCTGCAGCAGGTTCCACTAATCCCTTTTATAGGCACAGTACTTTTAAAATCCAAAAAATGCTAATACTAATTAAATCACTATCAACTATATCCAAACATCCTATGTAACAGTGATTCCGGAACCAATATTGAGTTTCACTGCTATATTGTTCCGACCAACAGACCCATACAACTAATCGACGACGTTCGTCTAATCGATTACCACACGTATAACTGATAACAAGTAATTGACCTACGAATTCGATTCATAGTTTTCGGGCAGAATCAGGGACTACTAATCCAAATTCACTATTCGACGACCTTAACTAGATTAAACACACAATGTAATCACAACAACAAATACGAGTCGAAACAGACAAGAGCAAAATGAATTGACCAAATAAAAGGTCTGTCGAGATGGGAAGGGCAGACAATGCTAGGAAAAGGCAAACTCTAAAACTAATACATAAAAATACGCATAAAGAATGCAAACAATAGACATAAGGGAATGAATTACCTCAGGCAAAATCCGTCAACCCCGGTTCGATCTTGGTTTGGAACTATTGAAGCCAAATGGGCTTTAATCGAGATGTTCTCGATTGAGAACACCTAGACTAAAGTCCCTTGGACCTTAATCGACGACTAATCCGGCTCGAATTGGGCTTCTTGAAAAATAGGGTTCTTGGGGCTCGAATTTGAGGCTTGAGTGGTTCGGGCTTGATTCGAGCCGGACCAACCTTCGTGGTGTTGTGGGGAAGGTCTTGGGAGGCTGTGGTACAAAGTTGGGGTGGTTTGGGATAAAATTTCAAATCCCGGCGAACTTTGATCTAATATTCGACGCGTTTGAGAAAGATTCGAGACCAACGAAGGCCGGATTTGAGGAGAAGGAGGTGAGGAGAAAGGCTGGCGTAAATTCGGGGAGGTTTGGTGACTGACCGCCGCCGTGGGCGATTTCCGGCAGGCGGTCAGTGGTGGTTTGCGGTGGTAGGATCTAGGGCTGTCTCTGAGAAGTGAGAGACGACGAGGGAGGGTTTGGCTTGGGGGGGGGTGGTGTGATATGAGGCTTATATACCCGTGTCAGAAATGAATCCTGGCCGTTCGATCTAATGAGATCGATGGTCTGGATCATCTCACTTATCCAAACGATGTCGTTTGGGTGTCTGTAAGGGACTGGGTCGGTCCGGGTTAACTGGGTCGGGCACCTGGGTTATGATGGTGTGATCTCGACCGTTGGATTGAGGATGGGTCAACGGGTGAGATCTGCTAGTGCCAGAACGACGTAGCTTCAATGCCCTGCTACGTCATTTCATGAGTCTTAGAGACTCAATGAACGGACCGAGCGGAACAAACCATTTGGGCCTGGACGAATTTGCATTTTCAGCCTCTTGCTTCATCAATACTCACTTTAAATAAAAGCCATTTTAAAAAAAAATTGAGTAATAAAATATGCTTTATTAGTTCAATGTAAAATCAACCAATTGACAAAGAACACAAATGCACAATTTTTTTTTCTTTTTGTGATTAATTATTTACTTAGACAAATAAGTACGAGCACTCGAATGCAAAAATTCACAAAATACACAAAAATGCACACAATAAAGCAAACCATTTTGTTTTGATTTCATTTGGGAGTAGCTCGCGTGGGGCAAAAATTACGTGCTCACAGCTGCCCCTCTTTGCTCGGAAACATGAAGAGTTTTCGTGCAAAGATAAGTGAGCGAATACGAGCGATTTTTGCCCGTCTGAGCACTCCGTATGAAGCATTGTTCGGAAAAGTTTAACCGAACCTTTGCTTCCGAAGGTCTCCTACATATCCCCGGCTAAAAGGGAATCAGGTCAATGTAGTTGAGGAAGTTTTGGTAGCTGGGACTAGCATGAATGTTGTGATCTTGCTGTTACTGTTGTTGTTGCTATTATCACTGCTTAACTGTTATCCTTATTACACCGTGCTAAACAAAAATAAGAAGCTAGACTAAGTTACAATATCGCAAATTCTTATCTATCTTTTCAGCTTGATCTTGTCATGTTCATTGCCATCCTGCTGGCTCTGATGTTTCTTCACATGCTTCTTCTCTTCTGACAATTGTTATTTCGGCCTATCTTGATTGCCAAACTCCGACCATTGGTCCCTTCCTTGTGATCTTCGAACTATTCTCCTTCGAAGTCTGAATCTATCTTTCTGATCCTTGTTGCCTTCCTTCCGACTATGAACTTGGATTCATGCTGGGGATTTCTATTACACTCTACTGCTTTCCTCAACCAACTTCGAAAGTAAATCGCCACTCCATTCTTCAGGCGCGCTCCCTGACTTCAACGACAAACTCTAATCGTAAATCATCATTCCATTCTTCGGATGGGTATCTGACTTCCCTTACAACTTTCGAAAAATAAATCGCCACTCCATTCTTCAGGCGGGCTCCCTGACTTCAACTCATAAACTTCGAAACTAAATCGCCACTCTATTCTTCAGGCGGGCTCCCTGACTTCGACTACAACTTCAAAACTAGATCGCCACTCCATTCTTCAAGCGGGCTCCCTGACTTCAACTACAACTTCAAATCGTAAATCGCCAATCCATTCTTCAGGCGGGCTCCCTGACTTCAACTACAACTCAAAACTAAATCGCCACTCCATTCTTCAGGCGGGCCTAACTTCAACTCATAAAATTCGAAACTAAATCGCCACTCCATTCTTCAGGCGGGCTCCCTGACTTCAACTACAACTTCAAATCATAAATCGCCACTCCATTCTTCAGGCGGGCTTCCTGACTTCAACTCATAAAATTTGAAACTAAATCGCCACTCCCTTCTTCAGGCCGGCTCCCTGACTTCAGCTACAACTTCAAAACTAAATCGGCACTCCATTCTTCAGGCGGGCTCCCTAACTTCAACTACAACTCAAAACTAAATCGCCATTCCATTCTTCAGGCGGGCTCCCTGACTTCAACTCATAAACTTCAAAACTAAATCGCCACTCCATTCTTCAGGCGGGCTCCCTGAATTCAACTACAACTTCAAAATAAATCACCACTCCATTCTTCAGGCGGGCTTCCCGATTTCAACTTACAACTCACTAACTCCATCCCATCCATATCGCCTTCCTTTGCTTCATGTGTCATTTTCTTCTTCTTGCATCGTCTCTTGGGCCACCTTTTCTTCTGAATTACCTTGTTTTGGAATTGCTTTCTTCCTGGATCATGTTATTTTCCTTTGACTGCTGGGGATATCCTTGGAACCGTTTACTTACCTGCTGGAGATAATGCTACTGGGGAAGTATTCTTTATTTCCTCTTTTTCTGCTTCATTCAACCTTTATTCTCTTCCGGGCTCGCTGGGGGTTGAATTTTCATTGACTGAGGATTACCCTGGTAGGGACTCCCTTTTCCTTTTTCCTCTTTCCCAACCTCCTTCGGGACTTGTGCTTTGCTTCCTTGAAAAACTTATGGTATATAATGTTGCTGGGGAAATCTCGAAAATCAGTGTTTCATTTCTCCAAGAACTGCTGGGGATGATACTAGGCTCAAAGATCACTTCCTCGTGTTGTCTAGCCTCTTTCAAAACTATTCTGCTCGAAACTGGTATTTCCCAAAATCTTGTGTTGCTTTCTATCCTTATCCACTGGGTATTTGCTTTCAAGAAAATTTTCGCAATGGGAGAAAATTTTCTGCCCCAGTTTGATAACCTTCTACGTGGCATGCTTTTCCGCCGACGAACCCTCTTTTCCTGCTTTAAATCAAAGAAAAATTGTTAGTTTCAAAACACCGTGAGTGGTCATGCCGCTCTTGTTGGGACAATTTTCCTTTTCTCTTTTAGCTGCTTTGCCTTCCTCGAACTTTGGGGACGATGTTGATACTTGCTGGTGGATGGTGCTATTTCCAATAGGATCTCTCATCTCTCCTTTTTATTCCAAACTTCAGTGTGGTCCGACCCTCTTAGTCGGTGATCTGTTGTGAGAAACTATCTTCCGGATGTGTAATATGTGTCCATCCTACTCCGTAATTCCTGTGAACCTTCCAATCAACCTGTCGTTCTAATATTAATATCGGAACGACTTTTGTCTTATTGCCTTGTTCCACGCCTATTCATATTCATTGTACCGCTTTGGGAGACTTGGTAGCAAGCTTTAAAAAGTCAATTTTCGACATAGACATAAAAATCTTTAAAAAGAGAGAAAAATGATAGATAAAAATGAAATAAAGAATGCTGACCGCGAATGACAAAAAGAAAGGGAAAACTTTTTTGAACTCAAAACTGGGAAACACTTATCTGAATGTATAACTGATCCAATGGTTATGCCGTGCTTCGAGATTAATCTACCCAGTCTATTTATGTCAATCACTTTATGACGGCTGCGTTTTGCTAGAAGCAAACGAATGTCCCAACCTTGTCTCATGCAGACACCTTGTAACCATCTCGCCTTGTCACCTCATAGTGCCCTTCAAAGGGTTTTCACTAATGAGATTCTCTCATTTCTCTCGACATCCCGTCGCCTTAGGGTGCCTGTAAAGGTTTTCACCGTAAGACTCTCTCATTTTATTTCTCTCAGCTTTCTTCGCCTTAAGGTGCCCGCGAGGGTTTTCACCGTTAAGACTCTCTTATTTCGCTTTCTTTCCATGCGGTGGGCTGGGGTATTATCCACGAAATTTCCTCTAAAGGGCTATCTCTTTTCAGCTTGTGAGTCCTAGATTCAGTCGAGGATTGGAGTGTCATTCGTGGTTTTCATTCGCACGACTTGGCATTTCTCAAATACTGATCGAGAGGTCTTCTTTTGGTCATTAATGCGGTTTTTGTGCGTGAGGCTAGAGAAAAGGGGTTTAACCTCAACGGTTAGCTCATTACAACTTTCGGAATCCACACTATTTTTTCAAACGAAACATGACTTCTGCCCCAGTTTTGTTTCTTGGGGAATCTTTGATTTTTGTTTTACTATGACCGAGCCGTGTGGCGCCTACGTATCCTTCTTGAGGAATCAGGTCGAACATAGTTCACTTTTTCTTGTGTCTTTTCTTTGTTTCATCTTCCTTGAGGATTCCAGAAGAGGGTATATGAAAGAATAATTAAGGCTCAAAGGGGAAAACAAGGGTTAAAGTGTTTGGGTAGTAGAAAAAATTGCCTCTGTCATTTCATTCTCCGAAAAATGCCAAATACAAACAAACGAAACCAAGCGTTGACAAATACATTAGAGAATTACACATAATATCTCTTGACTGCATCAGAATTGATAGCCATATCAGTGCATCTTCCCTCAATATCAGTTAGACATAGCGCGCCGTTGGATAATACTCTAGTCACAACTAATGGTCCCTGCCAATTTGGAGCGAACTTGCCTTTCGCTTCGGCCTGATGTGGTAGAACTCTCTTCAACACATGCTGTCCTACTTCAAATTTCCTGGGACGTACCTTCTTGTTATATGCTCTCGCCATTCTCTTTTGATACAATTGGCCATGACATACTGCTGTCAATCTCTTCTCATCAATCAAGCTCAATTGCTCCAATCGGGTTTTGACCCACTCATCGTCGTCAATCTCGGCTTCAGCGACAATTCGGAGGGATGGGATTTCAACTTCTGCTGGTATTACTGCTTCAGTCCCGTACACCAACAAGTAAGGAGTTGCACCTACCGAAGTCCGGACGGTAGTGCGATAACCCAACAGTGCGAATGGTAACTTTTCATGCCATTGCCTAGACCCTTCTACCATCTTCCTCAATATCTTCTTTATAGTCTTGTTTGCTGCCTCAACCGCACCATTTGCTTTGGGACGATATGGTGTGGAATTTTGGTATTAATCTTGAATTGCTTACATACCTCTTTCATCAATCCGCTGTTAAGATTGGCACCGTTATCTGTAATGATTATCTTTGGAATTCCAAACCTGCAGATGATGTGGGAATGTACGAAGCCCACCACCGCCTTCTTGGTCACTGATTAGAAGGTTTTGGCCTCCACCCACTTGGTAAAATAATCGATCGTTACCAGAATGAACCTATGACCATTGGAAGCCGCAGGTTCTATAGGTCCGATAACATCCATACCCCACGCAACAAATGGCCATGGCGCCGACATTGTATGCAATTCGGTCGGTGGAGAATGAATCAAATCTCCGTGTATCTGACACCGATGGCATCTTCGCACGAAACTTATACAATCACGCTCCATAGTGAGCCAGTAATATCCTGCTCGAAGAATCTTCTTTGCCAATACATATCCGCTCATGTGTGGCCCACAAACTCCCGAGTGTATATCTATCATCACTGTTGTGGCTTGACTCGCATCTATGCATCTCAACAATCCTAAGTCTGGGGTTCTTTTGTACAGCACCCCTCCACTAAGGAAAAATCCGTTCGCCAATCGCCGAATAGCTCTCTTTTGATCTCCAGTTGCCTGCTCTGGGTATATTCCTAACCTGAGGTACTCTTTGACATCATGAAACCATGGCTCACCATCCATCTCTTCTTCTATCATATTGCAATAAACATGTTGATTCCGAACCTGAATATGTAATGGATCGACACGAACCTTGTCCGGGTGATGTAGCATTGACGCCAAAGTAGCTAGAGCATCGGCAACCTCATTATGCATCCTTGGGATATGTTTGAATTCCACTGACCGGAAACGCTTAGTCAGATCATGCAAACACTGACGATACGGGATAAGCTTTAAATCTCTGGTTTCCCATTCTCCCTGAATCTGATGTACCAGAAGGTCCGAGTCCCCCAAGACCAAGACGTCCCGTACATCCATGTCCACCGCTAATCGCAACCCTAAGATGCATGCTTCGTACTCAGCCATATTGTTGGTACAATGAAAACGCAGTTGAGCAGTAACAGGATAATGATGTCCTATTTCAGAGATAAGCACAGGCCCTACTCCGACTCCTTTTACGTTCTCCGCTCCGTCGAAGAAAAGCTTCCACCCTGGATCCTCGATTAATTTTAACCCATCAATTTGCAATACTTCTTCGTCCGGAAAATACGTCCTCAAAGGTTCGTATTCGTCATCGACAGGATTTTCAGCTAAGTGATCGGCCAGGGCTTGAGCTTTCATAGCCGTCCTTGTCACGTATATGATGTCGAACTCCGTAAGTAATATTTGCCATTTTGCTAACCTCCCCGTAGGCATAGGTTTCTGGAAAATATACTTCAATGGATCCAAACGCGAAATGAGGTAAGTGGTGTAAGAAGACAAATAGTGTTTCAGTTTTTGGGCTACCCAAGTCAAGGCACAACATGTCTTTTCCAAATGAGTGTACTTATCCTCGTGAACCGTGAATTTCTTACTGAGGTAGTAAATGGCCCTTTCCTTTCTGCCAGTAAGATCATGCTGCCCCAGTACGCAGCCGAACGAATTCTCCAAGACCGTTAGATAAAGAATCAGGGGTCTACCCGGTTCAGGCGGAACTAGTACGGGTGGGTTTGAGAGATACCCTTTGATTTGGTCAAACGCTTCCTGTCATTCTGTCGTCCATTCTATATCAAACGCTTCCTGACATTCTGTCGTCCATTCTATCGCAGCGTCTTTCTTCAACAAACGGAATATGGGTTCACAAGTTGCTGTAAGCTGAGCAATAAACCTACTGATGTAATTTAACCTTCCCAACAAACTCATTACCTCTGTTTTATTCTTTAGCGGGGGTAACTCCTGGATGGACATGATTTTGGATGGGTCCAACTCAATTCCCCGTCGGCTGACGATGAATCCTAGCAACTTTCCTGACGGAACTCCAAATGCACATTTGGACGGATTAAGCTTGATGTCATATCTTCGAAGTCTTTGGAAAAAACTTCCTGAGATCGGCAATGTGGTCTTCTTGACGTCTAGATTTTATGATCACATCGTCCACGTACACTTCAATTTCTTTGTGTATCATGTCATGGAATACCGTAGTCATCGCCCTTATGTATGTTGCCCCTGCGTTCTTCAGACCGAATGGCATTACCCGGTAGCAATAAGTTCCCCATGGTGTGATAAAAGCCGTCTTTTCTGCGTCCTCTTCATCCATCAAGATCTGATGATATCCCGCGTAGCAGTCCACAAAGGATCCGATTTCACGTCCGGCGCAATTATCAATCGGGATATGGATATTGGGAAGCGGGAAATTATCCTTAGGGCTCGCCTTGTTGAGATTGCGGTAGTCCACGCATACTCTAATCTTCCCGTCTTTCTTTGGCACCGGTACTACGTTAGCCAACCAATCAGGGTATCGAGTGACAGGAATGACTTTCGCCTGCAACTGCTTGGTTACTTCCTCCTTGATCTTTACACTCATCTCCGTCTTGAATTTCCGCAGTTTTTGTTTGACGGGAGGGCATGCCGGGTCAGTAGGTAATTTGTGAACCACTAGATCGGTGTTGAGTCCTGGCATGTCGTCGTACGACCATGCAAAAATGTCTTTAAACTCCATGAGTGTTTTGATCAATTTTTCTCTCAGGTTGGGTTCGATATATACGCTTATTCTGGTTTCTTTAACATCATTCGTATCCCCCAGATTAACAGCCTCAGTATCATTCAAATTAGGTTTGGGCTTTTCCTCGAAGTGACTTAATTCTTCGCCGATTTCTTCTACGGCTTCATCATCGCCGTATTCCGATTCACTCTCGTCACTTCTTATTTCATGCGTTATTATTTCCAAACCAGATTGACTTTCTAGACTAGGTTGATTAATCTTTAAGCATGCCATATCATTAAGATCAGTTGAAAGAAAGCTGCTCAGAAACGTAAAAAGAAGAAAAATAAACAAAATTAGAAACAAAGGGAACAAAATTTCATTAATGGGAAAAGTACAAGGAAAAACAAGCTTGCATACTCAAACAAAACGAACTAAAACAAACAGATTTTACTTCGGGGACAGCCCCAACACAAAATTTTGAAAGAAACAATCCAAAACAAACTACCAAGACTCCTTCCGTATAGGGAGAGGAGTAGCCTTCCAATTATTCAACTTTGCTTTCGATCCCACAAACTGTATCTTGGCATGGCTGGGTCCTTCGCCATCCTCTAGCATGCAGACATCTGAGAATAAATCTTCGAACCTTCTCAAGAACTCTTCGTCTGGCCTGATCATAGGATTGGGAACCTTTGTCGTCGGATGTCTTCTTATCCCGGACCTGACAAGAGATCGGGAAATGCGCTGAACAGGCTTCGGGAGTACCCATGTCTTCTGCTTATTCCTCTTGGCTCGCTGGATGTCCTCTGGTGTCGGCTTGAATCCCAAGCCGAAGGTTCCCATATTTTCGACCACAGATACCGGTTGTATGATTCCTTGCAGAGATGCACCTAAACCTTTGCCGGGTACGAAACCGTTTCTCAGCATTTCATGAGCCACCATGACATCTGCAGTAATTATTTTGTCATTGAGAATGCATTCCCCTTCCGGAACTCGGTTGACGGATACCGCATTGCAGATCTGGTATACCCATGGCCCAACATCTTCTTCTGTCTCAACAAAGGGAACGATGGTGCCTAGTTGTAGAGCATTCTCTCCATGGACTACGATCTCCTGTTGGTCCCACTCAAACTTGACTAGTTGGTGTAGGCTAGATGGAACTGCTTTTGCAGCATGGATCCATGGTCGTCCTATCAGAAGGTTATATGAAACTACCATGTCTAGCACCTAGAATTCCATGGTGAACTCCACTGGTCCGATTGTCAAGATTAACACTATGTCCCCGACCGATGCCTTGCCTCCTCCATCAAACCCTCGGACACATATGCTATTCTTACGTATCCTGCCGATATCCACTTTCAACTTGTTTAGTGTAGAGAGAGGACAAATGTTCGCACTGGACCCATTGTCGACCAGGGCTTTGGTAACCACCGACTCCTCACACTTTACCGTAAGATATAAAGCCTTGTTGTGCTCGGTGCCTTCCTCAGGCAACTCATCATCGGTGAAGGTGATCCGGTTCGCTTCGAAGATCCTATTGGTGATCTTTTCCAAATGACTCACGGAGATTTTATCAGGTACATGGGCCTCATTTAAAACTTTCATCAAAGCTTGCCGATGTTCTTCAGAATGTATCAGCAAGGACAGCAATGAGATTTGCGCAGGGGTTTTCTTCAGCTGTTCTAAGACAGAATAATCATGCAGCTTCATCTTTTTCAGGAATTCTTCTGCCTCTTCGTCAGTTACCGGCTTTTTCAGTGTTGCCGGAGTAGTCTTCCTCAATTCCGCAGGGGCAAAACATCTCCCCGAACGGGTCAAACCTTGCGCTTCGCAGACTTCCTCTTTAACTTCTTTTCCTTTGTAAGTTGTCGTGACCCGATCATAATTCCACGGAATAGCTTTGGTATCAGCTATCGGCAACTATATTGCTGGCTTGATGATGAAAGGATCCACTCGAACACCTGTTACAGTTAAGACAGGTCCGGTTGCTACCCTTGGTACAACTATTTTTACTTCCCCTGGCCTCACCGGTACTTCGCTTGCATTTCCCCTTTCTGCTTCCGACCCATCCTGTACTTCCTTCTTACGGCTGAGTGACTCGTCAGAGTTTGGCCCCTTTTTCACTCCGACCCCACTAGATCTGATCATCATCACGGCCTGAGAGGTTTTCTCCTGTCCCTCTTCCACCCGTACCAGCTCGATCATGTTGGTCTCATGATGAGTTGGGAGTGGATTTCGGTTGATGTCGGGTTCCGCTAGAGTCTGGACCTCAATTCTGCGAGTGTCGATGAGTTCCTGGATAGCTGTTTTCAACCTCCAACACTTTTCTGTGTCGTGCCCCGGACATCCTAAGCAATATGCACAATTTATTGAATGATCCAGATTCTTTGGAAGAGGGTTTGGTAGCTTAGCCTCGACCGGATTCAGCAACCCTACTTGCTTCAATCGGTGGAACAAACTGGTGTAAGACTCTCCCAATGGAGTGAAAGTCTTTGGCCTTGGCGCCCTATCGCTCTTGAATGCTTGGTTCGGACGAAAACCCGCGCCCGTGGGGTTTCTGTATGCTCTTGGGGGTGGATAATTATTTTGCGGGTTTGGTGCACGCCAGGGTGCATGGCGTGAGATGTGGCATATGACGGTGCGTGATGGACAGTAAAATGGGGATCGGGTGTTGGATAGTAGTGTTGCGGGTGGTTATATGGATTGTGGAAGTAATTTTGGTGGTGAGGTTGTGGCGGGTTATACTGGGGTGCGGGGCCTCTGTTTCTGAACCATGTTCCGGACTCGACCGCCGTGACTTCTTCTTTCCTCTTTTTCCCAAGCACTCCTCCGGTACCACTTTGAATAGCTTGAGTGGTGGCTTTCAACGCTGAATAGCTCATGATCTTGTTAGCTTTCAAGCCTTCCTCGATCATAGCCCCCATCTTTATCACCTCGGTGAATGACTTACCCACGGACGTCACCAGATGTCCGAAATAGGTTGGCTCCAGTGTCTGTAGGAAGTAATCCACCATCTCATTCTCTCTCATCGGTGGATCTACCCTTGCTGCTTGTTCCCTCCAGCGGAAACCAAACTCTCTGAAACTTTCGGCGGGTTTCTTCTCTAACTTTAGCAATGATAAGCGATCGGGGACTATTTCAAGATTATACTGGAACTGGCCGATGAATGCTTGAGCCAAGTCGTCCCATGTAAACCATCTGCTGGGATCCTGCCTAGTGTACCACTCTAACGCAGACCCCCCCAAGCTCTGACCGAAGTAAGCTATCAGAATCTCATCTCGCCCTCCAGCTCCTCGCATTTTACTACAAAAACCTCGAAGATGGGCTACTGGGTCACCATGCCCTTCGTATAGGTCAAACTTGGGCATTTTGAACCCGGCTGGCAACTGGACATCTGGGAATGGACACAGATCTTTGTAAGCGACACTGACCTGGTTGCCCAAACCATGCATATTCTTGAAGGACTGCTCCAAGCTTTTAACTTTTCGAATAACTTCCTCATGCTCCAAACTTTGGAAGTGCTTTTCCGGTTCTGCCGGGTTATCCCAGTGAGGGGTGTGTGGATGCGGTTCAGGAGCCCTAAAGGTAGGCTCGGGAGGATAGTAAGGGTTGTCATGCGGCTCACCGGACGACTTTTGTAGAGTAGCAGGTGGAGGTGCCACAAAAATAGGGGTGACCGGGGGAGGAGGATTTTGTTTGGCTGGTGGAATTTGGGTGGCATAAGGGTTTTCCCCTTGATAGTACGGATAGATCGGGGCGCTTGTCGAAGAATCAAGGGGTGGATGTTCTGGAGCTGATGCGAGAGTAGGGAGGTTTGGTGAGGACTGTCCCCTAGCCCAGGATAGGTGCATCTCTGTTATCTGCTATCTCAACCGATCTACCTCCTCTTTCATGATCTGTATCTCTGATTTCTCTTCCTCGAGACTTTTACCGGAACTAGACATGCTTGCTGAAATTGGCCCTTTAGATCTAGTACGGTAATGGTGGCTGGCCAGTATATTCTGTCAAGTCAACTGCTAAACTTTTCTGGAATGCAACAAACTCGTTAGCTTACTGAGTTTAACAGATACGTTATCGCACGTTGGATGCAATGCACCTAATTAGTTAACCATTTCTATATGTATTTACCACATGCATCATTCCAGCCTTTCTCTTTTCAATTAGCTTTGAAACCCTCGCTTGCTTTTAGCATTTTTATCAATTAACCCCCCCCCCTTTTCTTTTTTTTTAAGTGACGGTCGAACCTTATGTGGATTGCCTACGTATCACGTCCCCGCGTGAATCAGACCGAGCGTAGTTCTGGTAACAAGATTGTGGCAAAATTTTGGAATTCTTATAATGAAAAACCTTTATGGTCACAAAACATGTCTTACAATAATAAAAAAAATGAGAGAAATGCTTGACTCAAGAAAAACATAAAAATACTAAAATAAAAATGCCAACCAATTTTCAAAATTTCAAAAAATATACATCTTTTAATCAATAGCCTAATGCTCTTAAACTCCTAGGGGCCCGCGAGGCATCGTTCGGCCTTGCCGCGGGCCTTGGTGTGAGGTCCCTGTGTAGTCCCCTTAGCTCTCTCATGATCTGATAAACATAGTCCATAACCGAAGCAAAAAGGGCGGTGCGGGGCATTTGTTCACAAGCTAAGCACTTCATGGTGACATAATGCCCGATCTCTTCAATTCTGTCCTTGATCATGTCCCTTTCTCTGAGTAGCTGTTCTATCCGCTGGTTCTTCGCCCCCAATCTTCGAGCGTTGTTGGTGACCTGGTCTAAGAGCCTATCCACTTGTTTTTGCAGTCGGGCCATCAAATTGTGGCAACGGTCGAGGTCTACCCTGGCATCCCGGGCTTGTTTGAAGACCCGTTCCCTAAGGGTAACATTTACTTCCCTCAGATTGGTGATGACCTCAGTATAATCTTTTTCCACTTGCTGTAGATGAAGTGCCTGTTGATGTGCCTCCCTTCTCCAGCTAGCGCGGATCCTCATCGTTTGGGCCTTTGACTCTTCCAATTCTTTTTGGACATCTGTGACTCGATTTTTTAAACCCTTTATCAATTTTTCATCCGATCGACTCCTCAATTGTCTGTCAGCATCCCTTTTCATTTGCTGGATTTGAACTCTCAAAAAGTCATTTTCTTGTGCCAACTTCTTTTTATCTCCTTCGTCGGCGGCAGCTTGCATACTCTTCTCGAATTGAAGGTTCCGGACCTGATGTTCTATCTTACCAATCTTCGTCCTGTAACCCTCCTCCTTTGCTAGCCAATTCCATTGCTCTTGTGAATCCTCCGTGAACTGTTGGACATGGGCTCTTTTAGCACATTTCCGACGAATCTGAAACCTTTTTCCGAACCAGACATTGTACTTTGGATCTACCTCACCCTTTGCCAGTTCTCGAACCATAGTCTTAGGCTCAAGGAATCTACATTCATGCCACAACTTTCTAATCTTTTCTTCGGGGAATACGACTCCTGGGCTCAACTCAATGGTGTGCTTTCTTAGATCTTGATCAGTAGGAATAACCTGAAATCTTCCTAGTTGACGTAATACCCGATGAGGAACATACGGTTGGATACTGCGAATCCCCATCAGAAGAATATAACATTCCTCGGCTGCCATATATACTACTTCAGTATCAGGTAACCACCCGAATGCCCATTCAACCTGATCGGCTTCTATTGAGCTTAGTCGTACAAGCCATGCTTCGACGCCTTTGGGGAATACAACGCCTATCATCCGTTCCTCAAAACTCCTAATACAGCTTTTTCCAGTCAACCCATGGTTCATGTATTGTGCCCGGTGATGGAGGTGTTCTTGCATCCACAATTGGAGTAACAGATTGCATCCTTGAAAGAAATTGCCCCCTTCTCGGCATATAGTCAAGGCTCGGTAGATTTCGGACAAAACCAAAGGGACTATCGTGCTGGTAGCTTTTTTGATTGCAACATCGGCTATTCCTACAAGATTTATCTCTATTTTCTTATCTTTGCGTGGAGAAATCACAATCCCCAAGAACGTCGTTATGAATGCTAGAGTTCGCCTGGCCTCCCACTTGGTTCTATTCCCTGCGTGAGTTAGTCCAAGATTTGACTCTTCAAAACCCCGAGGAGTGCCGTACCGTTGGTATAAGAATTGGAGATCGCAACATCCTCCTGATAAATCATCATTTTTCACCTTCCGGCTAATGCTTAGCAAATCCAGAAACCCATGCGGAGATACCGGTCTTGGTGAAAGCAGGTATTGTCCTCTTAATTTCCCATTTAATCCCGCATAGCCTGCAATCTCCTCTAGCGTGGGTGTAAGTTCAAAGTCGACAAAACGGAACACATTGCGGGTAGGATCCCAGAACGATATCAGTGCCTCGATGATGTCTTTCCTTGGCTTGATATTCAGCAGATTAACATAACCTCCCAAAATTATTTCCACTATCTTTTTACTACTGTCTTCCAAATCATTCCACCATATGTGGAGCTGCTGAGGGACCTCGCTACAGACTGAAAACGATTTATTCTGATTCGTGCTTATCCTGAACATTTATTAAGGTGATTAAAGAAAAGAAAAACAACTTTGTTTTACTAAACAATAAAAACTCAGTTTTTCAATCATGGCCTTTCAACGTCTCGGGGACAAAGATTTTAAGGCTGTGTGGGTAAATTGATCAAAATCAAAAATTGACCCAAAGGTGGCCGTTTACACGAAATTAGCCTTCCGGCGTCCCTTTCGGGAACATTCGGCTGTTTTCGTAAACAGCATCACCGACTTATTTATTTATGACGAAAAATTAGTTTCGATATTTTGGCTATTTTTGCAAAAGGTGAAGTTGGACCTGATAAAGGTTGCCTACGTATCTCACATCCAATGAGAATCAAACCCGCGTAGTTCGGTTTTAATAAAACAAACTACAATCTGTAAATGGAAACTATTTTTTTTTAATTTTATTTTATTTATTTTACTGAAAAACAAGTAAACTATTTTTATCTATTTCAAGAATAAAACGCACTATTTTTCCTTCCCTTTTTTTTTTTAAAACTGGTCAGCATGCAAGTCTGAAGCAAATATATACATAAAACAAACAGGATGCAGCAGGATGGTCTTTTCATTTCAGGTCACCTGTCCTAGACGGACCCAACCCCCGTGTTGAGTCCCCTAAGTCAAATGCAACATGATGCAAATAAACGTTCCTACTAGGGATCCGGCATGAAGCTTTGTTATTCTAGGTAAAAAAACCTGGGTTATTGTTCTAGACCTGGCTTACCCGAGCGGACAACTCGAGCCTAGGAAGAGGCAGCAACCCGGGAATACAGAAGCTTCACCGGTTTTGCAACTTATCCAAACCTCGTTCTAAGGTGGGAATTAGACACTATACGGAAAAGAAGTCACACGAAGTGCACCCTTCTTCATGATTTAGAAGACTCAGAGAGGAGATTGGTTTCGGCACAATTTATATGTACAATTCACAACATATCAAAGCGGTAAAGCAACATTTAGCACATTAAATACAAACATATAATAAAATCAGACAATAATATGCCAAATACAACAATTATTCAAAGCTCGAATTCTTAAACCCTAAACCAGTGGTTCTGGGTTAAGTCCCCAGCAGAGTCGCCAGAGCTGTCACACCTCCTTTTTCCGCAGGCCGCAAGGGCGCGAATGAGTTTTTCCAATTAAAGGACAATCGAAACGGGATTTATTTAATATTCAGAGTCGCCACTTGGGAGATTTGTGGTGTCCCAAGTCACCGGTGAATCCCGAATCGAGGAAAAGAATGACTCTGTTTAACAGTCCGCGAACCAGAAATCCGGATAAGGAATTCTGTTAACCCGGGAGAAGGTGTTAGGCATTCCCGAATTCCGTGGTTCTAGCACGGTCGCTGAACTGTCATATTCTGCTTATTTATTTGATTTTAACGGTTATGTACTTAATGCAAATTAATATCCCTTTTAACGCTTTTATTATGATTATTATTTAAGAAAAAGGATGTTGCCTAAAAATATGTTTCGAATCACGTCACATGAAATGCACCCGGATCCTCGACACATTCTTATTCAACATTTTGGGATTTGGATTCGGGCCACATGAAATGCACTCCCGGTTTTAAGAAGTAAAATTATTAAAATACGCGCCTAGAGCGATTACTTATTTACATTTTTTAGAGAAGGCCGCAAAATTCATTAAGAAACGACACATCTCTAAATCTAAGTATATTATATACACACTTATGAGGGCATCATGATTTATACGTTATTTAGCGGTGCTCATCTCAAAAAAAAATAGTTATACTTAACGTGATTCATGTTGCTTTCTCAAATTGGAATTTCATCAACTACCTAACTTCCTTCCATTTTATAGAGTTGTTCAAAGAATTAACAATATGCTAAACTAGCTGATTTACCGATCATTAGGTGAACATGATTTCAGATTCCTCACGATTACGTTGTTCTAATTCGAATGGACCCGAACATTATGAGATTCTATTTTTCATTTTTTGTTATTGTTTCTTTTGACACGGCTGTCGATTATTAATTAGCTATCACACACTTCAACTACACGACAAATCGAATTAATCCTTGATGTTTATTCGTTCATCTTCTAATGGCTACACTAGTCACAGGATAACATAAGCAGTAATCACATTAACTGATTTCTGAATACATTTGACTACATACTTCCTCCTGGTGTACTAACTGAACTCCACCTAATAGGGAAATAACACCCAAAATCTAACAATTGTAACAAAGCTCAGTAGTCCAGATCTCCTGGCAGTTTTAACTCGAATTAAATATCAGTTGGTTATACATTCATCCCATTCCAAAGTTGATCTAATGAACATACAGCTTAATGATTTTCATGTGCAAAAGGAAATATGAAAACAAGAACAGGAAGACTGCGGCAGCATAGCTTTGAACGACATTCAATTTATTTCCATAAACTTTAAGATTTACAAAATGTGTACCTGGATGATGACAATAGAAGAAGGAAAAAAGAAACGTCAGCAGTAGCAACACCGTAGCACCAACAGTAGCAATATGATACCAGACCAAACTTAAGCCAACAGTAAGGCCAACTTCCCCCAGAATACACTTCAAATGACAACTCAGAAGCAATTGCAAACATCCAAAAAGCAAATACCAACACTCAACAGACCCTAATGGACTTGAACTTAAACCAGAAGAGGGCTAGTAGTTATCAGAATCAACTAAACACTCGAACTGAATCAAAATGATCCAATGAAGCAATAAGACTCAATGTGTTCTAGGCTTTAATCTCGGATACTGATCTCAACAGGATTAACTCTCCAAAAGATCTCTCACAAAGATTCTTTTCAGACCTCTCAAGCTAATCTTCCTTAGAGCTTTTTTTCCTTTCCAATCTTTTTATCCCCTCCGCCTCTATTGACTTCTACCTATACTTATAGTTGAGACCAACAGCTCCTAAGGTTACTCCCCAACGTCAGAGGCTCTATCTGCCCATACCTCTTTGCCCATCCCATCCCCTATCTGTTTTTAGCACTAAACCCTGTCTAAGTGTGGGTTTTACTATTTTAAACTATTGTCTGCAACAGCCATGCCCTGCTGCAGCGTGTTCCACTAATCCCTTTTATGGGCACAAGTACTTTTAAAATCCAAAAAATGCTAATACTAATTAAATCACTATCAGCTATATCCAAACATCCTATGTAACAGTGATTCTGGAACCAATATTGAGTTTCACTGCTATATTGTTCCGACCAACAGACCCATACAACTAATCGATGACGTTCGTCTAATCGATTACCACACGTATAACTGATAACAAGTAATTGACCTACGAATTCGATTCATAGTTTTCGGGCAGAATCAGGGACTACTAATCCAAATTCACTATTCGATGACCTTAACTAGATTAAACACACAATGTAATCACAACAACAAATACGAGTCGAAACAGACAAGAGCAAAATGAATTGACCAAATAAAAGGTCTGTCGAGATGGGAAGAGCAGACAATGCTAGGAAAAGGCAGACTCTAAAACTAAAACACAAAAATACGCATAAAGAATGTAAACAATAGACATAAGGGAATGAATTACCTCAGGCAAAATCCGTCAACCCCGGTTCGATCTTGGTTTGGAACTATTGAAGCCAAATGGGTTTTAATCGAGATGTTCTCGATTGAGAACACCTAGACTAAAGTCCCTTGGACCTCAATCGACGACTAATATGGCTCGAATTGGGCTTCTTGAAAATTAGGGTTCTTGGGGCTCGAACTTGGGGCTTGAGTGGTTCGGGCTTGATTCGAGCTGGACCAACCTTGGTGGGGTTGTGGGGAAGGTCTGGGGAGGCTGTGGTACAAAGTTGGGGTGGTTTGGGATAAAATTTCAAATCCCGGCAAACTTTGATCTAATATTCGACGCGTTTGAGAAAGATTCGAGACCAACGAAGGCCGGATTCGAGGAGAAGGAGGTGAGGAGAAAGGCTGGTGTAAATTCGGGGAGGTTTGGTGACTGACCGCCGCCGTGGGCGATTTCCGGCAGGCGGTCAGTGGTGGTTTGCGGTGGTGGGATCTAGGGCTGTCTCTGAGAAGTGAGAGACGACGAGGGAGGGTTTGGCTTGGGGGTGGTGTGTGATATGAGGCTTATATACTCGTGTGAGAAATGAATCCTGGCCGTTCGATCTAATGAGATCGATGGTCTGGATTATCTCACTTATCCTAAAGATGCCGTTTGGGTGTCTGTGAGGGACTGGGTCGGTCCGGGTTAACTGGGTCGGGCACCTGGGTTATGATGGTGTGATCTCGACCGTTAGATTGGGGATGGGTCAACGGGTGAGATCTGCTAGTGCCAGAACGACGTAACTTCAATGCCCTACTACGTCATTTCATGAGTCTTAGAGACTCAATGAACGGACCGGGTGGAACAAACCATTTGGGCCTGGATGAACTTGCATTTTCAGCCTCTTGCTTCATCAATACTCACTTTAAATAAAAGCCATTTTAAAAACAAAATTGAGTAATAAAATATGCTTTATTAGTTCAATGTAAAATCAACCAATTGACAAAGAACACAAATGCACATTTTTTTTTTCTTTTTATGATTAATTATTTACTTAGACAAATAAGTACGAGCACTCAAATGCAAAAATTCACAAAATACACAAAAATGCACACAATAAAGCAAACCATTTTGTTTTGATTTCATTTGGGAGTAGCTCGCGTGGGGCAACAATTACGTGCTCACACCTATGAGTTTGCATTACCTCCCAGTTTATCAGCAGTCCATCCAGTCTTCCATGTATCGATGCTCTGGAAATAGCATGCCCTCTATTCACATGTGTTACATTTCAGTACCATTCGATTAGATGAGAGTTTAGGTTACGAAGTGGAGCCAGTTGCCATTGTTGATAGGCAGGACCACCAGCTAAAGTCCAAGAGGGTTTCTGCAGTGAGAGTCCAGTAGAGGGGCCAACCGATCGAGAAGGCAACCTGGGAGTCTGAGGAGGACATGCGGAGCCGATATCCCCACTTATTCAACAGTCCAGGTACATTTCTATATCCGTTCGAGGACGAACGTTTGTTTAAGAGGTGGAGAATTTAACGACTCGACTACTCATTTTTCACTTTCGAACCCTATTCCCTTAAATAATACTTTCTGCATTTGCTTTAGCTTAATTATGACTTGCGGGGGCGGGTGGTTCGGGAGTTAGAAGAATTTCGCGCAAGAATAGCCTAGTTGTTTCTTTAAGTTTCTTTAAAAAGGCCAAGTTTGACTTTGGTCAACATTTTGGGAAACCAAACCCGGAATTGTGATCTGGCAATTTTTGAGGGTCTGTGGGAAAATATGGGACCTGGGCGTATGCCCGGAATCAAATTTCGAGCTCCCTAGCCCGAGAAATGGATTTTTATGTAACAATTATTAAGTTTAAGTTTCAAGATTTAAATAAACTAATAAATTAATGTTTTCATAGGTATCGGGTTTGGATTTTGATTCTGAAACATGGTACAAGTCCAAAATCAATTAAGACCTGCCCGCAAAATTTGGTGTCAATCCGAGTAGTTTAAGGGAATTTTGATCCGTTGATAGGAAATTAAGAACTTGAAGTTCATTAGATTGGATCAATTGGTTTTGGGGTTCAATTCCTTTATTTAATAGTATTTTGGGTGTTCCAAGGGTTCAACTAGGTCCTCCTTGTGATTTTAACTTGTCGGTATGTTCAGGCGGGGCTCGGGAGCCCCGAGCGTCAAATGGTCAAGGTTTGAGTGAAGTCAGATTTTGAAAAGAAACACCATCTGCTGCTTCTGTCAAAATTGCTTATGTGTCTTGACCGCAAAAGCGGTAATCGCATAAGCGGCCATTCGACCGTAGAAGCGGTGATTGCGTAAGCGGCCGCTTGACAGTAGAAACGGAAAGGAAGAAGGTAAGGAGAGATCGCAGATTCGGCCTTGGGACCGCAGAAGCGGTCCCGCCTATGCGGACAGATGACCGCAGAAGCGGTCTAGTTGACCCCCTCTCCCAACCGCAGAAGCGGCTAAACAACCACATAAGCGGTCTCCGCAGGTGCGAAAATTTGCCCGCAAATGCGAAAAATCGTTGGGCCAGTGAAGTTCATTTAATAAGAACTCCAATCCTTCTCTCTCATATCTTATCCGATTCTGGGGCTATCTTAGAGCTTTCAAAGAGAGGGTTTCAACATACCATCACAAGGTAAGTAATCCCCACACACTCTTAGCTTAAATACATGAACATTTGGTAGATTTAACACAAAAAACATCAAATAAAATCAAGGGCGAGGGCTAGACCTATGATTTTGGTAAAATCATGATTTAACCACCTAATTAGATTATGTAATGGACTAAAATTTATATATTAGTAATCCTTAGGCTATAGAGAAAAATTTCTTCAAAAAATCTCAGAATTCGGGCACGTGGGCTCGGGGTCGGAATTTAGTAAACTTGAGGGAAAGGTTGGGAAATCACTTAATTAGCTAGAATTCAACCTTATGAGCATTCATTAATTAGTTCTTGTCTTATTTAAACTAGTTGGTGTTTGTTCGGCTTTGAATTCGGCTTGGAGCCTAGTCTTGTGATTTATAGAGCGTTTTGGAGGAAGATGAGTCTCCTTTCTAACCTTGTAGGAGGGAATTATCCCCTTAGATTTTGTGTTGAGTACTTAGCAAAATGCGGGGACTATGCATTCGTAAGGTGACGAGAGCCCGTGTGTAGCTACTACTATTTTAGATGTTCGGATATCTTAGGACCTAAACGTGCCTATTAAATGTATCCCCTATGTTAAATTGTTGTCTGAACACCTAGTATGCACAAGAGACTTAAAGAGGAGGATATGAGCTAATTTCTATAATTAATTGTGTTTGATTTGGTATTTCGAACATTTATGTGTCATGTATGTGAACTTGATATTTTATTCTTATTTATGGATCGGGTTGATCACCTCGATGTGAATAGCATCTATAGGCGCGCCATCTACGCTCGGCAAGTGAACATTTATTTCTGTTAGTTCGGGTCATCGCCTCGATATTATGTGCGCATGTTAATTGGGAAAAGCCTATATAAGCTTTGCTTTGCCATTATCTCACTTGATAAATTAAGAACTTGATGTTGTAATATTCTGGACTTGTACTACATGCTATAACCTGTTGTTACTTGCAAATGACTTGTTTGATCATGTATATATATTAACTAACCTTAGTAAGTATCGAGTCGACCTCTCGTCTCTACTTCTTCGAGATTAGACGGGTTACATACTGAGTACACGTTATTTATTTTTGCATGCTACAATTTTGTACTTAAATGTACAAGGTTTGAGGCCGGTGGATTTAGACATCACTCTGGTGTATATCAGTGAGCACTTCTGGGGCTTCTACGGTGAACTGCCTTTTTTCTCATGCCGATCTGCCGCCGAAGGAGTCCTTTCCCGTATTTATGATTTTTTGTCTATTCTGATTCAGACAGTAGGACAGTATTTTGTATATTTATGTGTATACTCTACTGGCCGCCCGTAGCTAGTGACACCGGGTTCTGGCATGCACTGTAGAGAATATTTATTTTTGGGATTTGTATGGCTATTCCAGTACTTTATGATTTTGCTAGATTTTTTCATTTACTTGAAAAACGTTAGTATATCTGGTTTGATTTAAACTAAAAATAGAGACTTAATCATAATTCCGCAGTTGGCTTGCCTAACTATGGTGTTAGGCGCCATCATGACCAATTTAGGCAAAATGGTTCATGACATGACACCTCATCTCATAATCATGCAATACATGTCTCAATACATGAACCCTAACACTTGGCATCCTGTTCCCTCATCGCACATCATAATCATGCTGATAACTCACGTGCCAAATTGAGTCACTCTCACATATGAGGCAAGTAAACAAGGGTGTGCACCTATACTCAACAACATCAAGAAAACCTTTTATATGATAAGGGTGCTTAGCCACGTGTATGCTGGTGCAAGTGTCCTTACATAGCTCATACCACCTAGTAAGTATAAGGAAAATAACATACAACACGTCGAATCCTTACACATGAATAGTATCAATGAGAGGCAACAACACAGAACACAGGGATGACAATAGGGGATCTCCCAAAATACTGTCCCATAGTCCCAAACATAAATGTGCAGGGGATCTCCTGGAATACCATTTTGTAGTCCCAAATTAAATGTGCAGAGGGATCTCACGAAATACATTTTCATAGCCTCGAAGTAAATGTGCAGGAGGATCTCCCGTAATACCGTTCCATAGTCCCAAAGTAAATTTGCAGAGGAATCTCCCGAAATATCGTTCCTTAGTCCCAAAGTAAATATGTAGTGCAACCAACGGAGATAATAATTACAACATGCCAGAAACCTCATGCATCACCACAACAAGTACGGTAGCAACAATGGCAATAATACAACGTATGGCAAGTACATCAACTCAAAAACTTTATATCACAAAGAAACGGTAAAACCAGTTTACTAGGAATAACCATAGTAAAGACTGTCAGGCACAAAGAGAACACTTCAACAAGGAAAAACCAATATGTAGCAACGATCCCACAATATACAAATCCATAGTAAGGAAGTTAACACGAGTCAAATAGTTTCAAATAAAGACAAGTTAGCTAAGATATAGGATGCCTAAACTTCTTTTAAGGTTGAGAAAATTTCGAGGATGTTCGACAAATCAATTAAGGATAAGCAGCGAAAAGATAATCATAACCTCGATTCAGACTAAACAGTTATAAGATGAGATGATGATAAGTTTCAACTAAAGATAAGCAGTTATGAAAGGAAATCATGATAATAGAAAAGGTAAAATATTCAGTTAAGTCAATTAAAAGTCAAATAGGCAATAAAAGTGAATCCTAAAGCAATTACTTCGAATTTAAGAAAGTAGAGGTGAAACCAGTAGGAACTCAATCATACCAAGAACAACTTCATACACAATGAATAAGGACCTAAGAACCCTAAAAGGCCAATTGCCTACAAATAAGTTCGAGCACGCACTTGTCACCTTGTGTGCATGAACTACAATCAACATAGGAGACATTAATCCTAAGGGGAAATTCCCCACACAAGGTTAGGCAAGATATTTACCTCAATTCAGCCAACTCAATACTCAATATAGCTTTTCCTTTGCCCATTAACCATCGCTTGACCCAATCTAGCCAAAGACGGGTTAAATACATCAAATAATGCAAAAGAAAATAATTTCAATTAACAAAGCTATAATCTTTATGCAAATTTACATAAGTCAACAAAAGTCAACTCTCCAGGCCCGTACCTCGAAACCCGACAAAATTTACAAAACTCGAACACCCATTACGATATAAGTCCAGCCATACAAAAATTATCAAGTTGTTATACCAATTCGTCCTTCAAATCATCATTTTTCATTTTTGAAAGATTTTACAATTTCCCCCCAAATTTTTATTTAGATTTTCATGAATTTGATATTAAATCTAAGATATAATCATAAAATATAGTTGGAAACTGATTAGAGACATGTACCCAAGGATTTGGAATGAAATCTTCTCTCAAATTCGCCCACCCTCTGATCTAGGATTCGAAATATTGTTAAATAAAGTTGGTACCGAAATTGGAGTCTTAATGCCAGCCTCAGATGTCGGATTTGCGGCATCATGATTGCAACTGCGATAAGAAACTTAAGTATTGCAAATGCGAAGGCTGACCAGCTCTGATCAGGTTGCAAATGCGACACGAGACTCGGAAATGCAGGTTCTGAGGTGTTCGTAAAAGCGATAGTTGCATCACAAATGCATAGCTGCCTAGTCGTAAATGCGATGGAGATTTTCGCAATAGCGAACTCCCTTGCCCCAGCCCAGCATCGCAAATGCGAAATTGATCTTGCAAATACGATCATCACATTTGCGATGAAATCTACACAAATTTGAGAATAGAGACACCAACACAGCTGAACCTTCTTCAACACTCCGTAACGCGTACAAAACACATCCGAGCCCCTCGGGATCCATGCCAAACATCCACGCAAGTATGAAATCATAAAACAAACTCACTCGTGCGATCATGTGACGACCCGGCCCGTCGTCACAGGAATTACCACCCCGTTATGTTGTAAATACATGTTTTATGATTTTATATCAGTGTTAGAGTCTATCGGGTGAGTTAGGAGTGATTGGGATTGGAAATGAGGCATATAGCCTTTGTGAAGGAAACTTGAATAAGGAAAGTCAACCCGGAGTTGACTATTTAGCTAGAGGGCTCGGAATCGGATTCTGATGATTCGGTTAGCTCCGGGAGGTGATTTGTGACTTAGGGGAACAATCGGAATTGAATTTGGAGGCCCGGTGTAGAAATAGGCTTGAATTGGCTAAGGTTGAATTTTGGCGAAATCCGAACGGTAGGTGAGATTTTGATCCGGGGTCGGAATGGAATTCCGACAGTTGCAGTAGCTCCGTTAGGTGATTTTGGATGTGCCTGCAAAATTTCAGGTCATTCGGACGTCGTTGGTCGGGTTTTTGATTGAATGTGTAATTCGGAATGTTTTAAGGAATTTAGGCTTGAATTTGATGTGAATTATGGGTTTTGGTGTTATTAGACGTGTTTTGAGGATTGGAGCAAGTTTGAATAAGGTATTAAGATGTGTTGGTGTGTTTGGATGAGGTCCCGGGGGCCTCGGGGTGTTTTCGGATGGCTAAACGAGAGAAAATGTGGAAAAATTGCAGAACTGGTGCACTGCTTCTGTTGTTTTCGCTCCTGCGGAAATGGGAGCGCAGGAGCGACTCCGCAGAAGCGGACAACGAGGCGCAGAAGCGGAGCTGACCGCTGAAGCCGAGCCTGGTCCGCAGGGGAGGTTTCGCTGGTGCGAGAGGTCGATCGCAGAAGCGGTCTTGAGCCGTCTTGGGAAAAATCCGCAGAAGCGGATGTTTGGTCGCATAGGCGAGTCCGCTGAAGCGGACTCTTGGTCGCAGAAGCGGATCATTCCGCAGAAGCGGACTAATTTCCGCAGAAGCGGATGCGCAAGGGCGGTCCTTGGATCGCTGGTGCGGAAATGGCCAAAAGGGCCTGGGTTCGCAGAAGCGACCAAAAGGTCGCAGAAGCGGTTCCGCAGGGGCGGAATTTTATCCGCAGAAGCGAAAATCGCTGTGAGTTAAGTGTATCCGAAGTTAGAAAAATTTCAGAACATTTCACACATTTGGGTCTCGGCTTTAGAGGCGATTTGGGCGATTTTGAAGAGAAACTCAAGGGAAATCATCGGGTAATCAACTATGGACTTAAACTATGATTAGTATTGGTAATATTATGCAATTATATCATGAAAATGGAGGAATTTGGGGTAATTTATGGAGGATTTAGCCGTAGGCTTGAACTTTAGAAAATCAAGGTTTTGAATGGCCAAATGGAGTCCGAATTTGGTAAAATTGATATGCTTAGACTCGTATCGAGATGAGGGTTCCGAATATGTGACTTTTGTAATTTTTCGACAAGCGTACCGAAAGTCGGGTTTTGACAACTTTGGGAATTTTGATGTAAATTGGGTTATATTGATTGGGTGTCGTCCCATTTGCCTAATTTGTTGTGTTTCTATTGTATTTGATCAGATTCTACGTGTGCGGAGCTTGATTCTCGTGGCAAGGGCATTGCGGAATAGTCGCCGCACTGTATTGAGGTGAGTAATAGATGTGGGTGATGACCTGCGGGTTCGAAACCCCGGTATACCACTTTGTGACGCTGTATAGCGGCGAGACACGCACACTCTCGAGAGTGCGGGGTCGATCATGAACTGGAGACTATATATATTAGTCAGACCTATTGATACTGTATTATTGGCTATTCTCGAGCCGTTGAACCCCTTCTTGGGCGGTTGAGTATGCTTGTGGGCCGTGAGCCAGTTATTGGATCCCGCGAGGATCGTTATCATTGTCTTATCATATAGACATGCTAGTTTACTACTAGTCCGCAGCTATTTCTGTTATTATGCTAATTCCAATCTCTGGAACTTGATATTACTGTTTTCCAAATGAAAAATGATAAAAGAGTTTTCAAAAACTACTTTTGAGCCTGCGAGGCTGTATCTGCATATTAGCTGACTAGTAGCGGATCGGGCTGCGCGCCGCAGCGAGATATATGTTGGATCAGACTGCACGCTGCAGTAAATCTCTATGAGATGTGCTTGGGCTGTAGTAGCCCCTCCGGAGTCTGAACCCCCACAGTGAGCACGGGTACCCAAAATTGGGGTCGGGCTACGCGCCGTAGTGGTCATATCATGCATTGCATTGCATTTAGCTACATATGTTAGCTGTTATGCTATTTATTGGTATTCGTTGGTACAGGTACAGCGAATACTAATTCTGTGACAGGGTAGCTGATTATAGCTTTACATAGTGCTTTATCGTGGAATTCTTATCTGCTCTGTCTTACCCTTGGTTATTACCACTGAGTCTGGCACTACTCATTTTACTCCCTACACCTTGTGTGCAGATCCAGGTACCTCTCAGCAGTGATCCAGTAGCTGTGCGAGGCGACATCTGTGGGATATACGAGGTAGCTGCAGAGTCCGCAGGACCCGATATTCCTTCCTACTGTCTTTTGATTTTGTATTGACATTTCTTTCCGCACTTGGTATTTTTGTAAACCTTTATACACTTACGTTCAGTAGAGGCTCATGACTCTTGACCCTTGGTCTATGGGAGTTAGTATATTTTGGGACTTGGTCTCCCCGCTGTTGGTATAAGTATTACTATTGTTTCATATTTTGAAATGCTTAAATGGGTTAAAGAGAGCTTCAAGCTCCGTTGTTGATATTGATTGGTCAGGCTGGCTTAGCAATGTGCTGGGCGCCATCACGACCGGATTTGGGGTCGTGACAAGTTGGTATCAAAGCCTAGGTTTACTAGGCCTCGTGAGTCTTGAGCCGGTTAGTAGAGTCTTGTGGATCGGTACGGGGACGCCCGTACTTATCCTCGGGAGGCTGCGAACCTTTAGGAAACACTTCACTTTTCTTGAACTCTGTCGTGCGATCTTGTTGTTCCGAGAACCGAACTTCTATATTCTATTCTCTCACAGATGGCGAGAACGCAAGCATCGGGACGAGGTGGACGACCTCCATTGCCACCTGTTAGAGGCGCGTGGGCGCGGTCGTGCTAGAGGTAGAGGTAGGGCGGATGAGGCAGTGCCCGGCTGACCCGCCCGTTGTACCGGTTCGAGAGCGACCCCCGGTGGTTGATGCACCGGCGGCCTCGGTTCGGGGCCGGACTATATCTATTGCTATCTCTGGTCTTCGGGAGACTCTTGCTCGGATATTATCGGTGTGTTCCGGTTTGGCTCAAGTAGTTTCAGCTACCGCTACCGTAGCGACATCTCAGGTCAGGGGGTGGTCGGCGGACCCCTGCAGCTCGCACACCCGACCCGGTTGTTCGGGGACTTCGGACGCCAGAGGTGGTCCCTGCTCGGTGGTTGCACCGGTTATTCCTCCAGCTGCACCGGCTCCAGCTCCAGAGCATATGGTTGAGGTTATGCCCGATGACGAGCAGCGTCGTCTTGAGAGATTTGGCAGACTTCAACCACCCCATTTTAGTGGCGCCGAGGGCGAGGATGCCTAGGGTTTCTTGGATAAGTGTCAGAAGATGCTGCGTACGGCTGGTATTCTTGAGTCCAGCGGAGTTTCATTTACTACATTTCAGTTCACCGGTCCCGCATTTGATTGGTGGGAGGAGTTTGAGAGGCGTAGGCCTGCAAGAGCAGCACCTCTCACATGGCAGCAGTTCTCTACTCTCTTTCTAGAGAAATATGTACCTCAGTCTTGTCGCGAGGAGCTACGTCGCCAGTTCGAGTGGTTGATTCAGGGCGACATGTCTGTGACCCAGTATGAGCTTAGATTCACTCGGTTGGCTAGGCATGCCACATGGATGATCCCCACTGATAGGGAGAGGATCAGGAGGTTCATTGATGGCCTCAACTACTCTATCCGTATTCTTATGACCGGCGAGCGAGTTCTGTCATCATCGTTTGAGCGGGTAGCCGATATGGCACGCTCCATCGAGGCGGATCGTCGCCGAGAGAGAGAGGGCGGGAGGCCGAGAGGCCTCGCGGTTCGGCAATTTCGGTGGTGCTCCATCTAGAGGGCATTCCCGGCGGAGCAGACAGGTCGCTCATCTAGACCTCCTCGTTCAGGCCGCCCGGAGCGAGAGCGGAGGTTCTTATGGTCGTGGTCGACGGGGGTTTCAGCCAGGGTCGGTCATCACTTAGTGCCCTCCCGGCCCGAGTGCAACACCTACTTCTCCGGCACCAGAGGTGCATGTTATAAGTGTGGTGAGTTTGGCCACGTGAGGAGACGGTGCCATCGACTACGTAGGGGTAGGACTCGGCAGAGGGATCAACCCTCCTCTTCAGCACCATCTCGGTTTAGTAGAGGTGGAGGTCGGCCTTCTCGTGGTCGCCCCGAGGGCGAGGAGAGATCCGGTGGAGGCCGGGCGCGATTCTATGCACTTCCCGACGGGCGTGATGCGGTTGCCTCCGATGCGGTGATTACGGGTATCATTCTGTCTGTCGTAGAGATGCCTCTGTTCTATTTGATCCAGGGTGCACATATTCATACGTGTCCTCTTATTTTGAACGTCATTTGGGTGCGACTCGTGGTAGTCTTGATTTACCTGTTCATGTATCCACCCCCGTGGGTGATACGATCGTTGTGGATCATGTCCATAGATCCTGTGTTATATCTATTGGGGGTCTGGAGACCCAGGCAGATTTGTTATTATTGGGGATGGTGGACTTTGATGTTATATTGGGTATGGATTGGTTGTCTCCGTATCATGCGATATTGGACTGTCATGCTAAGACAGTTACGTTGGCCATTCTTGGTATTTCTCAGATTGAGTGGCGGGGTTCGACTGATTTCGTCCCTAGCCATGTTATTTTGTTCTTAAAAGCTCATAAGATGGTTGAAAAAGGGTGTTTATCGTACTTAGCTTTTGTGAGAGATGTGGGAGCTGAATCTCCTAGCATTAATTCTGTACCTGTTGTGAGGGACTTCCCAGGATGTATTCCCCTCAGACCTGCCGGGCATGCCGCCGGACAGGGATATTGATTTTGGCATTGACTTGGTGCCGGGCACTCGGCCTATATCCATTCCTCCTTATCGGATGGCACCAGCTGAGTTGAAAGAACTGAAAGAGCAGCTTCAAGAGCTTCTGGATAAGGGTTTCATCCGCCCTAGTGTGTCTCCGTGGGGTGCACTGGTATTATTTGTTAAAAAGAAAGATGGTTCCATGCAAATGTGTATTGATTATAGGCAATTGAACAAAGTGACCAGTGAAGAACAAGTACCCTCTACCGCGCATAGATGATTTGTTTGATCAGTTACAGGGTGCGAGGGTGTTTTCTAAGATCGATCTTCGTTCAGGCTATCATCAGCTGAAGATCAGGGACTCGGATATTATGAAGACTGCATTCGGGACCCGATATGGTCATTATGAGTTTCTTGTGATGTCGTTTGGGCTGACCAACGCCCCGGCAGCATTTATGCATCTGATGAACAGTGTGTTCGGGCCTTATTTGGATTCATTTGTGATTGTGTTCATTGATGACATTCTAGTCTACTCCCGTAGTCGGGAGGAGCATGCTCAGCATTTGAGTATTGTGTTGCAGAGATTGAGGGAGGAGAAACTATATGCTAAATTCTCCAAGTGCGAGTTTTGGCTCGAGTCCGTAGCATTTCTGGGACATGTGGTGTCTCGTGATGGTATTCAGGTTGATCAGAAAAAGATAGAGGCGGTGCAGAGTTGGCCTAGACCGTCCTCAGCTACAGAGATCGGGAGTTTTCTTGGCTTGGCGGGGTATTATCGCCGGTTTGTTCAGGGATTTTCATCCATTGCTTCTTCATTGACTAAATTGACCCGGAAGGGTGCACCATTCGTGTGGTCGGATGAGTGCGAGGAGAGCTTTCAGAAGCTCAAGACAGCTTTGACCACAGCTCCAGTATTAGTATTGCCATCAGCTTCAGGTTCATATATTGTTTATTGTGATGCCTCGAGAGTGGGGGTAGGTTGTGTGTTGATGCAAGAAGGTAAGGTGAATTGCTTATGCTTCTCGGCAGTTGAAGCCACATGAGAAGAACTATCCTGTTCATGACTTGGAGCTAGCCGCCATTGTTCATGCCTTGAAGATTTGGAGGCACTATTTGTACGGCGTGTCATGTGAGGTGTATACCGACCATCGTAGTCTCCAACACTTGTTCAAACAGAAAGACCTTAATTTGAGACAGCGGAGGTGGCTTGAGTTGCTTAAGGATTATGACATCACTATATTATATCATCCGGGGAAGGCCAATGTGGTGGCCGATGCTTTGAGCCGGAAGGCGGTCAGTATGGGGAGCTTGGCATATATTCCAGCTGAGGAGAGGCCATTTTCTCATGATGTTCAAGTGCTAGCCAATCGGCTAGTGAGGTTAGATATTTCGGAGCCCAGCAAGGTATTGGCTTGTGTTGTATCTCGGTCATCTCTATATAATCGTATTCGTGAGCGCCAGTATGATGATCCGCATTTGGCTGTCCTTAGGGACAGAGTTCAGCTTGATGATGCTAGAGATGTCACCATTGATAGTGACGGTGTATTGAGGATGCAGGGCCGGATATGTGTGCCCAATGTTGATGGCCTTCGTGAGTTGATTCCGGAGGAGGCCCATAGCTCGCGGTATTCTATCCATCCAGGAGCCGCGAAGATGTATCAAGATTTGAAACAGCACTATTGGTGGAGAAAGATGAAAATGGACATTGTCAGACATGTAGCACGGTGCCTCAACTGTCAGCAGGTTAAGTACGAGCACCAGAGGCCCGGTGGTGTATTTCGGCGCATTGATATTCCTGAGTGGAAATGGGAGAGGGTCACTATGGACTTTGTTACTGGACTCCCTCGGACGGCGAGGAAGTTTGATTCTGTATGGGTGATTGTGGATAGACTGACCAAGTCAGCTCACTTCATTCCAGTTAGTACTACCTACAAATCAGAGCGGTTGGCAGCGATCTTTATTTGAGAGATTGTTTGGTTGCATGGGGTCCCAGTGTCTATCATATCCGACAGGGGTACTCGGTTCACTTCTCGGTTTTGGAGAGCATTTCAGCGAGAGATGGGTACACGGGTTGAGTTGAGTACAGCATTTCACCCCCAGACAGACGGACAGTCTGAGCGCACTATTCGGATCTTGGAGGATATGTTGCGAGCTTGTGTGATTGATTTTGGTGGTTCGTGGGATGAGTTCCTACCACTTGCTGAGTTTTCCTACAACAACAGTTATCAGTCGAGTATTCAGATGGCCCCGTATGAGGCATTGTATGGCAGGCGATGTAGATCCCCCGTGGGATGGTTTGAGCCTGGTGAAGTTAGATTGATAGGGACTGAGTTAGTCCAAGATGCTCTGGATAGAGCAAAGTTGATCCAGGAGAGGCTTCGTACAGCACAGTCTCGTCCAGAAGAGTTATGCGGACCGTAGAGTTCGAGAGTTGTCTTTCATGGTTGGTGACAGAGTATTGTTGAAGGTTTCACCTATGAAGGGTGTCATGAGGTTTGGGAAGAAAGGAAAGTTGAGTCCCAGGTACATTGGTCCTTTTGAGATACTTAGGAGAGTTGGAGAGGTGGCATATGAGTTGGCCTTGCCGACCAGCTTATCCAGCGTTCATCCAGTATTCCATGTGTCTATGCTCCGGAAGTACATTGGAGATCCGTCTCATGTATTGGATTTCAGCACCATTCAGCTTGATGGTGATCTATCCTATGATGTGGAGCCTATTGCCATTTTGGGACGGCAGGTGAGAAAATTGAGGTCTAAGGAGATTGCATAAGTTAAGGTTCAGTGGAGAGGTCGACCCGTGGAGGAGGCCACTTGGGAGGTCGAGCGGGAGATGCGGAGCAGATATCCTCACTTGTTTGAGACTTCAGGTATGTTTCTTGACCCGCTCGAGGACGAGCGTTTGCTTAAGAGGGGAGAATGTGACGACCCGGCCCGTCGTCACGGGAATTACCACCCCGTTATGTTGTAAATACATGTTTTATGATTTTATATCAGTGTTAGAGTCTATCGGGTGAGTTAGGAGTGATTGGGATTGGAAATGAGGCATATAGCCTTTGTGAAGGAAACTTGAATAAGGAAAGTCAACCCGGAGTTGACTATTTAGCTAGAGGGCTCGGAATCGGATTCTGATGATTCGGTTAGTTTCGGGAGGTGATTTGTGACTTAGGGGAACAATCGGAATTGAATTTGGAGGCCCGGTGTAGAAATAGGCTTGAATTGGCTAAGGTTGAATTTTGGCGAAATCCGAACGGTAGGTGAGATTTTGATCCGGGGTCGGAATGGAATTCCGACAGTTGCAGTAGCTCCGTTAGGTGATTTTGGATGTGCCTGCAAAATTTCAGGTCATTCGGACATCGTTTGGTCGGGTTTTTGATTGAATGTGTAATTCGGAATGTTTTAAGGAATTTAGGCTTGAATTTGATGTGAATTATGGGTTTTGGTGTTATTAGACGTGTTTTGAGGATTGGAGCAAGTTTGAATAAGGTATTAAGATGTGTTGGTGTGTTTGGATGAGGTCCCGGGGGCCTCGGGGTGTTTTCGGATGGCTAAACGAGAGAAAATGTGGAAAAATTGCAGAACTGGTGCACTGCTTCTGTTGTTTTCGCTCCTGTGGAAATGGGAGCGCAGGAGCGACTCCGCAGAAGCGGACAACGAGGCGCAGAAGCGGAGCCGACCGCTGAAGCGGAGCCTGGTCCGCATGGGCGGTTTCGCTTGTGCGAGAGGTCGATCGCAGAAGCGGTCTTGAGCCGTCTTGGGAAAAATCCGCAGAAGCGGATGTTTGGTCGTATAGGCGAGTCCGCTGAAGCGGACTCATTGTCGCAGAAGCGGATCATTCCGCAGAAGCGGACTAATTTCCGCAGAAGCGGATGCGCAAGGGCGGTCCTTGGATCGCTGGTGCGGAAATGGCCAAAAGGGGCATGGGTTCGCAGAAGCGACCAAAAGGTCGCAGAAGCGGTTCCGCAGGGGCGGAATTTTATCCGCAGAAGCGAAAATCGCTGTGAGTTAAGTGTATCCGAAGTTAGAAAAATTTCAGAACATTTCACACATTTGGGTCTCGGCTTTAGAGGCGATTTGGGCGATTTTGAAGAGAAATTCAAGGGAAATCATGAGGTAATCAACTATGGACTTAAACTATGATTAGTATTGGTAATATTATGCAATTATATCATGAAAATGGAGGAATTTGGGGTAATTTATGGAGGATTTAGCCCTAGGCTTGAACTTTAGAAAATCAAGGTTTTGAATGGCCAAATGGAGTCCGAATTTGGTAAAATTGATATGCTTAGACTCGTATCGAGATGAGGGTTCCGAATATGTGACTTTTGTAATTTTTCAACAAGCGTACCGAAAGTCGGGTTTTGACAACTTTGGGAATTTTGATGTAAATTGGGTTATATTGATTGGGTGTCGTCCCATTTGCCTAATTTGTTGTGTTTCTACTGTATTTGATCAGATTCTATGCGTGCGGAGCTTGATTCTCGTGGCAAGGGCATTGCGGAGTAGTCGTCGCCGCTGTATTGAGGTGAGTAATAGATGTGGGTGATGACCAGCGGGTTCGAAACCCCGGTATACCACTTTGTGACGCTCTATAGCGGCGAGACACGCACACTCTTGAGAGTGCGGGGTCGATCATGAACTGGAGACTATATATATTAGTCCGACCTGTTGATACTGTATTGTTGGCTATTCTCGAGCCGTTGAACCCCCTTCTTGGGCGGTTGAGTATACTTGTGGGCCGTGAGCCAGTTATTGGATCCCGCGAGGATCGTTATCATTGTCTTATCATATAGACATGCTAGTTTACTACTAGTCCGCAGCTATTTATGTTATTATGCTAATTCCAATCTCTGGAACTTGATATTACTGTTTTCCAACTGAAAAATGATAAAAAGAGTTTTCAAAAACTACTTTTGAGCCTGCTGCGAGGCTGTATCTGCATATTAGCTGACTAGTAGTGGATCGGGCTGCGTGCCGCAGCGAGATATATGTTGGATCGGACCGCACGCCGCAGGAAATCTCTATGAGATGTGCTTGGGCTGTAGGAGCCCCTCCGGAGTCTGAACCCCCACAGTGAGCACGGGTACCCAAAATTGGAGTCGGGCTACGCGCCGTAGCGGTCATATCATGCATTGCATTGCATTTAGCTACATCTGTTAGCTGTTATACTATTTATTGGTATTCGTTGGTACAGGTATAGTGAATACTAATTCTGTGATAGGGTAGCTGATTATAGCTTTACATAGTGCTTTATCGTGGAATTCTTATCTGCGCTGTCTTACCCTTGTTTATTACCACTGAGTCTGGCAGTACTCATTTTACTCCCTGCACCTTGTGTGCAGATCTAGGTACCTCTCAGCAGTGATCCAGTAGTTGTGCGAGGCGACATCCGTGGGATATACGAGGTAGCTGCAGAGTCCGCAGGACCCGATATTCCTTCCTACTGTCTTTTGATTTTGTATTTACATTTCTTTCCGCACTTACGTTCAGTAGAGGCTCATGACTCTTGACCCTTCGGTCTATGGGAGTTAGTATATTTTGGGACATGGTTTCCCCGCTGTTGGTATAAGTATTACTATTGTTTCATATTTTGAAATGCTTAAATGGGTTAAAGAGAGCTTCTAGCTCCGTTGTTGATATTGATTGATCAAGCTGGCTTAGCAATGTGCTGGGCGCCATCACGACCGGATTTGGGGTCGTGACAGATCAAAACACCGAAATAACCTCTAGAACCACGAATCGGATGCCAAAATGCATGAAAATCATCATGAACTTTAAGAACTTCTAGAATTGCAACCAAGCACCTGAATCATATCAAATCAACTCCAAATGACACCAAATTTTTGCAGGTAAGACCCAAATGACATAATAGAGTTGTTCCAAATCATGGAAATGCATTTTGACCATGATATCACAAAATTTAATTCTGGGTTAAACTTCTCAATTTTCAAAACTTCAACTTTTTCGAACTTTTGTCGATTTGCCTCAAATTACTCTACTGAACTCAAATTCAAATCGGACGTGCGCATAAGTCCAATATCACCATACAAAGATGCTGACATCATCTAAAACTCATTCCAGAGTTGTTTACATAAAAGTCACACTCCCGTCAAATTCTTAAGCTTCTAAAATTAAATCATTTCATCCAATTCGACTCTGAATCATCAGGTAACTGAATTCAACCATCCATGCAAGTCGATACACATAATATGAATCTGCTCAATACCTTACATTGCCGAATGAAGCTTAAACTCTCAAAATAACAGGTGGGGTCGTTACATCCAATAATTTAATAATGAGTTGTGTGAAATAGAAATAAATCTTCTAGAACAAATTAAGGAGCTAAAACTAGAATACCAAGCATTAGACCATATTTTTATTGAGTATGTCCATGTCAGTAAGAGTTTTCTAGAGTCATGTGAGGAAGTATGTAATTCTAGAGTTGGGGCATGTTGGCCCTCTTTCTAATATTTTTCGGCATTGTGTTTGGATGATGTCATAGAAATTAATGCATCCGAGACTTTGGAGTAGTCAATGGAAGAGGAACATGCTGCTTACATTCTTGGATTTATCATGCCAAATAGAAAAACTTACATTTCTCATTTAAAGGACGAGAAGTATAGAGTGAAAAATTTATTACTTCACCTATTTATTTTTGTATCCACACCAAAAGATTATAGCCACAAATTGGATGCCATGTTAGGGGTGTAATTCATAAGTCCGAGGTGGAGGAAGAAACGTTATTCACGTCATGTCGCAATGTAAAATCAAGCGCTTGTTAGGAGGAACCCCATATTTACTGTTTTCTTTTATTTCTATTTTTTTCTTATTGTTGTTCTAGTACTTGTTTTTGTTTTGTGGGATTATAAGAATAGGAGGCAAAGCCATTAGAAGAGTGAAAACGCATGCTAGATGGTGAGAACTAAGTGTGGTGTGCCCAAACAAAAGAACGATACCTTGGGGAAGTCTGGGTACCTCATGAGCCGCTATTGCTTTGGCCTTTGGCCTACCAGGGAGTCTCTTTTACCCTCTTGTTATTTATAGCGTGCATTTAGAACATTGCAAAATTTTATGTTTGGGGTGAGAAGGTTGTTTGGGTGAGTTTCTGTCCTATTTTGGCTTAGTTGTAGTACTCATTCTTAAGTGTAGTAGATTTTTGTGGAAAAAATAAAAAAAGTCAAAAACAAATTAATTTTCCCGATGATGGATCTAGACAGTTTTCATGAGGGAATAAAGTCTAAAAGAAAATCCAAAAATATGTCTTTTAGTTTCCTTTAGGTAGTAATAATCCCCCGTCATATTTGTTGTGCCTTGGTTCTTTTCAATGTGATGTAGTTTGAACCAGGAAGTAACATTTTTTTAAGAGTAGAACTTAGAAAAAAAATAGAGGAAGAAAGATGAGATTCCTAGGCGCCCTTGACTTATTTGATAGTAGCATAATTAGGCTTTGACATGTGTAGTATCTTCTCTATATTTGAAATAGATCATGAGGCCGTTATAAATTGGATTGCATGTCTCGTGATGCCTATGTCTCGTATTCTTCACTTAAGTTCATTCTGTCTTAATGCTTAATATCTCGTGTCTTTGTAAACACTTGTTTGTTGATAATCGAAATGGGACCATCTTTAGTGAGTCATGTGCCATGTGTGGTAAGATTTTTTGTATAATCTATGTGTTGTACTTGTGCCTAGAGCTTGCCCAGTATGTGAGTTGAAGCGAAATTTTAGGTGATGCTCGGTTTGAAAAATGATTTTAGGCTTTTCTTTGATTTCGTTTTTGAGCCTTATTGGTTACCATAAATTAAATTTATCCCTAGTTAACCCTTTTGAGCCTATAGACTTTTATTTGGCACCCATATTACAAGCATATATCCTCTTTGTTCTTAATTGATATTATTTTAATTTTTTTACCTCTTAAACCACTATAATTGTAAAATGAGCGCTAAAAGAAGTAAGAAGAAATTAATTATGGGATGATTTTTGAGTGAAACCAATAAAAGGAAGAAATGTGCACTTGTTTTATAAATGAATACGCCACTAACGAAAATTAAAAATAGAAAAAAAAAAGTTGGAAAAAAAAGAGAAAAATCTGGTGAAAAAAAGAAAAGAAAAATATGAATGAATAAATTGTTGTCTTGTTTTTGCTAGTGGGTATAAATTAAAGTAGTGGTTAAAAAGTGGGGAACGTTCTGGGGGTGATATTGTTTGTGAATTTGAGGTGGCGTAGAAGAAAATGTGCTCAAAGTAATTTTGTGATGATTAAAGTGCTTAGGAGGGTGAATCATTATTTCTAAATATATCCTACTCATCCCTTAGCCCGCATTAAAATCACGAAAGAAATTCTAATTGATTTTAGACCGAGTGAGCCTACACTAGTAGAGATTCACATTAAGGGCAAGTATATAGTACCTTTTGCATGCATGTGATTTCTTTGGTGAGAGGGAGAGATTTTGTTTTGACATATGTGAGTCCTTAAACTATATTTGATCACGAGATTCGAATGTGTGGATTCAACTTACTCTCTTGTTTCTCATTGCATGTGGTTTCATGAGGTTACGTAGCGTATTAGACTTCTCTCTATGATGTTAAGTGTGTTGGAATTTAAAGGCATTGGGTTTCAAAGACTTTAAGCATTTTGCTTTAAAGTCTAAGAGTGTGAATTAGAAATTGTGGGAAATAAAAATTTGAATAAAGTGAGCTTTTGACTTGCACTTTGTCCCTCATTGGTGAGGGACAACTACATTTGTGTGCTTATATATAGAATCATTCTTAAAGCTCTTAAAAGGAGTTGAAGAGAATGAACTCTCACGCCATCGTCATTGCTCGCTCGGCTCGGCTTCGGATTTGATAAGATTATTTTTAATCAAAATTTATTTAATTAATTATTTAATAATTAATTAAGTGCTAGATCACTGCTGAAGATTCAGAAGGATAGTCTGGCCGGTTGTGGTCCTAGCGTAACCGCTGTAGGACCGCGCCAGAACATTGCTGTAGATTCAGAAGACTAGTTTGGCCGCTATCCTGGCATAACCATGGTAGGACCGCGACAGGACGTGTAAACTTCTGAACAGACACCTTTTCTAGAACAAATATCATACCTCTTCCAATAATTTCCTATAAATTTTGAAGCATGGCTTTGTTTTTAACTCACCAAAAACATTACATAACTTCATTCTTTCTGAAAGTACTGCATTCTAATTTGCAGTCTCTCTCTCTCTCAAATTTATAAGTGTGATTTTGCTCCATTTTTTTGAGTTTGTTGGTATCCTGTAGTTTGTATTGTCACTATTGTAGGAAGGTTTATTTTGTTTCATCCTGGGAGGATTTAATCTATTACCTTGGCAACGTGTGAAGGGTTTAAAATTCCTTGAGGACATACAAGCAAATTATGGACTCAAAATATTTCTTATTTTTTACTATTTTTTAGTTTTTTTATTCTTCTAATAGTTTTTTGATTTTGCGTTTTAACACAGTAGCGAACAACAAGCTTAAGGAACTTTTAACTAACATTTTTGTGTTGAAATATATATTAAAAACTATTATCTATATTTACTATTTTGGAGACTAAAGCCTTCGTGCTTTCTACTCCAATAATTATTCTGTCTGGTTTAAAGTATATCAAAACTTTACCGAAATAATAAACGTACGGGTTTGAAGTATATAAAAAATTTACCATTGTTACGTGTTGTATGTTTGGTTTGGTATTAAGTTTGAAGATATCAAAACTTCACTGATTTAACAAAGTTCTGTTTTGGTTCCAACTCTACAGAAAAATGACGAATGAAAACCAAACTAATAGAAATGTTCCAGGAACGGGTGATACTGTTACAACTACCTCTTCAAGTGGTTCAACTCCTGCTCATGCTATGGCACCAGCAGAAAAACACAGAAATTTTTCCGGTATCGACTTCAAACGTTGGCAAATGAAGATTCTCTTCTATCTTACTAAGTTGAGTTTGTAGCGATTCATCAAGGAGGATCCTCCGGTCCTGGGTGACAACACTCCAGATGACGATTGGTTTGTTGTAACTAAAGCATGGAAACATTCTGATTTCTTGTGCAAAAACTACATTTTGAGTTGTTTGGAAGAGAACTTGTACAATGTCTATAGTGTCATGGAAACTTCAAAAGCGTTATGGAATACGCTTGATAAAAAATACAAGACTGAGGATGTTGGACTTAAGAAGTTCGAGGATGCAAGGTTTCTGGATTTCAAGATGATTGACACTAGGTCAGGCATAACTCAAGTCCAAGAATTACAAGTTATTGTGCATGACCTCCTTGCTGAAGGTATGACCCGAATCACTAATGTTATTAATAAGATTTATCGTGTTATTAATGATGAATTTATTGTTGAAGGTATGATCGTAAAGGAGGCCTTTCAAGTCTCCCCGTTCATTGAGAAATTACCTCCGTTGTAGATACACCTTAAGAACTATCTAAAATACAAGCGAAAAGAGATGACACTAGAAGACTTGATTGTTCGTTTCAGGACAGAAGAAGACAACAAAAATGCTAAAAAGAAGTCACGTGGAAACTCAATAATAATAAGGGCTAACATTGTTTAGGAGGCACCACAAAACAAGAAGAGAAAGAAGGATTCTGGACCAAAGAATTACCCTAGAAAGAAAAAGTTCAAGGTTAATTGACACAACTGTGCAAAATCTGGGCATAAGGTCGTGGATTGTCGTGCGCCAAAGAATGATAAGAAGAAGAATCAAGCTAACATGGTTGAAAATGCTGAAGAAATGGAGGACTTGTGTACCATGTTGTCTGAATGCAACTTGGTAGGAAATCCTAAAGAATGGTGGATAGATTCCGAAGCCACCCACTATGTTTATGCTAACAAGGAGTTATTTTTTTCTTATACCTCCACAGGACTCGACGAGACAATTTTCATGGGATATTCATCTACAGTGAAAATTGAAGGAGTTGGCAAGAATGCATTGAAGATGACGTGGGGAAAAATAGTGACTCTAAACCAAGTTCTCCATGTTCCAGAAATTCACAAGAATCTTGTGTCTACCTCACTTCTTGTCAAGAAAGGATTCAAATGTATTTTTGTTTCTAATAATGTTGTACTAAGTAAGAATGATATGTATGTTGGAAAATGTTACCTGAATGAGGGCATTTTTAAGCTAAATGTAATAGCAGTTCCTATCAATAAAGTTAATGTTTCTTCTTACTTACTTGAGTCAAACACTTTATGGCATTCACGCTTAGGTCACGTCAACTTCAAAATATTGAAAAAATTATTAAATTTAGATGTATTACCAAAATTTGATTGCATTAATTTCAAATGCCAAATATGTATGGAATCAAGGTATGCTAAGAATCCTTATAAGTCTCTTGAAAAGAATTCACGTCATTAGAATTAATTCACACAGATATTTGTGACATAAAGTCAACACCGTCTCGCGGTGGAAAAAGTACTTTATTATTTTTTATTGCCGATAGCACAAGATATTTCTATGTTTATTTACTTAATAGTAAAGATGAGGCAATTGATACTTTCAAGCATTACAAGAATGAAGATGAAATACAACTAAACAAAAAGATCAAAATGATAAGAAGTGATAGGGTGGCGAATATGAATCTCCTTTTGAAGAACTATGTTTGGAAAATGGCATTATTCACCAAACAATTGCCCCTTACTCTCCACAATCTACTGGAATTGCAGAGAGAAAGAATCAAACGTTGAAAGACCTGATGAATGCGTTGTTGATAAGTTCTGGTTTACCACAGTACTTGTGGGGGAAAGCCACACTTACAGCTAACCAAATAACCAACCGTGTACCTCATAGTAAAAAACAGTCCATTCCCTATGAAAAATGGAAAGGAGGGAAGTCCAGCTTGAAATACTTCAAAGTGTGGGGATGTTTAGCTAAGGTACAACTTCCTAAACGTAAGAGGGTTAAGATAGGTCCAAAAATGGTTGATTTTGTATTTATTAGATATGTAACCAATAGCAAGGCTTATCGCTTTCTGATTCTTAAGTAAAAAAATCCTGAGAATTACGTTAATATGATAATAGAATCAGATAATTGCTGAATTCTTTGAAACTATTTATCCGTATAAAAAGAAAATTAAAGTGACCAACCAAAAGTCAAAAGAACCCCGGGAGGAAATAACAGATGGTATGCCTAATGAGGAAAATTCGAGAAGAGGTAAATGTCAACGGACATCTACTTCCTTCGGTCCAGATTTTCAATGAGCCTCGTACCTTCAAGGAAGCAATGTCTTCCTTAGAAGCACAATACTGGAAAGAAGTTGTCAATAGTGAAATAGAATCCATATTGAGAAACCATACATGGGAATTGGTTGATCTTCCTCCAGGTAACAAAACAATGGGTTCCAAATGGATTTTCAAGAAGAAAATGCAAGACGATAGTACTATTGACAAATACAAGGCAAGACTTGTTGTCAAAGGATTTAGACAACGAGAAGGTCGACTATTTTGACACATACTCGCCGGTAACAAGAATTAGATCCACTCGGATGCTAATAGCATTAGCCCCCTTGTATGATCTTCAAATACATCAAATAAATGTAAAAATAACCTTTTCAAATGGCGATTTAGATGAAGAAATTTACATGGATCAACCTGAAGGGTTTGTGGTTCTGGGAAAAGAAAAGAAGGTATGTCGACTTGTTAAGTCTCTTTATGGACTAAAACAAGCACCCAAGAAATGACATGCGAAATATGACCAAACAATATTGTCAAATGGATTTAAAATTAATGAATGTTACAAATTTGTTTACATTAAGAACATTCCAAATCATATAGTAATTGTTTGATTATATGTTGATGATATGCTAATAATGAGCAAAGACATTGCCAAAATTCAAGCTACTAAGTGTATACTTGCTAGTAAGTTTCATATGAAAGACATAGGAGTTGCCGATGTACTTCTAGGAATTAAAATCCGGATGACTACTAAGGGTCTAGCTTTGTCTCAATCACATTACGTGAAAATGGTACTTGAAAATTTCAAACACTTGGAATTTAGAAGTGCAAGAACTCCAATGGACTTAAATCATCAATTTATAAAGAATAAAGGTGAAAGTACGTCTCATTTGGAGTATGTTCGTGTGTTGGGAAGCTTAATATACATCATAAACTGTACACGACTTGATATAGCTTGTGCAATAAGTAAACTTTGTCGATTCACAAGTAATTCAAACAAACATCACTGGGTGGCAATGAAACGAGTACTGGGATATTTGGAATATACCCAAGACTACGCTTTGCCCTACAATAAATATCCTACGGTTATCGAAGGATATAGTGATGCAAATTAGATAACCGATTCTACAGAAACAAAGTCCACAAATGGATATATTTTTACTGTTGGTAGAGGAGCAGTATCTTGAAAGTCTTCCAAAAAAACGTGCATCACTCGCTCTACAATGGAATTAGAGTTTATATATTTAGATAAAGCTGGTGAAGAAGCTGAATGGCTTCGACATTTCTTAGAAGACATTCCCTAATGGCCAAAACCTTTGGCTCTTATTTGCATACATTGCGATAGTGAGGCTGCAATAGGACGAGCATAGAGTGTTATGTATAATAGAAAGTGTCGTCATATACGACGAAGACATAACACCATTAGACAACTACTTTCTAGTGGAATTATCATTATTGATAAGATCAAAGGATAATATGGCGGATCTGCTTACAAAAGACCTAACTAGAGACGGAGTTGAAAAATCATCTAAGAAAATGGGACTATGGTTGGGGACAAGTCAATATATGGCAGTAACTCTACCTAGAATTTTGAATGTTCCGAGATCTAGGTTCAAGGAGCTCAAACAAAGTTGTGATTGATCTGTTCAACATTGTCAGAGTAAAATCTTTGGTCCCTTCTCGTGATGAAGATAATGTTCAGTAACAAGGATAAAAATTTACATGTTCTTTAATGATTACCTAAGTTTGATGTGGTATTTATCAAATAGTGTCAATCTAAAAGATTACACGTTTAGGAATCACCTATGTAAGTGTAAAGTGGAAGCCACTTCAATAAGAATTCTGTAAGGTCAATTCTCTACACACTTATAAAACCATGCGGTGTTCATGGCTGAAACGAACACAACAATGAGAACCAAAAGACGGCTAAGGGTTGGTTGTGTGACATATGGTTGTCTAGGTATACACTAAAGTTCGACGATTCAAAGATATCAAATCTATCGATTGACCGAGTATATCCGACATATATTCACTACGGAAAGTTCAAAGGGAAACCTACTTATCCAGATACGATTAATCCTTACTTGCAAATCACACAACTTTAATCTATGATCATTCTTGTTACAACCATTCCCATTCATGTGGGGGTGTGTTGGACTTTAAAGGAATTGTGCTTAAAATACTTTAAGCATTGGGCTTTAAAATCTAAGAGTGTGAATTGAAAATGGTGGGAAATAAAATTGAGGGAAATGAAAATTTGAATAAAGTGAACTTTTGACTTGCACTTTGTCCCTCATTGGTGAGGGACAAGTACATTTGTGTGCCTACATATAGAATCACTTCTTAAAGCTCTTAAAAGGAGTTGAAGAGAATGAACCCTCACGCTGTCGTCGTCGCTCTATAGTCTCGACTTTGGATTTTGATTTGTCAAATGATCGATCGATAAGATTATTTTGGATAAAATTTAATTAATTAATTAATTAATAATTAATTAAATGCCAGATCACTACTGAAGATTCAGAAGGATAGTCTAGTCGGTCGCGATTCAGAAGGAAAGATTAAATCATATTTCCGACATTGTTTTGGGTGATTTAAAGATTGGTACAAGTTTGAATAAGATTGTGGGTTATGTATGTTGGTTTGGTTGAGGTCTCGGGGACCTCGGGTATGTTTCGAATGCTCAACGAAGCATTTTGAAGATGGAAATCATTGCACAAAATTGCAGGTCAGTTGTCCTTCAACGCGATGCGTAGAAGAGCATCCTGTTCACATAGCTTCAGTTCTCCGTCTCGCCGCATTCGCTTACTCATCTACGCATTCGCGTAGTGTATTTTTGGAAGATGTCAAATTCCTTAATCGCGTTTGCGTTTGGTTTCCCGCGATCGCGTGGCTTCACTTGTTCCCTCATCGCGTTCGCATCCTTATTGTCGTGTTCATGTAGGTCACGAACCCAGGCCTTCGCGTTCGCATCTATCCATTCGCGATCGCGAAGTGCAATTTTGGCCCCTTATAAATTTCTTCTTCGCAAATGCGTGATGACGTCCGCGTTCGCGATGCTTTAATCCCTGGCCAGACAGATTAAAATCACCATTTCGAGGATTCATTATTTTTATAATATTTTGACTTCTAGAGCTCGGTTCTTGGCGATTTTTGAAGAAAATTTCACCTGGGCAACTTGGTTAAGTGATTCCCACTCGATTTAGACCATATTCCATCAATCTCCTCTTAATTTAACCCTTTAATTTCGTGTTTTTGAATGGGAAGTAGGTAAAACTTCTTAGACTTAATTGTGAGTATTTGAGGGAACATTTGACCTATGATTTGGGAGATCTTTATATGGTTGGACTCGTGAGAGTGCGAGGGTTCTAAAAATATAAAATTATTCAATTCCGAGACCATGGATGGAGGACAATTTTTGTCATTTTACCTATACGGGTTCGATTTCTGGGAGATCCTAGATATATAAATGTGATGGACTACGGGTTCAATTCTCGGAAGATCTAGTGGACAGTTGAGGAATAATTGTTCGTGTTATTTTCCTTACTTAGCTTAAATTGTCATTGACTTGTAGCTTTTATCCTATTTTTATCGTTATTTTAGATTATTCCCTGATTTACATTGTTCATTATTGTTATTATGTTTATTCTCAGTAGGGCCCTCACCTTCCTCGTCACTACTCAATCGTGGTTAGGCTTGGTACTTACTAAGTACTGCTGTGGTGTACTCATCCCTCTTTTGCGCATGTTTTTCATGTGCAAATCCATGTACTTCTGGTCGGGCATTCTATCAGTGATCCAGGCGCTGTATTCGGAGACTTGAGGTATATTCCTCCACGTCCGCAGACCGAAGAGTCTCCTTCTACTCTATCTTGTAGTTAGCAGTTCCATTTCATGTATTCAGTTATGTAGACATTTTCGGATGTTAGAGCCGTATCTTATGTTTCTCTTAGCCTGTGTTGCCTGTGGGTTTCCGGGTCTTTGGGAGGGTTTCAAAATGCTAAGTGTTAAAGTGCATATATTATTTATGTTATTCAGTTTTGATTATAAATTCCGTAAATTGTTATTACTTCCGCAACGTGTTAGGTTTACCTGGTCGCGAAGACTGGGTGCCGTCATGACGTGTTCACAATTGGTGAACTATGGCCGTGACAATATTCCCACATAAGTTCTCAAAGTAAAAATAAGACATGAAAACTTCTCCATGTGATTTTTTTATTTTTGAGCTGACTAACTGGAAACACATACTAATATTTATTACTTTTATTGTCTAATTATATTTACGTATCTTTTAATATATTTAATACTTATTGATATGGGTACACACGTAAAACGCGTACTCTACCATTAGTATAGATAGAAAGGAGACAAGGTAGAATATTACTCTATATGTTAACCCAATGGAAAATTGATCTAATCCTCCAAAATGACAGATACGAAACAACCCAACAAACTATCAAAACCAAAGATTTGGTCAGGGAGGACTAGTAGTTGTAGCTGTACCATACCAGATAACAAATTAAAATCCTACTCATATCTCCTCAAGTATAAATTATTGGCCAGCTGATCCAAACTCTCACAACAGTATTTCTAAACTTGTAAAATAGGCTAATCCACATTTCCTCAGCCATGCAAGCCAAGGCTTTCTCCCACCCCCGGCGTGCAGTACTCCACTGCAGCAGCGCCAACACCCTGTCCGCCATTTACCTCCACCCTCAGCCGTGGCCTTAAATCACCAAACGATTACCTACTCAATGCCACCTGAAAAGTTAGAAGTGTTCAAGTCATTAGAGCCATGGGTGACCCAAAGCGTTCTCCCTCTCCTCAAGCCCGTTGAAAATTCCTGGCAGCCCAATGATCTCCTTCCGGACCCATCTCAGTCGTCGGATGAATTCGTCGACGAATTTCGGGCCCTAAGGAAACGGACTTGTGAGCTTTCAGACGATTACCTAGTAGTGCTTGTGGGAGATATGATAACTGAAGAAGCTTTGCCAACTTATCAAACTTGGATTAATAGTCTTGATGGTGTTCGTGATGATACTATGTGCAGTTCATCTCCTTGGGAAATATGGAGTAGGGGCTGGTCTGCTGAGGAAAATAGGCACGGAGATCTGCTACGAACATACTTATACCTTTCTGGTCGTGTTGACATGAAGATGATCGAAAGAACTGTGCAACATTTGATTGGATCCGGAATGGTAAGTGTTTTCACTGTGTACAAAGAGTATAAGTTCCGTGCATTAATCTGGCTAAACTCTTTAGGGGTTTAGATAACTAAAAAAAGATAAGTAATCTTTTATAATTGATTAAACAGAGAAAGGCTAAAAATAACCCTATCGTTTGGTAAATGGACTACTTCAAAACTCTGTCCATCTATTGGTCCAACTTGATTAAACGGAAGAGGATTTTAAAACATTTTGCTCTATTTTTACTAATAAAGTTGTTAACAGACCCGTTTAGGTAGTTTTTCGGTGGATAAATAAAATGCGCTCACTTCTATTTGAGTACTATTTAATTACTAGTTTGTTTCAAAAAGATCACTATATTTTTATATTTGAAAATAATGAACTTTAAACTTCTCGTATTTTTTTTAAGAAGAAGTTTTTATAGCCATATAAATATTTTAATATATTTAAAATTATAAATTTCAAAAATTTTATAACGATTATTGGGCCTTATACAGTTTACTGTGATGCGTCCCGTACAGGGCTTGGAGAGGTATTGATGCAGGATGGTAACGTTATTGCTTATGCTTCGTGACAGCTAAAAATACATGAGAAAAATTATCCAGTTCATGATCTTGAGTTGGCAGCAGTGGTTCATGCCTTAAAGATCTGGAAGCATTATCTATATGGTGTGACATGTGAGGTGTACACCGATCACAAAAGCCTACAATACTTGTTCAAGCAAAAGGAGTTGAATCTACGCCAGCAGAGATGGTTAGAGTTGCTGAAGGACTATGATGTTACTATCCTATATCACCCAGGTAAGGCCAATGTGGTGGCCGATGCATTGAGTAGAAAGTCTGCCAGCATGGGTAGTCTTGCATATATTCCGGTCAGTCAGAGACCATTAGCTATAGATGTCCAGGCCTTAGCTAACCGGTTCGTGAGATTAGACATTTCCGAGCCTAGCAGGGTGTTAGCCTGCACGGTCGCTCGTTCTTCTTTATTAGAGTGTATCCGTGAGAGGCAATTTGATGATCCTCATTTGCGTGACTTGAGAGATACAGTACAACGGGGAGGTACCACGGAGGTAAATTTAGATGATGATGGGGTATTGAGATTGCAGGGTCGAGTTTGTGTGCCTAATGTTGAAGGGATTCGGGAGTTGATCTTAGCGGAGGCCCACAGTTCGCGGTATTCTATTCACCCGGGTACCGCGAAGATGTACCAGGACTTACGGCAGCACTATTGGTGGCGCATGATGAAGAAAGATATCGTTGCGTATGTCGCTCGGTGTCTAAATTGTCAGCAGGTGAAATATGAGCACCAGAGGCCTGGTGGTGTATTCCAGAGAATCAAAATTTCCGAGTGGAAATGGGAATGGATCACTATGGACTTCATTACTGGACTTCCTTTGACTCGGAGAAAATTTGATGTTATTTGAGTCATTGTTGATAGGCTGACCAAGTCAGCACACTTCATTCCAGTATCTGTCTCCTACTCGTCGGAGAGGTTAGCAGAGATTTACATCAGGGAGATTGTTCGACTTCATGGGGTGCCAGTATCTATTATCTCAGATCGGGGTACGCAGTTTACCTCGCGATTCTGGAGAGCGATCCAGCAGGAGTTAGTCACCCAGGTCCAGTTGAGTACAACTTTTCATCCTCAGATGGACGGTCAGTCTGAGAGGACTATTCAGATTCAAGAGGACATGCTTCGAGCCTGTGCCATTGATTTTGGAGGCTTGTGGGACCAGTTTCTACCATTAGCGGAGTTCGCCTACAACAACAGCTACCAGTCTAGCATTCAGATGGCCCCGTACGAGGCGTTGTATGGTAGGCGATGTCGATCTCCAGTCGGATGGTTTGAGCCGGGAGAGGCTCGGTTGTTGGGTACAGACTTAGTTCAGGAGGCCTTAGACAAGGTCGAGACTATTCAGGAGAGATTGTGTTCAGATCAGTCCAGACAGAAGACTTATGCGGATCGTAAGGTTCGAGATGTAGATTTCATGGTTGGTGAGCGAGTATTGCACCGAGTGTCGCCTATGAAGGGCGTGATGAGGTTTGGGAAGAAGGGCAAGCTCAGCCCTAGGTATATTAGCCCATTTGAAATTCTAGACCGAGTGGGAGATTAGCTTTGCCGCCTAGCTTATCAGCCATGCATCCAGTTTTTCATGTATCTATGCTTCGGAGATACCACGGCGATCCCACACATCTGTTAGACTTCAGTACTGTCCAATTGGACAATGATCTATCCTACGAGGAGGAGCCGGTGGCTATTCTAGACCGGCAGGTTCGACAGCTGAGGTCGAAGAGTTATCCTTCTATGCGTGTTCAGTGGAGAGGTCAGCCTCCTAAGGCATCAACCTGGGAGTTTGAGTCTGATATGCGGAGCCGCTACCCACATTTGTTCCCCAACTCAGGTACTTTCTTCTCTTGTCCGTTCGAGGACGAACGGTTGTTTTAGAGGTGGAGGATGTGACAATCCAAAGGGTTATCACCTATTTTCCATACTTGTTCCGTACTTCCGAGGCCTTGAAAACCTTATTCTATGTTGCCTCGATTTACGTGCATGATCCGGGCATGTAACCGGACAGATTTTGTGAAAGAATATATGAATTCTATGGGAAATTTGAAGAAAATTGATATTAATATTGATATAGTTGACTTCGGTCAACATTATTGGTAAACGGACCCTGACCGGAGAACGGACGATCCCGGAAGGTCCGTAGGAAAATATGGGACTCGGACATGTGTCCGGAGTTGAATTCGGAGGCCTAGAGCCCAAGTTATGAATTTTTCTGTGAAATTGTTTTTGCTATAATTATTAAAGGAAAATGAATTAAATGACCTTGGTATCGGGCTCGTATATTGGTTCCGACGCCCGGTACAAGTCTTAAATATTATATATGTGCTTTCTGCAATGTTTGGTGACATTTGGATGTCGTTTGATATGTTTTGGACCTTGAGTTCCAAGTTTGAAAGGTTTGAAAACCAAAAGTATGAAAATCATGAACTTGAGGCTTGATTTGATGAAAATGATGTTATATTGGCGATGTGATCGCACGAGCAAGTTTGTAATGTGTTTTTCATGTTGTGTACATGTTTGGTTTGGAGCCCGGGGGGCTCGGGTAAAGATTTGGTAGGCCGTTGGTTCAATTTCTGAAACAAATCATATATTTGAACTCGTGGATGATTGGGTAAATTTATTTTGGTTCGAAACTCAAGTTTCGATTATCTGGGCCCGGGGTCGATATTCACTATTCCGGGCAGAATGTTGTAAAAATTATAATTCGCCATATGAATTAGTTTGTTGAGTAGTATTGATAATATTAAATCAATTATGATTAGATTAGAGCTATACTTGAAGAATAATTTGGACTTCAAGGCTAGAGGTAAGTGTTTGTTCTATCCTAGCTTGAGGGAATAGGATTGTGTGCTATGTGCTATGTGATCGAGTGCGGTGTATGGGCTGTAGTGACGAGCATCCATACACTGGCGTCTTGCATAACCGTGAGTCGTTGTTAATACTTATTTAAAGATAAATTGTTGAACCATTGTCGGGTTGTAGAATTGTTATTGTTCTCCTTTGCCGGGACTTGTTGTGAAGTGAGATATTGATTGCCCTTGCCGGGACTTTGTTGTGATGATTATTGTGTCCCTTGCCGAGACGGTTCATGATTTATTGTTTTCATTCTCTGCCCTTAACTGTGATTGTTATTTGGGTAAGGAAGAGTGATAATGCACGAAGGGTGATGCCGTGCCTTGTTTTATTGATTATGCACGAATGTTAATGTCGTGCTTTGATTTATTGATTTAGCACGAAGGTTAATGTCGTGCCATGTTATTGATTATGCACGAAGGATCATGCCGTGCCTTGTTATTGAACCATGTACGAAGGATCATGCCGTGCCATGGATGTGAGGATGAGAGTAAAAGCACGAAGGGTGATGTCGTGCACTTTATTTGCTTATTTGGTGAGGATGAGAGTAAAAGCACGAAGGGTGATGCCGTGCAACTATTTGCTATTCCTTGACTTGATATTACCTGTTTTCCAATATACTTTGGTTTTTCCTCGTAGATTTAATAAATGTTGTTAATTGTTGAGTTCCTTTGTGTTATTCCTTGTTGAGTTGTTACTTAATTATTTCTCGTTATCTTGTGGTGTACATACATATAGGGTCAGATTGTGCTGATACTGCACCTCTGTGCGTTTTTTCACAGGTCCAGGTTTCGATCAGGAGCAGTAGCAGTAGATCTTTTGCGTAGGAGTTGAGCATATTGAGACCAAGGTAACTTGCAGGCGTCCTCAGGCCCGACGTCTCTTCCTTTACTTATGTTACTAGCTGTAGTCTCTTTGTTCCGAGACAAACAGATTATGTTATATTTCTTTCAGACCTTTATGTGTAGTATTCAGTAGTAGTTCGTGAGTTGGTGACTCCACGTCTTGGGTAGAGGATTTCAGTATTGTTTTACCTTGAAACTGCTTATCTCTATTTCGATAAAGTCCTTCGCACTTATTTAATTAAGATTATAGTTTTGTTGATAAATTGAGTATGAAATATTGCTAAAAATAGGATAGTGTGAATACAATGGCTTGCCTAGCTACCACGAGTAGGCGCCATCACGATCCCGATGTTGGGAAAAAATCCGGGTCGTGACAGCCTTGGTAGGGACTTTCCTTGTATGTAAATGAGTCTTATGTACTTTTCTTGATATTGTCTTGATGATTATGGACTGGTCCGATCACCTCGGTGATAATAGATGCATCTATAGTTCGTGCCGCTCGACCATCGGCAGTGCACAATTTATTTTCTGTTGGAGCGGGCCGTCGACCTCGGCATATTTGTCCATGATTTATGTGTTTGCAGTTAGTTATGATACGATTACTCATTGTATTTTAAAAAAAGAAACTGGTAATTGGATTAAGGAAATAATATGAGTATAACCCTTCTATTGAACATGTATTATTGGTAATTCATTGTGTTGTATATCTCACTCTGTTATATTATATTATTTGGACCTTAGTAAGTATCAAGTCGATCTCTCGCCTCTACTTTTTCGAGATTAGACAGGATTCTTACTGAGTACATGTCATTTATATACTCATGCTACACTTCTGTACTTAAATGTAGAGGTTTTGAGGCGCGTAGATCTAGACATTATCTGGGCGCGCAACAGTGAGTTCGCTTACTGACTTCTACGGTGAGCTGCCTTCTTTCTCATGACGATCCGCAGCCGAAGAAGTCCTTTCTTGTATTTATGATTTTCTGTCTATTCTGATTCGGAGAGTAGAACCGTGTTTTGTATATTTTTATGTATACTCTACTGGTCACTTGTAGCTAGTGACACCGGATTTTGGCACACGCTGTAGTGAATATTTATTTTGGGGTCTGTATCGCTATGTCAGTACTTTATGATTTTTGCTAGTTTTTACATTTACTTGAAAACTTTAATATATCTCATTTTGGCTAAACTAAAAATGGGAACTAATCATAATTCCGCACTCTGTTGGCCTAAGTATGGTATTAGGCGCCATCATGACCTATTTATAAAAAATGGGTCGTGACGTGAAGCAAATATATTCGATATTTTATTTGACATAATTTATCATGGCTAACTATTTAGTTGTTGCTACAATAAATTAAATGCATGGCAAAAACTAACAATCAGCTATAAATTTTTAATGTAGCAGTAAATGTATAGATATTTTCGCAATTATTGCCATGATACTAACCAACTATAGCAAAAAGTAGGAATTAGCTTTGCCAATTTACTTTTTGTAGCTAAATAATTTCACCAAATTGTGAACAGGCATGAAATTTCAATTTTTATGGCATTGCTAGATAATAGCCACGCTTTTGTTATTCGTAAAAAAGAAGTTGTAGTTATAGATACATAATGTTGTAGTGATAATCTTAGTTATTTGAAAGTTAAATAATTTTTTAATTTCATATATAATTACTATTTTATTCCATTAACATATACAATTACCATTTTCCTATATTTAAGAAAAATGTAACTGTTACATTTGACATTAACTTTTCATTACCTAATAGTGTTGGACAACTTGTCATGATTTCTCGTAATTGAGCAATATTCATATTTTTATTTTGGCAACCATTTTGATTTATTCAAGCCAACTATTTTTATTTTCTTTATAACTTGAATAAAAAATACTCATTAAGTTTTTTTGAATAATTAAATATGCCCAAAAGATTATTTTTACTATAGTAAGATTCAACTCGTGGCAAAATCTAATAACTAGCTACCAAATTTTATCGTGGCAATAACTTTGTGGCTAGATTATTCCATAATGACAAATAATTGTAATTATTAAGCCAACTATTACCATGCATTTTCAGGACTTAAAGCACAAATATTTATTTGGCTATAATATTTTATTTTAAATAATTTAGTATGGTTAAAAGGTTACTTTTGCTACAGTAACTTTCAGTTTGTGGCAAAAACTAACAATTAGCTACAATATTTTGCCATAGTAATAAATCAGTAGCTATATTATTGCCACAACTTTTTATAATTTGAAGCAAATGTATTTATTTAGCTACAATATTTTATTTTAAATAACTTATTGTAGCTAAAAAGTTACTATTGCTACCATAACTTATAATGCATGGCAAAAATTTATGATTAGCTACACAACTTTATTGTAGCAAAAAAATTGTAGCTATTTAGATAGTTATTGCTACGATTGTTATCAATTATAGTAAAAATGAGGAATTAGCTTTACCAATTTAATTTTGGTGACTCAGAAAATTCTAATTTTTGTAACTATTGTTAAATATTAGCCATGATTTTTAAATTCGTAGCTAACATTTCGTAGCTATAAATATATTGTGTTTTATCATCCACATCTTTACATACTTTGGCTCCTAAGTAAAATCTTCCACCAAATTTATGTGTCAAAATAGGCACAAGGTTATTGCCAACTATTGCCAACTAATGGGATGGACCCCACATGTACCAACAACAACAAAATCCTACTCATATCTCCCTCATGTATAATAGGCACAAGGCTATTGCCAACTATTGTCAACCAATGGGATGGACCCCACTACGCATATACTCCTTCCGTTTTAATTTATGCGAATTTATTTGATTGGGCGCGGAATTTAAGAAAAGAAAGAAGACTTTTGATGTTGTGGTGTAAAATGAGGCACCTTTATTTTGTGTGGCTAAAAATCATTGCATAAAGGTAAAATATTTCCAAATAAGGAAAAGGGTGATTCTTTTTGACACGGACTAAAAAGAAAATAGGTTCACGGAAAATATAAATTATTGGCCACTCACAACAGTATTTCTAAACTTGTAAAATAGGCTAATCCACATTTCCTCAGCCATGCAAGCCAAGGCTTTCTCCCACCCCCTACCATGCAGTACTCCACTGCGGCAGCGCCACCACCCTGTCCGCCGTTTACCTCCACCCTCAGCCGTGGCCTTAAATCACCAAACGATTACCTACTCAATGCCACCTGAAAAGTTAGAAGTGTTCAAGTCCTTAGAGCCTTGGGTGACCCAAAGCGTTCTCCCCCTCCTCAAGCCCGTTGAAAATTCCTGGCAGCCCAATGATCTCCTTCCGGACCCATCTCTGTCGTCGGATGAATTCGTCGACGAATTTCGGGCCCTAAGGAAACGGACTTGTGAGCTTTCAGACGATTACCTAGTAGTGCTTGTGGGAGATATGATAACTGAAGAAGCTTTGCCAACTTATCAAACTTGGATTAATAGTCTTGATGGGGTTCGTGATGATACTATGTGCAGTTCATCTCCTTGGGCAATATGGAGTAGGGGCTGGTCTGCTGAGGAAAATAGGCACGGAGATCTGCTACGAACATACTTATACCTTTCTGGTCGTGTTGACATGAAGATGATCGAAAGAACTGTGCAACATTTGATTGGATCCGGAATGGTAAGTGTTTTCACTGTGTACAAAGAGTATAAGTTCCGTGCATTAATCTGGCAAAACTCTTTAGGGGTTTAGATAACTAAAAAAAGATAAGTAATCTTTTATAATTGATTAAACAGAGAAAGGCTAAAAATTACCCTATCGTTTGGTAAATGGACTACTTCAAAACTCTGTCCATCTATTGGTCCAACTTGATTAAACGGAAGAAGGTTTTAAAACATTTTGCTCTATTTTTACTAATAAAGTTGTTAACAGACCCGTTTAGGTAGTTTTTCGGTGGATAAATAAAATGCGCTCACTTCTATTTGAGTACAATTTAATTACTAGTTTGTTTCAAAAAGATCACTATATTTTTATATTTGAAAATAATGAACTTTAAACTTCTCGTATTTTTTTTAAGAAGAAGTTTTTATAGCCATATAAATATTTTAATATATTTAAAATTATAAATTTCAAAAATCTTATAACGATTAATATATTTATTTTTTAAACTTCATGCCGTCGAACTATATCAAAGGAATTATAGCGAAAGTGAATACTTATTAAATTTAAAAAGGTAAATTTGCATTTTTTTCGGTACTTACTTAGTCTACAAGGCGCCGTGCATCTTTCGCTAAGTTCGGACATACGAGTAATAACTACTCCCCCAGTTTTAATTTAAATGGGGTAGTTTTACTCGATACGGCTTTTTAAAACAAAAAAAAAATTAAAACTTGTGGTCTTAAAAGTTTTGTGGGGCCATTACATTTGTATGGTAATAAGAACTACTCATTATGGGTAAAATGAAGAGTTCATAGTTAAATTATTTTCAAATTTAAAAATGTATCATTTATTTTGAAACTGATGACTAAAAATAAAATTAATTAATTCATCTAATTTGAAACTGTGAGTAACATGTACGTGGCAAAAAGTGACCTTCTCTCACAAGTGTTTACTTATGGATGGAAAAGAAGGCATGTGCTTTTGCACATGAAATCGCTGATCCTCTCCAAAGGTGGAGGAATAAAGGAGCTAACGACGTCGGACTAAGCACATTCCAAATAACTTAATTCAGCTTCACCTCTCAAGGTTTTTATCGAACAAGTTTGCTAAAGAATGAAAATACTTTAATTTGGAAATGATACTTCAGCTAAAAGGGGATATTGCGTTGTAGATCAAGTTTTGATGATTTTCTTGGTAACTATGTTCTGACGAAGGAGTGTTCATTAGTGACTGCATGCAAATTTACTCCTCAAAAGAGAGTAAAGTTTATGTACTGATGGTGCAATTTACGCAATTATCACTTGTAAAATTATTGTACGTTAATCTCTATGATAAGTCTTAAGTATTTTTTAGTCTGAGAAACATAATAATTACTAATTAACATGTTAAATAGGTTAAATGTAAAAAAGAATATACAGTATCTATATGTGAAGCTAGGTTAAACCCTTTATCAAGTGAAGTTGTTAAATCCTTGACTTTATATATAGGATTTTAGAACAGAGAACAACCCGTACTTAGGCTTTGTGTACACATCATTCCAAGAAAGAGCAACATTCGTGTCACATGGCAATACTGCTCGTCTAGCCAAGGATGCTGACCCAATATTAGCACGCATATGTGGAACAATAGCAGCGGACGAAAAGCGACATGAAAACGCCTACGTCAGGGTGGTTGAGAAATTACTGGAATTGGACCCAAATGACTCCATGCTAGCCATTGCTAATATGATGAAAAAGAGGATTACGATGCCTGCCCACCTAATGTACGATGGGTGTGATCCAGATCTATTCGAGCACTTTGCTGCTGTGGCTCAAAGGTTAGGAGTGTATACAAGTCATGATTATGCAGATATATTGGAGTTTTTGATCGATAGATGGGCACTGGAAAAGCTTGAAGGAATTAAGGATGAGGCGAAACGTGCGCAAGATTTTGTATGTGGATTGCCTTCTAAGATAAAAAGGTTGCAAGAGAGAGCCGATGAGAGAGCTAAGAAGTTGGAGCTGCGTCAAGTGAAGTTTAGCTGGATTTTCAACAAGGCACTGAGTATATAAAAGGGTTCATTTGTGAATAATGTACAAGATATATAGCCACACACGCAGAGGCGTGCTCACGATTTGAACATTGTGGGGCATTATCTTTAATATAAATAAAAAAATAATAGTAGTTGCAATAAAGTCTGGCGTTCTAACTCTTTAAAAACTTAATGATTACGAAATCAAAAGAATTTTCAAAATTTAAAAATTTAAATAAAATCAAAACTAATAAAGGTCTATATGCAGTAAAAAAAGTCTCAACCGACGTCGCAGAGTCAACAGATACTTGCTACTTTGCCAAAGTAAACGTTGAAGGAAGAAGGATTTTAGTTGTCTTTATTTTTTTTAAATGAAATAATAATAAAAATTAGTTAGAGATAAATATTATAGATTAATGGAAATAGTTAATGAAATATTTTATCCTCCATTCCTACTGTCTTTAATCATTATTTTTATATCTCCATATTAACTTTTCAGAGTCTAGAAAGATGTATCTCCAATGGAGTTTTTGACTATTTTATCTAGAAGATATGAAAAACTAATCGTGAAGAGAAGTTGAGTTTTGGAGCTTAGATGGAGAGATTAAGAAGAAGAAAAAAACTAAGTGGCTTCTATGTACTAGTACAAAATTAATGTTTGAATTAAAAAATAAATAAACCAAGTTGACTGCTAAATATGGAGTACTAAAATATCAACAACAACAACAACAACAACTACCCAGTATGTTCCCACAAAGTGGGGTCTGGGGAGGGTAATACGTACACTGGCCTTACCCCTACCCGAAAGGGTAGAGAGGCTGTTTCCGGCCGACCCTCGGCTCAGAAAAAGAGAGAGAAAATCAACAAACAAAACAAAACAAAACTACTAAAATATCGTACAATTAAAAAATAATAAAAAGAAAGAAAAGGTAGTTTGGTGTCGATCATGGGTCTAGCAGCAAGCAAAAGGAACTTTAAAAGCCGGCTGAACCAATGGAATAATGGAGCAACTTATTCTTTTTGGGGAATAATTAAATTATTATAGGGCTCCTTGATATATATATAGTAATATATACATAGTTTTGCCGAACCTACAGGGTGTCAGTGACCCCTTACCTCTCGATGTGGATCTGTCCCTGTATATATGCCTCGATATGAAAGTTGAAAATGGTAATGGTATGAATATAATGTGTAAATGTCCTAATTTGGTTTGACGTATTACTAAATAACTGATGTCAATAATAAATTTTATTTTCGATACCGATTTAGGCAAGAGAGATTGCTCTGATGGTAAGCAACCTCCACTTCCAACCAAGAGGTTATGAGTTCGAGTATGCTGAAGAGCAAGGTGGGAAGTTCTTGGAGGGAAGGATGTCGAGACTCTATTTGGAACCAGTCTCTCTAGCCCAGACCCTACTAAGTGAAATTATACTGGGTTGTTGTTGTTGTTATTCGATACCGATTGTTTGATTATCATTAGTAATACTGGTGCTCCAATTTATGTGGCAATATTATCATTTCATCGGCTTTGTAAAGTGAAAAATAATTCAACTTAGAACTTTTTAGTTTACTCCAAGTGAAAAATTGTTAAGTTCACATAAATATTATAAAATGATTAATATAACACTATAACTCTTCTGACAACTGAAAAAGTGATCCCACAATAAAGATATAAAAATACCAACCGAAGTCAACCGGTTTTAGTAAATTTATATAAATGGATTTTAAATAAATAATATTTAATACTTAATTGACTATAGCATATATTAATATAGCATATGTTAATATAGCATAAATAAGTATACATATTGTCACGGTCCGGATTTTTCACCGTCTGGATCGTGATAACGCCTATTCCTGAAAGCTAGGCAAGCCAATAGATGCAGTTCTAACACATTAATTATTAACTCAAACAGTAAAGAAAATACTACAACTAAACAGATATAAAGTGCGGAAGTTTTATAATAGATCAAAACTCTAAAGCAAGACTACCTCAAAGATCTGGTGTCACCATCTAGAACATCTAAGAATTTCTGCAATAATTGGTTTAAAGAAAATACAGTTGTTCTCGAAATAAAAAAGAGACAGGAAATCTAAGATAGAGGAAAGGAGACCCAAGGGTCTGTGAATGCCGGCAGATCTACCTTGGGTCTCATGTGGACTAAAAGCAGCAACCCAAACTCTACTCACGAGGTCCGGTACCGAAATCTGCACAGAAAGTACAGAGTGCAGTATTAGTACATACAACCAATCTCATGTACTGGTAAATGTCGAGCCTAACCTCGGCAAAGTAGCGACGAGGCTAGGACATGACAATAATATATAAACCTGTACGGAAAGGTGAAACATGATGAGGGGAATATAAAATTCTGACAGTAATACAGTAAAGAAGCAAATTAAAGTAGATATCATGCACTGAACCAACATAAATAATAGCATAGAAACATGTGCACAACATCACCCTTCATGATTTTACTCTCGTCCTCACCATAAAAAATAATAGAAACGACACGGTATCACCCTTCGTGCATTAACTCTCATAATCATGGCACGACATCACCCTTCGTGCATTAACACTTACAGAATATGGCACGGCATCACTCTTTGTGCATTAACACTCACTCACAATATCTTACACGACATCATGTCTCGTGCTTTTGTGACGACCCGGCCCGTCGTCACGAGAATTACCACTCCGTTATGTTGTAAATACATGTTTTATGATTTTATATCAGTGTTAAAGCCTATCGGGTGAGTTAGGAGTGAATTGGATTGAAAATGAGGCATATAGCCTTTGCGAAGGAAACTTGAATAAGGAAAGTCAACCCGGAGTTGACTATTTGGTTAGAGGGCTTCGGAATCGGATTCTGATGATTCGGTCAGTTCCGGGAGGTGATTTGTGACTTAAGGGAGCGATCGGAATTGAATTTGGAGACCCGGTGTAGAAATAGGCTTGAATTGGCTAAGGTTGAATTTTGGCGAAATCCGAACGGTAGGTGAGATTTTGATCCGGGAGTCGGAATGGAATTCCGATAGTTGCAGTAGCTCCGTTAGGTGATTTTGGATATGTCCGCAAAATTTCAGGTCATTCGGACGTCGTTTGGTCGGGTTTTTGATTGAATGTGTAATTTGGAATGTTTTAAGGAATTTAGGCTTGAATTCGATGCGAATTATGGGTTTTGATGTTGTTAGACGTGTTTTGAGGATTGGAGCAAGTTCGAATAAGGTATTAAGATGTGTTGGTATGTTTGGATGAGGTCCCGGGGCCTCGGGGTGTTTTCGGATGGTTAAACGGGAGAAAATTGTGGAAAAATTGCAGGTTGGGATCCTGCTTCTGTTGTTTCCGCTCCTGCGGAATATTGGACGCATGAGCGAGTCCGCAGAAGCGGACGAGGTGCGCAGGAGCGGGTGATATCGCAGAAGCGGAAGAAATTCCGCTGAGGCGGGGTCGCTGGTGCGAGCCAGTGATCGCAGAAGCGGACGGGGGAAAAAATTGGCTGGTTCCGCAGAAGCGGATGTTTGACCGTTTGGGCGAGACCGCAGAAGCGGTCGAGGATGCGCAGAGGCGGATTTTTCCGCAGAAGCGGAAGCTTCTTCGCAGAAGCGGGACCGCTTAAGCGGCCCTTTGTTCGCAGAAGCGGAAATGGCCGGCTAGGCCTGGAACCGCTGAAGCGACCGTTTGGTCGCGGATACGGGAGCGTAGAAGCGGAAAATGTTCCGCAGAAGCGAAAATCGCTGTAAGTAAGTGTATCAGAAGTTAGAAAAATTTCAGAACATTTAACACATTTTGGGTCTCGGCTTTAGAGGCGATTTGGGCGATTTTGAAGAGAAATTCAAGGAAATCATCAGGTAATCATCTATGGACTTAAACTATGATTAGTATTGGTAATATTATGCAATTATATCATGAAAATGGAGGAATTTGGGGTAATTTATGGAGGATTTAGCCCTAGGCTTGAACTTTAGAAAATCAAGGTTTTGAATGGGCAAATGGAGTCCGATTTTGGTAAAATTGATATGCTTAGACTCGTATTGAGATGAGGGTTCCGAATATGTGACTTTCGTGATTTTTCGACAAGCGTACCGAAAGTCGGGTTTTGACAACTTTGGGGATTTTGATGTAAATTGAGTTATATTGATTGGGTGTCGTCCCATTGGCCTAATTTGTTGTGTTTCTACTGTATTTGATCAGATTCTACACGTGCGGAGCTTGATTCTCGTGGCAAGGGCATTGCGGAGTAGTCGTCGCGCTGTATTGAGGTGAGTAATAGATGTGGGTGATGACCAGCGGGTTCGAAACCCCGGTATACCACTTTGTGACGCTGTATAGCGGCGAGACACGCACACTCTTGAGAGTGCGGGGTCGATCATGAACTGGAGACTACATATTAGTCCAACCCGTTGATATTACTGTATTATTGGCTATTCTAGAGCCGTCGAACCTCCTTCTCGGATGGTTGCATATATATATATTGTGAGAATGGCCACTCTTGAGCCGAGGAACCCCCTTCTTGGGCGGTTGATTATACATGTGGGCCGTGAGCCGGTTATTGGATCCCGCGAGGATCGTTATCATTGTCTTATCATATAGACATGCTAGTTTACTACTAGTCCGCAGCTATTTTTGTTATTATGCTAATTCCAATCTCTGGAACTTGGTATTATTGTTTTCCAACTGAAAAATGATAAAAGAGTTTTCAAAAACTACTTTTGAGCCTGCGAGGCTGTATCTGCATATTAGCTGACTAGTAGTGGATCGGGCTGCGCGCCGCAGCGAGATATATGTTGGATCGGACTGCACGCCGCAGGAATATCTCTATGAGATGTGCTTGGGCCGTAGGAGCCCCTCCGGAGTCTGAACCCCCACAGTGAGCACGGGTACCCAAAATTGGAGTCGGGCTACGCGCCGTAGCGGTCATATCATGCATTGCATTGCATTTAGCTACATCTGCTAGCTGTTATGCTATTTATTGGTATTTGTTGGAACAGGTACAGTGAAGATTGATTCTGTGACAGGGTATTTGATTACAGCTTTACATAGTGCTTTATTGTGGATTTCTTATCTGCACTGTCTTACCCTTGTTTATTACCACTGAGTCTGGCAGTACTCATTTTACTCCATGCACCTTGTGTGCAGATCCAGGTACCTCTCAGCAGTGATCCAGTAGTCGTGCGAGGCGACGTTTGTGGATATTCGAGGTAGCTGCAGAGTCCGCAGGACCCGATATTCCTTCCTACCGTCTTTTGATTTTGTATTGACATTTCTTTCCGCACTTGGTATTTTGTAAACCTTTATACACTCATGTTCAGTAGAGGCTCATGACTCTTGACCCTTGGTCTATGGGAGTTGATGTATTATGGGACTTGGTTCCCCGTTTTCGTTACATATATCGCTGTTATTTCTTGAATTAATTTGCTTAAATGGGTTAAGGAGAGCTTCTAGCTCCGTGGTCGATATGGATTGGTCAGGCTGGCTTAGCAATGTGCTGGGCGCCATCACGACCGGATTTGGGGTCGTGACAAGTTGGTATCAGAGCCTAGGTTTACTAGGCCTCATGAGTCTTGAGCCGGTTAGTAGAGTCTTGTGGATCGGTACGGGGACGCTCGTACTTATCCTCGGGAGGCTGCGAACCTTTAGAAAACACTTCACATTTCTTGGAATTCTTATCGTGCGTACTTGATGCAGCTTGAGATATAATTTTTGAAACTCCTTCCGCACGTCTGAGTACGCTTCGATCGCCGGGTAATATGATTGCCACCTATTAGAGGCCGTGGGCGCGGTCGTGCTAGAGGTAGAGGTATGGCAGCTGAGGCAGTGCCGGCTGTCCCGCCCGTTGTACCAGTTCAGGAGCAGCCCCCAGTGGTTGATGCTCCAGTAGCCCCAGTTCAGGCCCAGACTATATCTATTGCTATTCCTAGTCTTCTGGAGACTCTTGCCCAAATATTATCGGTGTGTTCCGGTTTGGCTCAGGTAGTATCAACTACCGCTACTGTAGCGACATCTCAGTCAGGGGGTGGTCGGCAGACCCCTACAGCTCGCACACCTGATCCGGTTGTTCAGGGACGTCAGATGCCAGAGGCTGTCCCCGCTCAGGTGGTTGCACCGGTTATTCCTCCAGCTGCACCAGCTCCAGCTCCAGAGCATATGGTTCGGGTTATGCCCGAGGACGAGCAGCGTCGTCTTGAGAGATTTGGTAGACTTCAGCCACCCCATTTCAGTGGCGTTGAGGGCGAGGATGCCCGGGGTTTCTTGGATAAGTGTCAGAAGATGCTGCGTACGGCTGGTATTCTTGAGTCCAGCGGAGTTTCATTTACTACATTTCAGTTCACTGGTCCCGCATTTGATTGGTGGGAGGAGTTTGAGAGGCGTAGGCCTGCAAGAGCAGAACCTCTCACATGGCAGCAGTTCTCTACTCTCTTTCTAGAGAAATATGTACCTCAGTCTCGTCACGAGGAGCTACGTCGCCAGTTCGAGTGGTTGATTCAGGGCGACATGTCTGTGACCCAGTATGAGCTCAGATTCACACAGTTGGCTAGGCATGCCACATGGATGATTCCCACCGATAGGGAGAGGATCAGGAGGTTCATTGATGGCCTCAACTACTCTATCCGTATTCTTATGACCAGCGAGCGAGTTCTATCATCATCGTTTGAGCAGGTAGCTGATATGGCACGCTCCATTGAGGCGGATCGTCGCCGAGAGAGAGGAGCGGGAGGCCAAGAGGCCTCGTGGTTCGGGCAGTTTCAGTGGTGCTCCATCTAGAGGGCATTCCCGGCAGAGCAGAGGTCGCTCATCTAGACCTTCTCATTCAGGCCGCCCAGAGCAGAGCGGAGGTTCTTGTGGTCGTGGTCGACAGGGGTTTCAGCAGGGTCAGTCATCACTTAGTGCCCTCCCAGCCCAGAGTGCAGCACCTACTTCTCCAGCACCAGGTGCATGTTATGAGTGTGGTGAGTTTGGCCACATGAGGAGACATTGCCCTCGACTACGTAGGGGCAGGACTCAGCAGAGGGATCAGCCCTCCTCTTCAGCACCATCTCAGTCTAGTAGAGGTGGAGGTCAGTCTTCTCGTGGTCGCCCTAGGGGCGAGGAGAGATCTGGTGGAGGCCAGGCACGGTTCTATGCACTTCCTGACAGGCGTGATGCAGTTGCCTCTGATGCAGTGATTACAGGTATCATTTCTGTCTGTCACATAGATGCCTCTGTTCTATTTGATCCGGGGTCCACATATTCTTACGTGTCCTCTTATTTTGCACATCATTTGGGTGCAACTCGTGGTAGTCTTGATTTACTTGTTCATGTATCCACCCCCGTGGGTGATACGATTGTTGTGGATCATGTCTATAGATCCTGTGTTATATCTATTGGGGGTCTGGAGACCCAGGCCGATTTGTTATTGTTGGGTATGGTGGACTTTGATGTTATATTGGGTATGGACTGGTTGTCTCCGTACCATGCTATATTGCACTGTCATGCTAAGACAGTTACGTTGGCCATTCCTGGTATTTCTCAGATTGAGTGGCGTGGTTCGACCGATTTCGTCCCTAGCCGTGTTATTTCGTTCCTCAAAGCTCAGAAGATGGTTGAAAAAGGGTGTTTATCGTACTTAGCTTTTGTGAGAGATGTGGGAGCCGAGTCTCCTAGCATTGATTCTGTACCTGTTGTGAGGGATTTCCCAGATGTATTCCCTTCAGACCTGCCGGGCATGCCGCCGGACAGGGATATTGATTTTGGCATTGACTTGGTGCCGGGCACTCAACCCATATCCATTCCTCCTTATCGAATGGCACCAGCCGAGTTGAAAGAACTAAAAGAGCAGCTTCAAGAGCTTCTGGATAAGGGTTTCATCCGCCCTAGTGTGTCTCCGTGGGTGCGCCGGTATTATTTGTTAAAAAGAAAGATGGTTCCATGCGAATGTGTATTGATTATAGGCAATTAAACAAAGTGACAGTGAAGAACAAGTACCCTCTACCGCGCATAGATGATTTGTTTGATCAGTTACAGGGTGCGAGGGTGTTTTCTAAGATCGATCTTCGTTCAGGCTATCATCAGCTGAAGATTAGAGAGTCTGACATTATGAAGACTGCATTCCGGACCCGATATGGCCATTAGAGTTCCTTGTGATGTCGTTTGGGCTGACCAACGCCCCAGCAGCATTTATGCATCCGATGAACAGTGTGTTCAGGCCTTATTTGGATTCATTTGTGATTGTGTTCATTGATGACATTCTAGTCTACTCCCGTAGTCAGGAGGAGCATGCTCGGCATTTGAGTATTGTGTTGCAGAGATTGAGGGAGGAGAAACTATATGCTAAATTCTCCAAGTGCGAGTTTTGGCTCGAGTCCGTAGCATTTCTGGGACATGTGGTGTCTCGTGATGGTATTCAGGTTGATCAGAAAAAGATAGAGGCGGTGCAGAGTTGGCCTAGACCGTCCTCAGCTACAGCGATCAGGGGTTTTCTTGGCTTGGCGGGGTATTATCGCCGGTTCGTTCAGGGATTTTCATCCATTGCTTCTTCATTGACTAAATTGACCCGGAAGGGTGCACCATTCGTGTGGTCGGATGAGTGCGAGGAGAGCTTTCAGAAGCTCAAGACAGCTTTGACCACAGCTCCAGTGTTAGTATTGCCATCAGCTTCAGGTTCATATACCGTTTATCGTGATGCCTCGAGAGTGGGGATAGGTTGTGTGTTGATGCAGGAAGGAAAGGTAATTGCTTATGCTTCTCGGCAGTTGAAGCCGCATGAGAAGAACTATCCTGTTCATGACTTGGAGCTAGCCGCCATTGTTCATGCCTTGAAGATTTGGAGGCACTACTTGTACGGTGTGTCTTGTGAGGTGTATACCGACCATCGTAGTCTCCAGCACTTGTTCAAACAGAAAGACCTTAATTTGAGATAGCGGAGATGGCTAGAGTTGTTGAAGGATTATGACATTACTATATTATATCATCCGGGTAAGGCCAATGTGGTGGCCGATGCTTTGAGCCGGAAGGCGGTCAGTATGGGGAGTTTGCATATATTCCAGATGAGGAGAGGCCATTTGCTTATGATGTTCAGGTGCTAGCCAATCAGCTAGTGAGGTTAGATATTTCGGAGCCCAGCCGGGTATTGGCTTGTGTTGTATCTCGGTCATCTCTATATGATCGTATTCGTGAGCGCCGATATGATGATCCACATTTGGCTGTCCTTAGGGACAAAGTTCAGCATGATGATGCTAGAGATGTCACCATTGATAGTGACGGCGTATTGAGGATGCAAGGCCGGATATGCGTGCCCAATGTTGATGGCCTTCGTGAGTTGATTCTGGAGGAGGCCCATAGCTCGCGGTATTCTATCCATCCAGAGCCGCTAAGATGTATCAAGATTTGAAACAGCACTATTGGTGGAGGAAGATGAAAATGGACATTGTCAGATATGTAGCACGGTGCCTCAACTGTCAACAGGTTAAGTACGAGCATCAGAGGCCCGGTGGTGTATTTCAGCGCATTGCTATTCCTGAGTGGAAATGGGAGAGGATCACTATGGACTTTGTTACTGGACTCCCTCGGACGGCGAGGAAGTTTGATTCTGTATGGGTGATTGTGGATAGACCGACCAAGTCAGCTCACTTCATTCCAGTTAGTACTACCTACTCATCGGAGCGGTTGGCAGCGATCTTTATTCGAGAGATTGTTCGGTTGCATGGAGTTCCGGTGTCTATCATATCCGACAGGGGTACTCAGTTCACTTCTCAGTTTTGGAGAGCATTTCAGCGAGAGATGGGTACGCGGGTTGAGTTGAGTACGGCATTTCACCCCCAGACAGACGGACAGTCTGAGCGTACTATTCAGATCTTGGAGGATATGTTGCGAGCCTGTGTGATTGATTTTGGTGGTTCGTGGGATGAGTTCCTACCACTTGCTGAGTTTGCCTACAACAACAGTTATCAGTCGAGTATTCGGATGGCCCCGTATGAGGCATTGTATGGCAGGCGGTGTAGATCCCCCGTGGGATGGTTTGAGCCTGGTGAGGTTAGATTGATAGGGACTGAGTTAGTCCAGGATGCTCTGGATAGAGCAAAGTTGATCCAGGAGAGGCTTCGTACAGCACAGTCTCGTCAGAAGAGTTATGCGGACCGTAGAGTTCGAGAGTTGTCTTTCATGGTTGGTGACGGAGTATTGTTGAAGATTTCACCTATGAAGGGTGTCATGAGGTTTGGGAAGAAAGGAAAGTTGAGTCCCCAGGTACATTGGTCCTTTTGAGATACTTAGGAGAGTTGGAGAGGTGGCATATGAGTTAGCCTTGCCGCCTAGATTATCCAGCGTTCATCCAGTATTCCATGTGTCTATGCTCCGGAAGTACATTGGAGATCCGTCTCATATATTAGACTTCAGTACCATTCAACTTGATGGTGATCTATCCTATGATGTGGAGCCTATTGCCATTTTGGGACGTCAGGTGAGAAAATTGAGGTCTAAGGAGATTGCATCAGTTAAGGTTCAGTGGAGAGGTCGACCCGTAGAGGAGGCCACCTGGGAGACCGAGCGGGAGATGCGGAGCAGATATCCTCACTTGTTTGAGACTTCAGGTATGTTTCTTGACCCGCTCGAGGACGAGCGTTTGCTTAAGAGGGGGAGAATGTGACGACCCGGCCCGTCGTCACGAGAATTACCACTCCGTTATGTTGTAAATACATGTTTTATGATTTTATATCAGTGTTAAAGCCTATCGGGTGAGTTAGGAGTGAATTGGATTGAAAATGAGGCATATAGCCTTTGTGAAGGAAACTTGAATAAGGAAAGTCAACCCGGAGTTGACTATTTGGTTAGAGGGCTCGGAATCGGATTCCGATGATTCGGTTAGTTCCGGGAGGTGATTTGTGACTTAAGGGAGCGATCAGAATTGAATTTGGAGGCCCGGTGTAGAAATAGGCTTGAATTGGCTAAGGTTGAATTTTGGCGAAATCCGAACGGTAGGTGAGATTTTGATCCGGGAGTCGGAATGGAGTTCCGACAGTTGCAGTAGCTCCGTTAGGTGATTTTGGATGTGCCTGCAAAATTTCAGGTCATTCGGACGTCGTTTGGTCGGGTTTTTGATTGAATGTGTAATTTGGAATGTTTTAAGGAATTTAGGCTTGAATTCGATGCGAATTATGGGTTTTGATGTTGTTAGACGTGTTTTGAGGATTGGAGCAAGTTCGAATAAGGTATTAAGATGTGTTGGTATGTTTGGATGAGGTCCCGGGGGCCTCGGGGTGTTTTCGGATGGTTAAACGGGATAAAATTGTGGAAAAATTGCAGGTTGGGATCCTGCTTCTGTTGTTTCCGCTCCTGCGGAATTTTGGACGCAGGAGCGAGTCCGCAGAAGCGGACGAGGTGCGCAGGAGCGGGTGGATTCGCAGAAGCGGAAGAATTTCCGCTGAAGCGGGGTCGCTGGTGCGAGCCTGGGATCGCAGAAGCGGACGAGAGAAATTGGGCATGGTCCGCAGAAGCGGACGTTTTTCCGCTTGGGCGAGACCGCAGAAGCGGTCAGTGATGCGCAGAGGCGGATTTGTCCGCAGAAGCGTAAGCTTCTTCGCAGAAGCGGGTCCGCTGAAGCGGCCCTTTATTCGCAGAAGCGGAAATGGCCAGCTAGGCCTGGAACCGCCGAAGCGACCCTTTGGTCGCGGATACGGGAGCGTAGAAGCGGAAAATGTTCCGCAGAAGCGAAAATCGCTGTAAGTAAGTGTATCAGAAGTTAGAAAAATTTCAGAACATTTCACACATTTTGGGTCTCGGCTTTAGAGGCGATTTGGGCGATTTTGAAGAGAAATTCAAGGGAAATCATCAGGTAATCATCTATGGACTTAAACTATGATTAGTATTGGTAATATTATGCAATTATATCATGAAAATAGAGGAATTTGGGGTAATTTATGGAGGATTTAGCCCTAGGCTTGAACTTTAGAAAATCAAGGTTTTGAATGGGCAAATGGAGTCCGATTTTGGTAAAATTGATATGCTTAGACTCGTATTGAGATGAGGGTTCCGAATATGTGACTTTCGTGATTTTTCGACAAGCGTACCGAAAGTCGGGTTTTGACAACTTTGGGGATTTTGATGTAAATTGAGTTATATTGATTGGGTGTCGTCCCATTGGCCTAATTTGTTGTGTTTCTACTGTATTTGATCGGATTCTACACGTGCGGAGCTTGATTCTCGTGGCAAGGGCATTTCGGAGTAGTCGTCGCGTTGTATTGAGGTGAGTAATAGATGTGGGTGATGACCAGAGCGGGTTCGAAACCCCGGTATACCACTTTGTGACGCCGTATAGCGGCGAGACACGCACACTCTTGAGAGTGCGGGGTCGATCATGAACCGGAGACTACATATTAGTCCAACCTGTTGATATCGTATTATTGGCTATTCTAGAGCCGTCGAACCTCCTTCTCGGATGGTTGCATATATATATATTGTAATGATGGCCACTCTTGAGCCGAGGAACCCCCTTCTCGGGCGGTTGATTATACATGTGGGCCGTGAGCCGGTTATTGGATCCCGCGAGGATCGTTATCATTGTCTTATCATATAGACATGCTAGTTTACTACTAGTCCGCGCTATTTTTGTTATTATGCTAATTCCAATCTCCGGAACTTGATATTACTGTTTTCCAACTGAAAAATGATAAAAGAGTTTTCAAAAACTACTTTTGAGCCTGCGAGGTTGTATCTGCATATTAGCTGACTAGTAGCGGATCGGGCTGCGCGCCGCAGCGAGATATATGTTGGATCGGACTGCACGTCACAGGAATATCTCTATGAGATGTGCTTGGGCTGTAGGAGCCCCTCCGAGTCTGAACCCCCACAGTGAGCACGGGTACCCAAAATTGGAGTCGGGCTACGCGCCGTAGCGGTCATATCATGCATTGCATTGCATTTAGCTACATCTGCTAGTTGTTATGCTATTTATTGGTATTTGTTGGAACAGGTACAGTGAAGATTGATTCTATGACAGGGTAGCCTGATTATAGCTTTACATAGTGCTTTATTGCGGATTTCTTATCTGCGCTGTCTTACCCTTGTTTATTACCACTGAGTCTGGCAGTACTCATTTTACTCCCCGCACCTTGTGTGCAGATCCAGGTACCTCTCAGCAGTGATCCAGTAGCTGTGCGAGGCGACGTTTGTGGATATTCGAGGTAGCTGCAGAGTCCGCAGGACCCGACATCCCTTCCTACTGTCTTTTGATTTTGTATTGACATTTCTTTCCGCACTTGGTATTTTGTAAACCTTTATACACTCATGTTCAGTAGAGGCTCATGACTCTTGACCCTTGGTCTATGGGAGTTGATGTATTATGGGACTTGGTTCCCTGTTTTCGTTACATATATCGCTGTTATTTCTTGAATTAATTTGCTTAAATGGGTTAAGGAGAGCTTCTAGCTCCGTGGTCGATAGGGATTGGTCAGGCTGGCTTAGCAATGTGCTGGGCGCCATCACGACCGGATTTGGGGTCGTGACAGCTTTACACTCTTCCTCACCCAAAAAATAGAAATAATAACAATCCGGCAAGGGAATAACCAATAACCAATCTCGTTTCAACAATTAACTTTACAAAATAAGTCTCAACTTGAGTCAATACTCAACAATCATCCAATAACAAGGAAATATAATAAGACTTGTTCAACATGAAGAATAATCAGTTTACGCATGAATAATACGTAATAAGAGACACAACGATCACAACATAAGACTCACTTGCATGATATGACGAACCTACATCAACGTATGGATACTCGTCACGATACCTATACGTCATACTCAACAACTAAAAATAGCAAATAGGACAACGACACCTAATCCCCCAAGCTAAGGTTAGCCACAACACTTCGGTTCAACGGCCAAACTCAAGCCTCAAATACGGATTTTCCCTCAGTTTCCACTCTCAATCCGCTCATATATATGCATAATTAACTTATAAACATCAGTTAATGCCAAATAAATCAATTCTAATGCATGACTATAGATTTTCCAATATTTTCTTCAAAAAGTCAAAAACTAACCTCGGACACGCTTGGTCAAAATACGAAGTTCGGATCAAAATCCGATTATCCATTCACCCACAAGTCCAAATATGTAATTAGTTTCGGAACTCAACCCCAAATCGAGGTCGAAATTCACAAATTTGTAAAATTTCCAATTCCCCCAAAATCCCTAATTTCTACTCTTAAAGAATGAGATTTAGGCCTAGAAATCTAATGGGTGTTGGTGGAAAATTAAAGAAATGAGATTAAGAACAAAAACCTATGATTCGGTATTGAAATTCCTCTTCAGAAATCGCCTAAGGTTGAGTTCTAATGGAAGAAATATGAAATTATGGAAGACTCCTATTTTGATTCTCTTTTTAAAATACTGGACAGACTTTCTTCATGTACGTGAGAGGTCTGTCATGTTCGTGAAGCTGCGGTCCTAAAGACCTTCGTGTTCGTGAGACACCCTACGTATTCGCAAAGGTATATCCCCATTAACCTTCGTATTCGCGGACTGCTTTCCGTGTTCGTGTAGAGTATCATTCCCCTCCCCTAGTTCCCATGCTTCGTGATTGTGATAGCTTGGACTCTTTCGCGAAGGGTAATGCTCCCAATGCTTCATGTCCGCGACTAGTGCCTCGCATTCACGTAGAAGGATCGCTCATTTAGAAAAATTATCCCTTTTGCGTTTGCGAGAGTTGTTTCGCAAACGCGAAGAAGGATACACATGTGCACTTGCAACAGCAAAACAATAGAAATATTTAAGTCCAAAACACCCTGAAGCCTATCCGAAACTCACCCAAGACCTTGGGGCTCCAACCAAATTGCACACAAGTCTAACAACATCACAAGGACTTGATTGTGCAATCGAATCGCTAAAATAACACCTAAAACTAATATTTAGCATCAAAATCGATGAAATTCTCAAGAACACTTCAAGTTTCTACTTTAAGAATTGAGGATACGTATCACATAATATAAACTCCATTTCTTACAAAGTTTCACAGACGTGACTTAAATACCATATTAAACTTCTACCGGGCTCCGGAATTATAATATGGGCCTGATACCAACAAGATCAAGCATTATTAAATTTCAAAAAGCATTATATTTTCACCTTAATATTTTTTTTCAAAATTTTATTTGTCGAGCTAGGGACATCTGATTTTGATTCCGTCCATACGCCCATGTCCCATATTCTATTAAGGACCCTACGGGACCGTCAAATCACAGGTCCATGATCGTTTACAAAGAATGTTGACCGAAGTCAACTTTAATCAGATTTAAAGGCAAAACTTAATATTTTTTTTCTCAAAATTCACATAAGCTTTGCGGAGCCGCACCAGGATAGCGCATTAAAATTGAAAAGAAGGAATAAGAGGTTTTAAAGACCTCGGAGCCCCGACTTGGGTTCAAAAATATGAGATAACCCTTTGGGTCATCACACGATGTTAAATGGAGCGGGCTGCACGCCGCAGCGGTATATGTATTGGAGCGGGCTGCACGCCGCAACATTTTACTTATACATTTATATATATACCTATATACAGCAGCGGGCTACGCGATGCCGCATTATAGATATATGCATACATATATATATATATATATATATATATATATATATATATATATATATATATATATATATATATATATCACCTACCATTTTTCTTTCAAAAATTCATTTCTCGAGCTAGGGACATCTGATTTCGTTTCTGGTCATACGCCATATTTTATTAAGAACCCTATGGGACCGTCAAATCACAGGTCCAGGATCGTTTACCAAGAATGTTGACTGAAGTCAACTTTAATCAGATTTATAGGCAAAACTTAATATTTTTTTCTCAAAATTCACATAAGCTTTGCTCAGCCACACCCGGATTGTGCATGAAAATTGAGAAGAAGGAATAAGAGGTTTTAAAGACCTCGGAACCCCGAATTGGGTTCAAAAACATGTGATAACCATTTGGGTCATTGTGAGCACGTGATTTTCGCCCCAAGCAATTAATTCCAAAATAAAATACAAAAATAATTTTTTTTATTGAAATTGGTTGTTTATTGTGTAAAAATATTGGTGTGTGTTTTAATTGTTGAAAATAAAGTGAGAAAAATTTAAATTAAAACATAAAACGCAGTTAATTAGAAAATACTAAAAATGTAGGATACTTACTAAGAAAGTAGAAAAATCCAAGAAAAATAAAAAAATTACAAACTAAAAGAAAAAATACACCATGAATAATATACTAAGAAAAACATGTATAAAATACAAGAAAAATACAAAAATCAATTAATTAACTACAAGTTAAAAATACAAAAAATAGATAAATGCAAGAAAAACACAAGTATACAAGTGTTTGGGCCAATTACAAAGGCTAGCCCAAAAATGACATCTAACAAGACCTGACCCAAGTTTGAAATCCAGCCGTCCAACCTTGCAAAAGATAAAACGACGCCGTTTAAAGTAATTTAATATGGACCGTTAATATATTCGATCAAACGGACCAGGTAAGGCGATTCCTAAATAAACAAAACAACGCCGTGTAGAGAAATAACCACAACCGTACATTCATGAATCTAACAGATACAGTTGATGTTACACTTAAACCAAATGACACAGATTAATAAATAAATCTCAACCATCCAAAGATCTAATCTAACGGACGATATAAAAGCTTCAATTAAAACATACAACGTCGTTTAAAGAGGAAAATGATATGGTTCGTATCATCTAATCTAACGGTTGTTAATCAATAACCTAATTTTAATATATATTCACACCCCTTCGGTCATTACACCCATTATGCAGACACACCCCTTCATTCAAAACCCTAGCCGCCTTGAATTCTCTTCTCCCTCTCCACAGACCACCAGAAACCTACCGGTGGTTCGTCTTCGTTCATCGTCTCCAATTCAAACCTTCATCCCTGAACTCCCTTCTTCCCCTTCTACCAGTTTACCCCATTAACCTCACCCAAACATCAAACCATTTCCCAAGTTCTTGAAGTTCCGTCGCCGGAAGACGGCGACCACCTAAAGTATGAACCAGCCTACCAAACTTACACCCTAAAATCACCTGAAAATCCTCTTTCACCCCATCTAAGCCTTGTCTCTTGAATCTTAGCCATACTTCTCGAATATTCAAAATTGTCTCATGGGAACCCTACTCCGGCGGACACCCAAATCCAAAAACCTGTTAAAACCATAACCCTAGTCTCCAAATACATCATTCCCACATCCAAACTAGATTCTTGGGGTCTACCTAGAAGATCTACTGTAAAAAAGACCTAGAGTCTCTGAAGAACCAAGAAAAGGAAGAAAATGAAGAAAAGAAGAAAGAAAAGAAGAAAGAAGGAAAAGGAAAGAAAGAAAAGGAAAAGAAACCCTAAAAGCTAAGAATATTTGAACTATCTTCGTTCCATTGCTTCTGTGCTTCTACGTTGTTTAAAACCTGAATCTTTGCATGATTTCTTTGTATTTGATTAAGTATTCTGTTAGTTTTAGTTAAAACCATCCTGTTAAATCACATTCTAATTAGCTACTTGATTGTTTATGTGCAATAGAACCTGTTTCGACTAAGAATTTGAGTGACTAGGATTCAACCATTATCTATTTTCTCTCTGAATTCTGATTAGTTAAATATTTGAAATTAGGATTGTATTTGCAAATTACATGAAAGGGGTCAGTTTTGCAATATGATTTATATGTGTGGTTTTTCTGAACTTTGAACACTTAGTCTCGATAGGGTTATATGTGCAGATGAAATAGGCTATTGTTGCGATAGTGTGAGTGTTGACTGTTAAGGCCATTTGTGGCTATTTCTGAAAGTGGTTAATTCTGTAAATCCTACTTAGTCTTAAAATGGTTTTAAAAATAAAGTTTAGTTAGTGGTTATATTTTTAATACAAAGCTGGGACACCTTAGGAAGTGGTCGGGTCACTGTGCCCCCAAACCGCAAAAGTGGTTATTTTCCGCAGAAGCGGACACCGTATATGCAGTAATTCGTCCGCATATGCAAAAATCGCTAGTAAGAGTTCATTAAATACGAATCCAAGCTCCTTTTCTCTCATTTTCATGCCACTTGGGCGATTTTGAAGCTTCCAAAGAGGGGATTCCAACATAGCTTCACAAGGTAAGTAATCCCCACTCACTCTTAGCATAAATATATAAACATTACGTGGAATTAATACTACAATTAGGGAAAATTCAAGAGAATAAAGCTAGACCCAGGGTTTAACCAAAACTAATATTTAACCCGATAATAGTCTATAAAATGAACTAGAAATCATATATTTGTGATCCTTAGGTGATAGAGAACAATTTCCTTCAAAAAATATTGGAATCGGGGCGTGTGGGCCCGAGGTCGAAATTTAGGAAACTAATGTTAAAGACTAAGAAATTCTTTAAATAGCTAGAATTCGATCTTGTAAGTCTTTATTTACTAGTTCTTGCTTCATTTGATTAGTTTAGGATTGTCCGGCTTCAAATTAAAGACTTGAACTCTTTCTTGGATATTGGGAGTGCACTTTGGAGCGAGGTGAGTCTCCTTTCTAACCTTGTAAGAGGGAAAATATCCCCATAGGATTTTGAATAAGTAATTGTTGCTAAATGTGGGGGCTACACACATACGAGGTGACGAGAGACCTTGCGTAGCTACTATATGAAAATTGTTCAGGTAGTTTAGGACCCACGCATGCCTACTTGGGGAATATTTCTTAATTTAAAATTGCCAATATTATCGTTATAAATTGCTAGAGACTCGAGAACATGAAAGTGAACATGTAAAATTGCTGAGCCTTTGTGACGATCCAAAGGGTCATCAAATGTTTTCCTCACTTGTTCCATACTTCTGAGGCCTTGAAAACATCATTCTATGTTGCCTCGATTTACCTTCACAATCCGGGCATGTAGCCGGACAGATTTTGTGATAGAATATATGAATTCTATGAGACATTTGAAGAAAATTGATATTAATATTGATATAGTTGACTTCGATCAACATTATTGGTAAACGGACCCAGACCCGAGAACGGACGATCCCGGAAGGTCCGTAGGAAAATATGGGACTCGGACATGTGTCCGGAGTCGAATTCGGAGGCCTAGAGCCCAAGTTATGAATTTTTCTGTGAAATTGTTTTTGCTATAATTATTAAAGGAAAATGAATTAAATGACCCTTGTATCGGGCTCGTATTTTGGTTCCGACGCCCGGTACAAGTCTTAAATATTATATATGTGCTTTCTGCAAAGTTTGGTGACATTTGGATGTCGTTTGATATGTTTTGGACCTTGAGTTCCAAGTTTGAATGTTTTGAAAACCAAAAGTATGAAAATCATGAACTTGAGGTTTGATTTGATGAAATCGATGTTATATTGGCGATGTGATCGCACGAGCAAGTTTGTAATGTGTTTTTGATGTTGTGTACATGTTTGGTTTGGAGCCCGGGGGGCTCGGGTAAAGATTTGGTAGGCCGTTGGTTCAATTTCTAAATTTTAACACTGCTGGTTTTTCACCCAGCTGTTGGCTTCGCAAATGCGAAGAATTTCTCGCAATTGCGAAGGTGACAGGTCAAGGCTGGGTTCGCAAATGCGAAAGGGTGTCCAGGACTGCTTGGCTCGCAATTGCGAACATAACCTCGCAATTGCGAGGCCCTCAATAAACCGTCTGGCTTCGCAAATGCGAAGCTTCTGTCGCAAATGCGAAAGTCCCTTTTTACCAGCCAGGTTCGCAAATGCGAAGCCTGTCTCGCAAATGCGAGAGCAGCAGACCCCCAGACCTGTAGTGTTCGCAATTGCGATACCCGTAGCTGTGCAATTTTTACTTAAACGAATTTTAAAGCTCATTCTTCATTCTTTCGAAAAACCACACACTACACACGAGCTCTCAAGGTCAAATTCACTCCAAAGCAATTGTAAGTCACTTTTTACTTAATTCTTTCAATTCCTAACAACATTAAATATGTTTTTCAATAGAAATTAAAGGTTTTCATGGTAGAAATTCATGTTTTTGGGTAAAACCTAGGGTTTTCATGAATTAGGCAATTGGACCTCGAATTGAGGTCCGATTTTGAAACAAATCATATATTTGAACTCGTGGATGATTGGGTAAATTTATTTTGGTTCGAAACTCAAGTTTCGATTATGTGGGCCCGGGGTCGATATTCACTATTCCAGGCAGAATGTTATAAAAATTATAATTGGCCATATGAATTAGTTTGTTGAGTTGTATTGATGATATTAAATCAATTGTGATTAGATTCGAGCTAGTTGAAAGCAGAAATTCAAGGAAAAAGCTATACTTGAAGAATAATTTGGACTTCAAGGCTAGAGGTAAGTGTTTGTTCTCTCCTAGCTTGAGGGAATAGGATTGTGTGCTATGTGTTATGTGATCGAGTGCGGTGTATGGGCTGTGGTGATGAGCATCCATACACTAGCGTCTTGCATGACCGTGAGTCGTTGTTAATACTTGTTGTGAGACATATTTAAAGATAAATTGTTGAACCCTTGCTGGGTGTAGAATTGTTATTGTTCTCCCTTGCCGGGACTTGTTGTGAAGTGAGATATTGATTGCCCTTGCCGGGACTTTGTTGTGATGATTATTGTGTCCCTTGCCGGGACGGTTCATGATTTATTGTTTTCATTCTCTGCCCTTAACTGTGATTGTTATTTGGGTGAGGAAGAGTGATAATGCACGAAGGGTGATGTCGTGCCTTGTTTTATTGATTATGCACGAAGGTTAATGTCGTGCCTTGATTTATTGATTTAGCACGAAGGTTAATGTCGTGCCATGTTATTGATTATGCACGAAGGATCATGCCGTGCCTTGTTATTGAACCATGTACGAAGGATCATGCCGTACCATGGATGTGAGGATGAGAGTAAAGGCACGAAGGGTGATGCCGTGCACTTTATTTGCTTATTTGGTGAGGATGAGAGTAAAAGCACGAAGGGTGATGCCGTGCAACTATTTGCTATTCCTTGACTTGATATTACCTGTTTTCCATTATACTTTGGTTTTTCCTCGTTGATTTAATAACTGTTGTTAACTATTGAGTTCCTTTGTGTTATTCCTTGTTGAGTTGTTACTTGATTATTTCTCGTTATCTTGTGGTGTACATATATATAGAACTGCACAGGTTTATGTGGGTGTCTGGTCCTAGGCTTGTCACTACTTCGCCGGGATAGGCCAGGCACTTACCAGACTCTTATTGCTCTTACTCCGGAGCCAGTAGCTCCTCAGCCTCAGGCACCAGTGGTTCAGCCAACTGTGGCCACCTAGTCACGTACCACAGCTCAGGCTGGAGATGGAGCGGTCATGACTTCCGATTCTTTATGGAGACATGATCGGTTCTCCAAACTGTTTACCACTACCTTCAGCGGTGCCACATCATAGGATCCTCAGGATTTCTTATTCAGTTGCCATGAGATTCTCAAGACTATGGGGATAGTGGAGTCCAATGGAGTTGACTTCTGTACATTCAGGCTTTCGGGATCCGCCAAGACTTGGTGGAGGGATTATTGTTTGACTCGACCAGCAGGGTCCCCAGCTTTATCATGGGACCAGTTTGCAGAGTTATTTCTGGAGAAGTTTCTCCCTGTTACTCAGCGGGATGCACTTCGGAGGCAGTTTGAGCGCCTCCAGCAGGGCACTATGACTGTCACTCAGTATGAGACGAGATTTGTTGATTTGGCACGTCATGCAGTGGTGATACTTCCCACAGAGCGGGAGAGGGTCCGCAGGTTCATAGATGGGCTTAATCAGCCAATTAGACTTCAGATGGCTATGGGAGTGGGGAGTGATATATCATTTCAGGAGGCAGCTAATGCAGCACGTAGAGTTGAGATGGCTCTTGCTCGGGGAGGTGGTTATTCTTCAGACAAGAGGCCTCGTCATTCAGGCAGGTTTAGTGGTTCTTCTTCTGGTGGCAGGGAATCTTTTGATAGGGGCCAGTCTTCCAGGCCTTTCCATTCTGCCATTCAGGCTTCACAGGGTGGACCAGGTGATCGTGGGTTTCGTGAGCAGTATTCAGATCAGCCCCCTATTAATGCTCAGCCTCTTCAGAGTGTTCGTGCAGGCCATTCAAGTCGTCAGGGCCAGCGGCCCCATCAGTCTAGGAGTTGCTATGGTTGTGGTGACCCAGGTCATTTTGTCAGGTTCTGCCCTCGAGCGATGGGAAACACTCAGCAGCGGGGCCCTCATCCCATGATTCAGGCCCCAGTTGACCCTCAGCCTGCCCAGCCAGCCAGAGGTAGGGGTAGAGATCATAGGGGTGGAGGTCGAGATCGTAGAGGTGGAGATCGTCCAGCCAGAGGTACAGGTCAGCCAGTTGATGGTCGTCCTAGAGACGTAGGTCAGAGGGGAGGTGCAGATCCCCGATTTTATGCTTTACCAGCCAGGCCAGAGGCAGAGGCATCAGATGCCGTGATTACAGGTACCATTCTTGTGTGTGACAGAGGTGCTTCGGTATTATTTGATCGTGGGTCTACATATTCATATGTGTCTTCCTACTTTGCACCGTATTTGGCCGTACCTAGCCGTGCTCTGGATATTCCAGTTTATGTGTCTACCCCAGTGGGCGACTCCATTGTAGTCGACCGGGTGCATCGTTCGTGCGTAGTTATCTTTGGGGGTCTTGAGACTCGTGTTGATATGTTGCTTTTGGACATGGTGGATTTTGATGTCATATTGGGGATGGATTTTTGTCCCTATACCATGCTATCCTAGATTGTCATGCCAAGATTGTGACCTTGGCCTTGCCAGAATCACCCCGACTAGAGTGGAAAGGTACCTCAAGCCACTCCGTTCGCACTGTTATTTCCTATGTTAAGGCTCGACGCATGGTCGAGAAGGGGTGTCTAGCTTATCCGGCTTATGTTCGTGATTCCAGCGCAGAAGTTCCTTCTATTGAATCAGTCCCTATTGTACGGGAGTTTCCTGAGGTTTTTCTTTCAGACCTGCCGGGCATGCCACCCGACAGGGATATTGATTTCTGTATTGATCTGGCACCGGGCACTCATCCCATCTCTATTCCACCCTATCGTATGGACCCGCCGGAGTTAAAAGAGTTAAAAGATCATTTGCAAGACCTTCTAGAAAAGGGCTTTATCAGGCCCAGTGTTTCTCCCTAGGCAGCACCTGTGTTGTTTTTGAAGTAGAAAGATGGCTCGATGCGTATGTGTATTGATTATCGGCAATTGAACAAAGTGACAATAAAGAATAAGTATCCACTGCCGAGGATTGATTTGTTTGACCAGCTCCAGGGAGCGAGGGTGTTCTCAATGATAGACTTGAGGTCAGGCTACCATCAGTTGAAGATCAGGGCGGCTGACATTCCTAAGAGAGCCTTTCGCACTAGATATGGGCATTATGAATTCTTGGTCATGTCCTTCGGGTTGACCAATGCCCCAGTAGCATTCATGGAGTTGATGAATCAGGTATTCAGGCCTTACTTAGATCTTTTCGTGATAGTCTTTATAGATGACATCTTGGTATACTCCCGCAACCAGGAAGAGCACGAGCAGCACCTCAGAGTGGTTCTTCAGATTCTAAAGGATAATCAGCTATATGCCAAATTTTCAAAATGTGAGTTCTGGTTGAGTTCGGTGGCATTTCGAGGTCATATCGTATCAGTGGAGGGTATTTAGGTGGACCCAAAGAAGATTGAGGCAGTCCAGGATTGGCCTCGACCAGCTTCAGTGACTGAGATCCGGAGTTTCTTTGGATTAGCAGGTTACTACCCTCGATTTGTAGAGGGGCTTTCTTCTATTGCGGCCCCGATGACTAGGTTGACCTAGAAGGGTGCCCAGTTCCAGTGGTCAGATGAGTGTGAGGCGAGCTTTCAGAAGCTCAAGACAGCCTTAACTACAACACCACTATTGATATTACCTACGGGTGCAGGGCCTTATACAGTTTACTGTGATGCGTCCCGTACAGGGCTTGGAGCGGTATTGATGCAGGATGGTAACGTTATTGCTTATGCTTCGTGACAGCTAAAAATACATGAGAAAAATTATCCAGTTCATGATCTTGAGTTGGCAGCAGTGGTTCATGCCTTAAAGATCTAGAGGCATTATCTATATGGTGTGACATGTGAGGTGTACACTGATCACAAAAGCCTACAGTACTTGTTCAAGCAAAAGGAGTTGAATCTACGACAGCGGAGGTGGTTAGAGTTGCTGAAAGACTATGATGTTACTATACTATATCACCTAGGTAAGGCCAATGTGGTGGCCGATGCATTGAGTAGAAAGTCTGCCAGCATGGGTAGTCTTGCATTCATTCCGGTCAATCAACGACCGTTTGCTCTAGATGTCCAGGCCTTAGCTAACCAGTTCGTGAGATTAGACATTTTCGAGCCTAGCAAGGTGTTAGTCTGCACGGTCGCTCGTTCTTCTCTATTAGAGCATATCCGTGAGAGGCAATTTGATGATCCTCATTTGCATGACTTGAGAGATACAGTACAGCGGGTAGGTACCACGGAGGTAAATCTAGATGATGATGGGGTATTGAGATTGCAGGGTCGAGTTTGTGTGGCCAATGTTGAAGGGATTCGGGAGTTGATCTTAGCGGAGGCCCACAGTTCGCGATAGTCTATTCACCCGGGCACCGCGAAGATGTACCAGGACTTACGGCAGTACTATTGGTGGCGCATGATGAAGAAAGATATCGTTGCGTATGTCGCTCGGTGTCTAAATTGTCAGCAGGTGAAATATGAGCACCAGAGGCCTGGTGGTGTATTCCAGAGAATCAAAATTCCCGAGTGGAAATGGGAATGGATCACTATAGACTTCATTACTGGACTTCCTTTGACTCGGAGAAAATTTGATGCTATTTGGGTCATTGTTGATAGGCTGACCAAGTCAGCACACTTCATTCCAGTATCTGTCTCTAACTCATCGGAGAAACTAGCAGAGATTTACATCAAGGAGATTGTTCGCCTTCATGGGGTGCCAGTGTCTATTATCTCTGATTGGGGTATGTAGATTACCTCGCTTTTCTGGAGAGCGATTCAGTAGGAGTTAGGCACCTGGGTTCAATTGAGTACATATTTTCATCCTCGAACGGACGGTCAGTCCGAGAGGACTATTTAGATCCTAGAGGACATGCTCCGAGCTTGTGTCATTGATTTTGGAGGCTGGTGGGACCAGTTTCTGCCATTAGCGGAGTTCGCCTACAACAATAGCTACCAGTCTAGCATTCAGATGGCCCTGTACGAGGCGTTGTATGGTAGGCGATGTCGATCTCCAGTCGGATGGTTTGAGCCGGGAGAGGCTCGGTTGTTGGGTACAGACTTAGTTCAGGAGAGATTGCGTTCAGCTCAGTCCAGAAGAGATTGTGTTCAGATCAGTCCAGACAGAAGACTTATGCGGATCGTAAGGTTCGAGATGTAGATTTCATGGTTGGTGAGCGAGTATTGCACCGAGTGTCGCCTATGAAGGGCGTGATGAGGTTTGGGAAGAAAGGCAAGCTCAGCCCTAGGTATATTAGCCCATTTGAAATTCTAGACCGAGTGGGAGGGGTGGCTTACATCGCCTAGCTTATCAGTCGTGCATCTAGTTTTTCATGTATCTATGCTTCGGAGATACCACGGCGATCCCACACATCTGTTAGACTTCGGTACTGTCCAATTGGACAATGATCTATCCTACGAGAAGGAGTCGGTGGCCATTCTAGACCGGCAGGTTCGACAGTTGAGGTCGAAGAGTTATCCTTCTGTGCGTGTTCAGTGAAGAGGTCAGCCTCCTAAGGCATCAACTTGGGAGTTTGAGTCTGATATGCGGAGCCGCTACCCACATTTGTTCCCCGACTCAGGTACTTTCTTCTCTTGTCCGTTCGAGGACGAACGGTTGTTTTAGGGGTGGAGGATGTGACAACCTAAAGGGTTATCACCTGTTTTCCATACTTGTTCCATACTTCCGAGGCCTTGAAAACCTCATTCTATGTTGCCTCAATTTACGTGCATGATCCGGGCATGTAACCGGACAGATTTTGTGATAGAATATATGAATTCTATGGGAAATTTGAAGAAAATTGATATTAATATTGATATAGTTGACTTCGGTCAACATTATTGGTAAACGGACCCTGACCGGAGAACGGACGATCCCGGAAGGTCCGTAGGAAAATATGGGACTCGGACATGTGTCCGGAGTCGAATTCGGAGGCCTAGAGCCCAAGTTATGAATTTTTCTGTGAAATTGTTTTTGCTATAATTATTAAAGGAAAATGAATTAAATGACCTTGTTATCGGGCTCGTATATTGGTTCCGACGCCCGGTACAAGTCTTAAATATTATATATGTGCTTTCTGCAATGTTTGGTGACATTTGGATGTCGTTTGATATATTTTGGACCTTGAGTTCCAAGTTTGAAAGGTTTGAAAACCAAAAGTATGAAAATCATGAACTTGAGGCTTGATTTGATGAAAATGATGTTATATTGGCGATGTGATCGCACGAGCAAGTTTGTAATGTGTTTTTCATGTTGTGTACATGTATGGTTTGGAGCACGGGGGGCTCGGGTAAAGATTTGGTAGGCCGTTGGTTCAATTTCTGAAACAAATCATATATTTGAACTCGTGGATGATTGTGTAAATTTATTTTGGTTCGAAACTCAAGTTTCGAGTATCTGGGCCCGGGGTCGATATTCACTATTCCGGGCAGAATGTTGTAAAAATTACAATTCGCCATATGAATTAGTTTGTTGAGTAGTATTGGTAATATTAAATCAATTATGATTAGATTAGAGCTATACTTGAAGAATAATTTGGACTTCAAGGCTAGAGGTAAGTGTTTGTTCTATCCTAGCTTGAGGGAATAGGATTGTGTGCTATGTGCTTTGTGATCGAGTGCGGATTATGGGCTGTAGTGACGAGCATCCATACACTGGCGTCTTGCATAACCGTGAGTCGTTGTTAATACTTATTTAAAGATAAATTGTTGAACCATTGTCGGGTTGTAGAATTGTTATTGTTCTCCTTTGCCGGGACTTGTTGTGAAGTGAGATATTGATTGCCCTTGCCGGGACTTTGTTGTGATGATTATTGTGTCCCTTGCCGGGACGGTTCATGATTTATTGTTTTCATTCTCTGCCCTTAATTGTGATTGTTATTTGGGTGAGGAAGAGTGATAATGCACGAAGGGTGATGTCGTGCCTTGTTTTACTGATTATGCACGAAGGTTAATGCCGTGCTTTGATTTATTGATTTAGCACGAAGGTTAATGTCGTGCCATGTTATTGATTATGCACGAAGGATCATGCCGTGCCTTGTTATTAAACCATGTACGAAGGATCAAACCGTGCCATGGATGTGAGGATGAGAGTAAAAGCACGAAGGGTGATGCCGTGCACTTTATTTGCTTATTTGGTGAGGATGAGAGTAAAAGCACGAAGGGTAATGCCGTGCAACTATTTGCTATTCCTTGACTTGATATTACCTGTTTTCCAATATACTTTGGTTTTTCCTCGTAGATTTAATAACCGTTGTTAATTGTTGAGTTCCTTTGTGTTATTCCTTGTTGAGTTGTTACTTGATTATTTCTCGTTATCTTGTGGTGTACATATATATAGGGTCGGATTGTGCTGATACTGCACCTCTCTGCATTTTTTCACAAGTCCAGGTTTCGATCAGGAGCAGCAGCAGTAGATCTTTTGCGTGGGAGTTGAGCATATTGAGACCGAGGTAACTTGCAGGCGTCTGCAGGCCCGGCGTCTCTTCTTTTTACTTATGTTATTAGCTATAGTCTCTTTGTTCCGAGACAAACAGATTATGTTATATTTCTTTCAGATCTTTATGTGTAGTATTCAGTAGTAGTTCGTGAGTTGGTGACTCCACGTCTTGGGTAGAGGATTTCAGTATTGTTTTACCTTGAAACTGCTTATCTCTATTTCGATAAAGTCTTTCGCACTTATTTAATTAAGATTATGGTTTTGTTGATAAATTGAGTATGAAATATTGCTAAAAATAGGATAGTGTAAATACAATGGCTTGCCTAGCTACCACGAGTAGGCGCCATCACGATCCCGATGTTGGGGAAAAATCCGGGTCGTGACAGCCTTGGTAGGGACTTTCCTTGTATGTAAATGAGTCTTATGTACTTTTCTTGATATTGTCTTGATGATTATGGACTGGTCCGATCACCTCGGTGATAATAGATGCATCTATAGTTCGTGTCGCTCGACCATCGGCAGTGCACAATTTATTTTCTGTTGGAGCGGGCCGTCGACCACGGTATATTTGTCCATGATTTATGTGTTTGCAGTTAGTTATGATACGATTACTCATTGTATTTTAAAAAAAGAAACTAGTAATTGGATTAAGGAAATAATATGAGTATAACCCTTCTGTTGAACCTGTATTATTGGTAATTCATTGTGTTGTATATCTCACTCTGTTATATTATATTATTTGGACCTTAGTAAGTATCAAGTCGATCTCTCGCCTCTACTTTTTCGAGATTAGACAGGATTCTTACTGAGTACATGTGGTTTATGTACTCATGCTACACTTCTGTACTTAAATGTACAGGTTTTGAGGCAGGTAGATCTAGACATTATCTGGGCGCGCAACAGTGAGTTCGCTTACTGACTTCTACGGTGAGCTGCCTTCTTTCTCATGACGATCCGCATCCGAAGAAGTCCTTTCTTGTATTTATGATTTTCTGTCTATTCTGATTCGGAGAGTAGAACCGTGTTTTGTATATTTTTATGTATACTCTACTGGTCGCTTGTAGCTAGTGACACCGGATTTTGGCACACGCTGTAGTGAATATTTATTTTTGGGTCTGTATCGCTATGTCAGTACTTTATGATTTTTTCTAGTTTTTACATTTACTTGAAAACTTTAATATATCTCGTTTTGGCTAAACTAAAAATGGGAACTAATCATAATTCCGCACTCTGTTGGCCTAAGTATGGTATTAGGCGCCATCATGACCTATTTATAAAAAATGGGTCGTGACGTGAAGCAAATATATTCGATATTTTATTTGACATAATTTATCATGGCTAACTATTTAATTGTTGCTACAATAAATTAAATGCATGGCAAAAACTAACAATCAGCTATAAATTTTTAATGTAGCAGTAAATGTATAGATATTTTCGCAATTATTGCCATGATACTAACCAACTATAGCAAAAAGTAGGAATTAGCTTTGCCAATTTACTTTTTGTAGCTAAATAATTTCACCAAATTGTGAACAGGCATGAAATTTCAATTTTTATGGCATTGCTAGATAATAGCCACGCTTTTGTTATTCGTAAAAAAGAAGTTGTAGTTATAGATACATAATGTTGTAGTGATAATCTTAGTTATTTGAAAGTTAAATAATTTTTTAATTTCATATATAATTACTATTTTATTCCATTAACATATACAATTACCATTTTCCTATATTTAAGAAAAATGTAACTGTTACATTTGACATTAACTTTTCATTACCTAATAGTGTTGGACAACTTGTCATGATTTCTCGTAATTGAGCAATATTCATATTTTTATTTTGGCAACCATTTTGATTTATTCAAGCCAACTATTTTTATTTTCTTTATAACTTGAATAAAAAATACTCATTAGGTTTTTTTGAATAATTAAATATGCCCAAAAGATTATTTTTACTATAGTAAGATTCAACTCGTGGCAAAATCTAATAACTAGATACCAAATTTTATCGTGGCAATAACTTTGTGGCTAGATTATTCCATAATGACAAATAATTGTAATTATTAAGCCAACTATTACCATGCATTTTCAGGACTTAAAGCACAAATATTTATTTGGCTATAATATTTTATTTTAAATAATTTAGTATGGTTAAAAGGTTACTTTTGCTACAGTAACTTTCAGTTTGTGGCAAAAACTAACAATTAGCTACAATATTTTGCCATAGTAATAAATCAGTAGCTATATTATTGCCACAACTTTTTATAATTTGAAGCAAATGTATTTATTTAGCTACAATATTTTATTTTAAATAACTTATTGTAGCTAAAAAGTTACTATTGCTACCATAACTTATAATGCATGGCAAAAATTTATGATTAGCTACACAACTTTATTGTAGCAAAAAAATTGTAGCTATTTAGATAGTTATTGCTACGATTGTTATCAATTATAGTAAAAATGAGGAATTAGCTTTACCAATTTAATTTTGGTGACTCAGAAAATTCTAATTTTTGTAACTATTGTTAAATATTAGCCATGATTTTTAAATTGGTAGCTAACATTTCGTAGCTATGAATATATTGTGTTTTATCATCCACATCTTTACATACTTTGGCTCCTAAGTAAAATCTTCCACCAAATTTATGTGTCAAAATAGGCACAAGGTTATTGCCAACTATTGCCAACTAATGGGATGGACCCCACATGTACCAACAACAACAAAATCCTACTCATATCTCCCTCATGTATAATAGGCACAAGGCTATTGCCAACTATTGTCAACCAATGGGATGGACCCCACTACGCATATACTCCTTCCGTTTTAATTTATGCGAATTTATTTGATTGGGCGCGGAATTTAAGAAAAGAAAGAAGACTTTTGATGTTGTGGTGTAAAATGAGGCACCTTTATTTTGTGTGGCTAAAAATCATTGCATAAAGGTAAAATATTTCCAAATAAGGAAAAGGGTGATTCTTTTTGACACGGACTAAAAAGAAAATAGGTTCACGGAAAATATAAATTATTGGCCACTCACAACAGTATTTCTAAACTTGTAAAATAGGCTAATCCACATTTCCTCAGCCATGCAAGCCAAGGCTTTCTCCCACCCCCTACCATGCAGTACTCCACTGCGGCAGCGCCACCACCCTGTCCGCCGTTTACCTCCACCCTCAGCCGTGGCCTTAAATCACCAAACGATTACCTACTCAATGCCACCTGAAAAGTTAGAAGTGTTCAAGTCCTTAGAGCCTTGGGTGACCCAAAGCGTTCTCCCCCTCCTCAAGCCCGTTGAAAATTCCTGGCAGCCCAATGATCTCCTTCCGGACCCATCTCTGTCGTCGGATGAATTCGTCGACGAATTTCGGGCCCTAAGGAAACGGACTTGTGAGCTTTCAGACGATTACCTAGTAGTGCTTGTGGGAGATATGATAACTGAAGAAGCTTTGCCAACTTATCAAACTTGGATTAATAGTCTTGATGGGGTTCGTGATGATACTATGTGCAGTTCATCTCCTTGGGCAATATGGAGTAGGGGCTGGTCTGCTGAGGAAAATAGGCACGGAGATCTGCTACGAACATACTTATACCTTTCTGGTCGTGTTGACATGAAGATGATCGAAAGAACTGTGCAACATTTGATTGGATCCGGAATGGTAAGTGTTTTCACTGTGTACAAAGAGTATAAGTTCCGTGCATTAATCTGGCAAAACTCTTTAGGGGTTTAGATAACTAAAAAAAGATAAGTAATCTTTTATAATTGATTAAACAGAGAAAGGCTAAAAATTACCCTATCGTTTGGTAAATGGACTACTTCAAAACTCTGTCCATCTATTGGTCCAACTTGATTAAACGGAAGAAGGTTTTAAAACATTTTGCTCTATTTTTACTAATAAAGTTGTTAACAGACCCGTTTAGGTAGTTTTTCGGTGGATAAATAAAATGCGCTCACTTCTATTTGAGTACAATTTAATTACTAGTTTGTTTCAAAAAGATCACTATATTTTTATATTTGAAAATAATGAACTTTAAACTTCTCGTATTTTTTTTAAGAAGAAGTTTTTATAGCCATATAAATATTTTAATATATTTAAAATTATAAATTTCAAAAATCTTATAACGATTAAATATATTTATTTTTTAAACTTCATGCCGTCGAACTATATCAAAGGAATTATAGCGAAAGTGAATACTTATTAAATTTAAAAAGGTAAATTTGCATTTTTTTCGGTACTTACTTAGTCTACAAGGCGCCGTGCATCTTTCGCTAAGTTCGGACATACGAGTAATAACTACTCCCCCAGTTTTAATTTAAATGGGGTAGTTTTACTCGATACGGCTTTTTAAAACAAAAAAAAAATTAAAACTTGTGGTCTTAAAAGTTTTGTGGGGCCATTACATTTGTATGGTAATAAGAACTACTCATTATGGGTAAAATGAAGAGTTCATAGTTAAATTATTTTCAAATTTAAAAATGTATCATTTATTTTGAAACTGATGACTAAAAATAAAATTAATTAATTCATCTAATTTGAAACTGTGAGTAACATGTACGTGGCAAAAAGTGACCTTCTCTCACAAGTGTTTACTTATGGATGGAAAAGAAGGCATGTGCTTTTGCACATGAAATCGCTGATCCTCTCCAAAGGTGGAGGAATAAAGGAGCTAACGACGTCAGACTAAGCACATTCCAAATAACTTAATTCAGCTTCACCTCTCAAGGTTTTTATCGAACAAGTTTGCTAAAGAATGAAAATACTTTAATTTGGAAATGATACTTCAGCTAAAAGGGGATATTGCGTTGTAGATCAAGTTTTGATGATTTTCTTGGTAACTATGTTCTGACGAAGGAGTGTTCATTAGTGACTGCATGCAAATTTACTCCTCAAAAGAGAGTAAAGTTTATGTACTGATGGTGCAATTTACGCAATTATCACTTGTAAAATTATTGTACGTTAATCTCTATGATAAGTCTTAAGTATTTTTTAGTCTGAGAAACATAATAATTACTAATTAACATGTTAAATAGGTTAAATGTAAAAAAGAATATACAGTATCTATATGTGAAGCTAGGTTAAACCCTTTATCAAGTGAAGTTGTTAAATCCTTGACTTTATATATAGGATTTTAGAACAGAGAACAACCCGTACTTAGGCTTTGTGTACACATCATTCCAAGAAAGAGCAACATTCGTGTCACATGGCAATACTGCTCGTCTAGCCAAGGATGCTGACCCAATATTAGCACGCATATGTGGAACAATAGCAGCGGACGAAAAGCGACATGAAAACGCCTACGTCAGGATGGTTGAGAAATTACTGGAATTGGACCCAAATGACTCCATGCTAGCCATTGCTAATATGATGAAAAAGAGGATTACGATGCCTGCCCACCTAATGTATGATGGGTGTGATCCAAATCTATTCGAGCACTTTGCTGCTGTGGCTCAAAGGTTAGGAGTGTATACAAGTCATGATTATGCAGATATATTGGAGTTTTTGATCGATAGATGGGCACTGGAAAAGCTTGAAGGAATTAAGGATGAGGCGAAACGTGCGCAAGATTTTGTATGTGGATTGCCTTCTAAGATAAAAAGGTTGCAAGAGAGAGCCGATGAGAGAGCTAAGAAGTTGGAGCTGCGTCAAGTGAAGTTTAGCTGGATTTTCAACAAGGCACTGAGTATATAAAAGGGTTCATTTGTGAATAATGTACAAGATATATAGCCACACACGCAGAGGCGTGCTCACGATTTGAACATTGTGGGGCATTATCTTTAATATAAATAAAAAAATAATAGTAGTTGCAATAAAGTTTGGCGTTCTAACTCTTTAAAAACTTAATGATTACGAAATCAAAAGAATGTTCAAAATTTAAAAATTTAAATAAAATCAAGACTAATAAAGGTCTATATGCAGTAAAAAAAAGTCTCAACCGACGTCGCAGAGTCAACAGATACTTGTTACTTTGCCAAAGTAAACGTTGAAGGAAGAAGGATTTTAGTTGTCTTTATTTTTTTTAAATGAAATAATAATAACAATTAGTTAGAGATAAATATTATAGATTAATGGAAATAGTTAATGAAATATTTTATCCTCCATTCCTACTGTCTTTAATCATTATTTTTATATCTCCATATTAACTTTTCAGAGTCTAGAAAGATGTATCTCCAATGGAGTTTTTGACTATTTTATCTAGAAGATATGAAAAACTAATCGTGAAGAGAAGTTGAGTTTTGGAGCTTAGATGGAGAGATTAAGAAGAAGAAAAAAACTAAGGCCTCATTTGTTTGCACTTAATGGAGGTCTGAATCTTAATCATTCAGATCTCAGACACTAAGTGCATTTGTTTTTAAAGTCTGGATCTTAATTATTCAGATCTTAATCATTAAGTGTGTTTGTTTTTTTAACTTCACAGCCACTTAATGAGTCTGAATATGTCTGTATGATTAAGATCTACGACAGAGACTTAATTTCATTAAGATGGTATCACATATTCATTATTATCTGCCGTCACCACCTACCATTACCAACTACCACCATGCCACTACTACCACCCTACTCAACCACCACCACCACCTCTACCACCACTACCACCACCACGCCATCATCATCCTCAATCACAGCTGTCATCATTATCGACCATTACCACCCATTATTCCCACCACTCCGACCACTATATACCATTCCCACCCACAATTAATGCCCATCCAGCTCAACTACCATAACTGATCACCCCATCACCATCAACAACCTCAGTCGGCACTGCCCACCATTATAACATACCACCACTCACCCACCACTTATCTCAGTCATAACTACTACCACCACCCGCCATTCTTAACTATCACCACTCACCACCACCATCCTCAATCATAATCACCACCACTACCAATCACTGTGAGCACATGATTTTTGCACTAAGCCTTTAAATTCCAAAATTAAAATAAATGTTTTTGAGTGCAATTACTTGCTTTGTTTGAAATTAATTATATTTTGTGTGTTTGAATAAGTAAAAAATTAAAATTTGTTAGTTTAGTTAATTAGAAAATTAGCAAAATAGTTTAAATAGGAGAAAATAAAGAAAAATAGCAGAAAAATTGCAAAAAATACTAGAAAATTAGAGTAATTAGTAAATTAGGATTTATGATTTTTCATAAAAGAAAAAGAAAAAAAAATATAAAAGAAAATACATAAAAATAGGTTAATATCAGAAAATACAAAAATATATATGTTGTGTAATAAATTTGGGCCAATTGTGGTCCAAACCGTTGGCCCAGTCCCTAAGCCCAAAGGAAACCCGGTCCAGACCTCTAATGGACTTGATCCCAGCCGTCCAACCTCGTTGATCTAACGGCTGGGATATTTAGTTGAATTTAGGTTTTAATTAATAAGAGAGAAGCGATCTGGGCCGTCCGTTCTAATTGATCTAACGGTTGATGGCCTTAGCCTCATATGCGATGATGCGGCGTCGTTTTAGTAACGCCTGTGAGAGCCGTCGATTCTTATCAAACGGACGGTCAGGATTATCTCGGACATTTGGCCTATATAAGGCCCTTGTCCGAACAGCCGGTCATTTTTCTTTTCAATCTTTTAACCTAGCCGCCTATTTCCTCTCTTCTTCATCCATCTTCATCTTCACAGAAACCCTAAATAGCCATGGCGGCCACCACTCCCACGGTGGTCGCCGGCTTCCCTTTACCCCACCTCTCTTCTTCTCCTTCTTCTTCATTTCATAATACACCCAAAACCCCAGAAAAATACCCTGTTCTTCGAAGTCCCGGTCACCGGAATCTTCGCCGGTGACCACCAAAGTATGAAGATCCGCCTGAAACCAATGCCATTCGAACCCTTTCTCTCTGATCTATCCAACCATACTAGTCACACCCCTCGAATATCCCTTGAACTTCTCGAATATCCCGAAGAAGGTCGCCGGAAACCTAACTCCGGCGACTCAGAACTTCAAACCCTTCCAAGACCTCACCTTTTCCTCACCCAAACACCACCATACAACCCAGAATCCCAAAAGGCTCCCCCTTTGAGCCTAAGAGAAAATCAGAGAAAAATTGAAGAAAAAGAGAGTTCTGAAAAGAATGAAAGAAAAAGAAAAGGTCTGAAAAGAAGTAAAGGAAAAGAAACAAGGAGTCAGAGAGAGATCGAGAAAGGGTGAGAAGAGTGAAAAGATAGGAAGCTCAGGGGACCGGCCCTGCGAGCAAAGTCCCCCGCCCTTTTTGTTTTCTTTAGTTTATTAGGATCTGTCTGTGATTTCTTACATGTTTTGGTTCTGTCTTCTATGATTTTTGTGTTCGCATGATAAGTGTCGATTGTTCTTGTTGATATTCTGTTCCTTTTCTTTTTGTTTATCTCATTTTTGTTTTAATATGCCTTGCATGTTCTGATTGATTTGTGTTTCATATGTTAGTTGTAAGGCTATTCTTGGTTTTTGGTGATTCTGTTCTTATCTCGAGTTTGAGCTTCACATGTTAGTCTAGGATCCTGTATATCCTCATCTGTTAACCTGTTTCTTCTCTAAATTCGTGACTAGTTCCTTTGAGCATGTTAGTCATAGGGTTTATGTTGGTTTTCTGATTTTCATTTCTGTTTCACATCTCTTGCTATCTCGATCCTGTGCTTCCCATGCTAGTCTAGGACCCTTCTGCTTATCTTCTCATGCTGTGAGTCCTTGTCTATCTCTCTGTGACCACACTGATTTCTTAACTTGTTCATCTCCTATGTGTCCCTGTGTTCTTTTGGGCCTGTTAGTGATAGGACTTTATCTGTTATATGCCTTGTTTTGATCACATGGCTTTTTGCTCTAAGATTGAGAAGTTCATCTTTTTTGTGTCATTTTAACTGTTGAGTTCTGATTCATGGCAAAAGCATGACCTTTGATCTTTGTCCTATGTTTGAAATCAAGCTTAAGTTATTATGACCACTCTTGTTGCCTTTGACTGTAATAATTCATAGGACTGGGCTTCTTTCTAGCTTTCATGGTCTAGTTTTTCTACTGTTATCAAGCATGTTTAGTTCATGTACTGGTTTAAGTGTTTAATTCTCAATTAGGATTTATTCTTTTAAGATTTTCATGATCTTGGTATTTCCCCTTCCCTACATTAGCTTGGTTCTAAGGTTGACCATTTGATTCTCATGTCTGATTAAGCTATGTTTAAGTTTAACTGTTTGTGAGAATTGAATTTAATACCTATATGTTCATGAATCTTGAGTATGTTTTGGGTCTTTCAATGAATCATCTAGCATGAATTGGTTGCAATTGGGTCTGCTTGATGTCAATTAACACTTTGGTATATGAAATTGAGTCATGAGAGTTGATTAATTAAGATTCATCATTATCAAACCCGCCTTCTGAGTTTTAATTGATTGATAAACATTGCTTGGTTTCATATGACTATGTGTGCATTTGAATGTCAAAAATGACTGAATTTGCATTAGGTTTATTGTTAGTATGAATACTGTTAAATGCCTTTCATACTTTAGGAGGATTGGTTATAGCTGTAGTTCTAGGTTTCATAAATGGTTAGTTTTTAAATAGGATAAAACACTGAAATTGAATAAAAGGGTTATAAGTTAAATAATTGGCCTAAGAATGGTCAACCTTGCAAAGGGTTGACCAATTCTATAAGCCCTAACACACAGTTCACTGTTAAACAGTGGCTGGTTGTGCAAAGGGGCTATGTTTGCAAATGCGGACTAGCCCAGGCTCTATATTGAGCCCTGAACAGCAAAGTGGCCAAACCTGTAAAGGTTTTGGGCCCAGCTGTTCAGTATATAGCTTTGATAGCCCAAGCCAAGTCTCAACTTGAGACTGGCTACTTCTTAAATAGGTAAACATAATAACAAAGCATGCTATGCCTGCAATTAGCTTTAAATTGAAATAATCTGGTCTTAATTGACTGGAATTAGAATAAAAGTGGCTAAAATTGAAATAGTTTCTTAAAAATAAATCTGGCCAGCCCTTAAATACTAATGCCAGGGCTGGCTATTAGTTGAATAGGTGCAAAACAAGCTGAAAATTGACCTAGGTAGGCTAGTAAATCAGCAGTGCCCTTAGGGGCATAATTGGGTATTAAAAAGGTAAAATAGTAACTAGTTAGAACTTAAAAGGGTAATGGAGTCATTCATGCTCCTGATTTCTGCAATTTTGCAGAGATTTAGGGGTATAATGGTCTCCTAAAAATGGGAAATCTGTAAAAATCTCAAACCCCTAAGGTCATACTAGTAAAAGGCCCTAAAAGGAATCTTTTAGAACCTTCCAGCACATGCTGGAAGGGTTTTTCATAACAGAAATAGGGGCTAAAGTGCATAATTCATAAATTTAGGAGGGGGAAGTGGGATTAATCCCATACTTCCTCCCCAAGTTTTCAGCCCTAAAAAATATCTATATATACCTCTAAGAATGGGGCTGAAAAGGGGGGTTCCAATTCTGAGAGTAATCTAAGAAATACATCTGGGTTCCAATTTGGCAATCTGAAATTCACTGGCTTTTGAAAGAAAAATTTCAGAGATTCAAACATAGCAATACAATAGTAGGATTTTCTGGGTTTTCTATCGGATTTCTCTGGGTTATCTACTTGGGTTTTCTCTGATATTGCTGTTGCTGTGTTGCTGTGTTGCTGTGCTTTCCTTCATTTCACTGTTGCATTGCTGCTGATCTGTTGCTGTACCTGCTACTTGCTTTTAATCCCTAGACTCATTGGTCTTCTTCTCTTTTGATCCAGGTACACCATTCTTATCATTAAAGCTGTAATGCCAAGTTGCTGAATAAAAATGGAGCTCTAGATCTTGACTGTGTTGCTGAGTAGTATAGTTTCATTTTTGTTTTTCAGTTTGTAGTATATATGTATAACTGAAAAACAGAAACAAGGAATGATGATGTAATAGCTAGAATAAGTAGTATAATAGTAGTAATAGCACATCACTTAGTATTAATTAGGTAAAAACATTAAAACATAAGTTAACTAATAATGGTTTCAAAACTGGTAATCACTCACCAACAGTAGATTCGTAAATCATAATCATGTATTAGGAGACATTCAAATGTAGATGAGTTTTAAAATTGGAAACATTAGATCAAATAGTGAACCATTCGCGATAATGTTAAGTACACTGTGGTGAACTGAAGTCTTGGTAAAATCAGTAGTATAACGCGTTAAGGCCTTTGAATCGTTTAATTGTAAGTGTTTGGGCTAATGCAACTGGGTACTTAGAATGCTTAAAACTGCTCGATGTAGTTAATTTAACTTCAAGGGTTTAAGTCCAAATCTGATTGAGTTTTCTTTTAAAAGATAGATAATTAGATATTGAAGCAACTGGATTAGGATGAACTGGTGATGAAGGGAGATAATGAAATTGGTAGTATAATAAATATCTGGATTAATAGTTTAGCTTCTCTTTATACTATAAATAAATCAGTTGAAACGCTTTACGTTAACTTAATCTCCTGGGTAAGCGGCTGCGTTCCAGAATGCTTCATTAGTTAGTAATTAGATGTTAGCATAAATCTTTAGATACGAGTATATAGTCACAATAATTGGTTGTGCCTTCACTGCTTATTGTTTTTGTGTACAAATTTCCTTTTCAATAATAAAAGTGGCTTGATTCTTTGTTTCAAATGTTGAGCACCTGTTCCGTTATAAATTTTATGTCATACTCTTGCTATCACATTCTGGTTTGGGCCCTATGTACAGCGTGGGCCCGAACTCTCATTTGAACTTGTCTAGTTCGCCAAATAATATCCATATGATCGTTTGGGCTACAAGACCTGGACGGGACCATCCTGGATTGTGTAAATGACCGAAGACGAAGACCAGGCCCAATAACAAAATGCGATGGGCCTAGAATGTTTAATGTTACAAAAACGAGTAAGGGAAAAACAATATAGCAAAAATGTAGTTGAACAAAATAGGACCGGACTTTAAAAGTTAAATTGGGATGAGCCTCGCCCGAATAATACCGGGGCCCCCATTTAGTAATAAGATAACATTTTAGAACCGGAGAGGCTAATAGCGAATTCCATAGCCTCTCCCAAAGTTAAAAGCCGATATAGATCTGTTTTAGGGCACGATTTTAATATACCTTCCATTGAACGAGTGTGCACTTGGTGCGACTCAAATCCAAATCTCGGTAAAGCTGAAATACACCAAAAGTCATAGGCGCACTGGTTGCGGTATGACTCGAAGCGTGTTTTCGCGATACCGCAAATTCCTAAAAATAATATTTTAACGTAAAAACACATTATGTTGTTAAAACCTATAATTGAGTCAAACAAAGTCAAGAACGACAGTGGAGCGACCGTGCTAAAACCACGGAATCCGGGAGTGCCTAACACCTTCTCCCGGGTTAACAGAGTTCCTTATCCGGATCTCTGCTTCGCGGACATTTATAAGAGTCAAAATTCCTCGGATTCGGGATTAACCGGTGACTTGGGACACCATTGTCATTCCCAAGTGGCGACTCTGATTAATCTCTAATAAAATCCCGAACCGATTGTCCTTAAATTGGAAAAACTCCTTCCCTTACGTTATTTTATCCATCTTGGGTAATTGAGCGTCGGGGTATACCCTACAAGTGTATTTATACGCGTTTAAGTATGTGGGGTAGTAAAAAGGGAGGTGTGACAGCTCTGGCGACTCTGCTGGGGATCGAACCCAGAATCTCTGGTTTCGTAGACCAACCCTGAATTTCGATTTCAGGGTTTAAGAACTCGAGCTCCTTAGAACTGCCGTTCGCGTTTTTTGTTTGACTTCATTATGAGATTTGAACAACATGCTATGTGCTTTATCGCTTTGATATTATCTGGACTGTATATATAAAATTATGCAGGAAAACCCTTCTCTCTTCTCCCCCGGGGATGTGCTTACTGGTTGAGATTCCCCTTTCTGTTAAAGTCACCTTAAATTAAGAAAACAGAGGCCGGATAAGTTACAAAGCCGATTGACTCCGCGGGTCACCGGTACGTAGCCCCCTCCTCGATTCGAGTTGTCCGCTCGGGTACACGGTCTAGCAATCCATGAAACCGTAAGATTTTGAACATAGGTCTAGGACGATTATTTGCATCATATTTGACTTAGGGGACTCAACACAGGGGTTGGGTCCGTCTAGGACAGGTGACCCGGTATTGAAAAGACCGAGCATGCTATGTGTTGCATTTTATTGTCCTTGATCGTTATGCGGACCGGCGGAAATCCCGAGATTGGAAAATTTGTTGAAAAGGAAAAAAAAGAGAGAGAGAGGAAAATAATGATTTATAGAAAATAGGTACATGGAAAATTTGAAAATTTGAAAAAAAATAGGTGGAACATTTTTTGAAATAATTGGTCAAATAATCTGACCGAACTACGCAGGTTTGATTCTCGCCATTAGGTGGGATACGTAGGCAACCCTTAAACGGGTCCAACCACACTTTTAGAAAAAAGACCAAAAAGATTTTCTTTTCAAATAATCGAGGTGATTGCTATTTTTGGAAATTGCCGAATGTTCCGAAAGGACGACGGAAGGCTATTTTTGCAAAAATGGCCACTTCGAAAATCATTTTTCTTTTCTTTCATTCAAAAATTGAAAACTTGCATTGAAAAAGATTTTTCCTTTTCTAAATAAAATCACCTTAATAAATGTGCGGGACGAGCACGATGATGAATGAACAATTTTCCCTAAATAAAATCCCTTTGGAGCTGAGATTATGGTGGCAGGACATGAGATCCGATGGTCAAGACTGGGTCAAAAGGTACTTGAAAGGCCTTACGGGGTTACTCGAAATAGTTCCTCGAGGTGATGTGGTTAGAGCGTTGGTCACGTTTTGGGATTCGGCACACAACGTATTTCATTTCCCAGATTTTGAACTTACCCCAACTTTGGAGGAGATTGCCTTTTACATTGGGAAGACCGAGGTTCCGCTGAAAGGAAAATACCCGGTATCTCCGAGGACGGTGACAGTACATCGCTTCCTCGACTCTTTGAAAATTGCCCGGAATGTTCATAATGAAGATCTGGCCAACGGGTTTTGTTCTTTAAGCTTCATCTACAATAGGTTTGGACACGTTGGGGGTTTCAATGATCTTACCAACAAATTATGTTGTAAGTCCAACCGAGCGAAATGGGAGGAACACCGGAGGTTCGCATTTTTGGTGGCATTTCTCGGAGTTGTTGTATTCCCGAGGAAAGATGGACATATCAATATAAAAGTCGCCGGGGTAGCTACCACGCTGATAGTACAAGAAAACTGTACTCTGGCCCCGATGATTGTTGCGGATATCTATCGTGCTCTGAATGCGTGCAAAGCAGGGGCTAGCTTCTTCGAAGGGTGTAACTTGATCTTCCAAATCTGGCTAATTGAGCATCTATGCCACCATCCTTCGTACTCGAGCTATGGTTCGTCCGATCGGACATGTTTGGAAGAGTTCAATGCGAGGACAAAAGAAGTAAAATTGCCTGAAGGAGTCCAAGGTTGGATTGTGTATCTCCGATCACTAACTGACGGTCAAATCGATTGGACGTATGACTGGTTACCTCTTGACGAGGTGTTATACATGCCAACGGAGGGATCGCCGTTTTTGATCATGGGTTTGAAGAGTGTACAACCTTATGCCCCGTACAGAGCCCTGCGACAGTTGGGTCGGTGTCAGATTATTCCGAGAGATGGGGATCTCAGTGTGCAAGCTGTGGAGATTGGTCCAGACGGGCAATTCCCGGAAGAAAAAATCCGGCAAATCTGGAACGAGTGCCAAAATTTGAAGATTGATACTTGTGTGTCGAATAGAGCAAAGGGGGAGATATCACCGGGGTACTCCACATGGTACCGACGAGGGGTTGAACACGAACGTCTTTCAAAGAGACCTCACTTGCAAGACCTGATAGAGCAATCCGAGGAAAATCTGAAATGGGCGGCCAAGGAAAAAGAGTATAAGGCCAAAATCAGTCTGTTGGAAGATAAACTGAGAAATCTTCATTTCGAAAGTGGCTTACAAGCAGCATCCGATGAAGGGGAAAAGAAACAACTGAAAAAAGAAAATGATATGTTGAAGGCTCAAATAGCTCAAATGAAAATTGCATCCGAGACTCCAGTTCGTTCAGCCCGAGATGAAAAGTTAATTGAGATTCTCCGGCGGAAAGTAAACGACTATAGCTTTGATTTGGACGTAGCTGAAAAAGAGTTAGTCAAGGCTCGGAAGCAAATGGACAAAGACGCCGAGGAAAGAGCCAAGTTGGTCCGGCAGCTACAAGGCAAGCATGATGTTGAAATAGCTCAGCTTAGAAAGAAAATGATCTCAGCCACAGTCCAAAGTAACAAGATTATCAAAGATCTTGAGGAAGAAAGAGAGCACTGCTACACGACTATGGCTAGATTAGAATTGGAGCTGCAACAAGTGCAAAAGGACAACCAACACACCTTGGATGCTCGCACTCGACAAATAAGCCGGCTATTGCAAGAAAAAGGGGTCATCAGAGAAAAGATTGTTCGCATCGCCCAATACATCACCCGGAAGACTCAGCTTTGTGAGGATATGTCTCGGAGGACTTTTGTATCTGCCGTGAAGTTTTTTGTACAACAAGTCATGGCCGACCTGGATAGGCTTCAAAGGGGTTTAGCATATAGGCCCGCGGCAAGGCCGAACGATGCCTCGCGGGCACTAGGTGCATTAATGTACTCTTAGGTCATGCATCATCTTTTATTTTCCTTTTTAAAACATCACTTTGTAATCAGTGTTTTGAATTATCAATGAGAAAACAAAGTGTTGTTACCAATTCTTTTGCTTTATGTCATTTCCTTTGAATCCGCTAGGCAAATAAATAGGAGCGTAATTATGAAAACGACAATGAAAAAGAGAGGAAAGAAAAAGCAAGAAAAGAAAAAAAAGAGAGAGCAAGAAAGGAGAAAAAGCAAAAGAGAAAAGAAAAGAAAAGAAGAAAAGAAAGAAAGAAAACAAAAGAGCGGAAAAAGAAAAAGATGATTGAAGTGAGCAGCGGCCGGGATGATGCATAACGACTCAAGCAAATGTGTTTGTTTTTAAAGTCGTTACATCTTATTCATGCGCTAACAACTAACAAGTGTTGATGTTTGTGAGTCCAGATTTTCTAGGCAACTGGCATACTGGCTACCCACCCATACAACACCAGGTACAAAAAGATGACAAAGGCTGTGTCCCGGGAGATCGAGGCAACCATTGTAGACCCTGCTCACGAAGAAGAGATCGTGGATGTGGCGGGGATGAAAGAAGAAATGTACAAGTTAAGACAACAGATGGCTGAAATGTACCAGGCTTGGTCGAGAGGTCAACCACTACCAGCCTACCCTGCTAACCCTGCATATGTCCCTCCAGCCAATCCTAACCCTGAGCCACCAACAATGAACTCGTCCTCCACCTACCCCGACTACCCTCGCTACTATGCTTCCACCTCCCAAATGCCACCACCTCCAACCAAGCAAGCACCACCTCCTATACCACAAGTCGCTCCTGTATATGTGGCACCTCCGCCCGCCGTTATCCACAAATCTTCTAGTGAACCGATATTCCATATCCAGGATCCTCACTATTACCCTCCGGAGCCTACTTTCAGACAACACGAGTCTCACGCTCCGATGATAGAAGCAAGTGCCGGGCAGGAAGAGATGGCTCGGAAAGTGAAGAGTCTTGAGAATGCTTTCCGCAATATGCAAGGGCTGGGAGGGCAAGTAAGTGTAGCCTACAAAGACCTGTGTTTGTTCCCTGAGGTGCAGCTTCCTGCGGGATTTAAGTTGCCAAAGTTCGACATGTACAACGGACACGGGGATCCGGTAGCTCATCTAAGAGGATACTGTAGCAAGATGAGAGGCGCGGGAGGTAGAGATGAATTGTTGATGGCGTACTTCAGTCAAAGTTTGAGTGGATCAGCTCTGGAATGGTATACCCGACAGAACCATACAAGATGGTTCGTTTGGGATGACTTAGCGCAAGCTTTCGCTAGTCACTTTCAGTACAATTTGGAGATCATACCCGACAGGTTATCCCTTACCAAGCTGGAGAAAAAGCCAGGAGAGAGCTTTAGAGAATACGGTTTTAGATGGAGGGAACAGGCCGCTAGAGTGGATCCGCCGATGAAAGAAGGTGAGATGGTGGATTGTTTTCTGCAAGCTTTGGAGCCAACATACTACGGCCATCTAGTGTCAGCAATTGGAAAGAGTTTTAATGAAGTAGTGAAAATGGGGAGTTTTGTAGAAGAGGGTTTGAAGACAAACAAAATTATGAGTTTTTCGGCTATCAAAGCCACCAATCAAGCTATACAGAGTGGAAACGGAGGAGTGATGGGAAAGAAGAAGAAAGAAGAAGTAGCAACCATTGAAAGTAGGTCATGGAGTCGCAACCCACATTATAACCCACCAAGACCCTACCGCCAACACCCACCAAGCCCGTCAACTCCATATAATCCACCACCACCATCTTACCCGCCAAACCCCTACAACACACCAAGCCCATATAACCCACCGCCACCACCGTACCCACCAACTGTCCCACATTACCACCACCCGCAAGCACAAGCTTACCCACCACCACCACCCCACGTGTGGAGAGCTCAAGCTCCACACAATGTGTACCACACCCAAAACACATACCCAACCCCTAAACCTTACCGCAACCAGAATAGACCCAGGCCGGACGCTGATTGGAGAAACAAAGCCAGAAAAACATTCACTCCTCTCGGAGAATCATACACCAGTCTTTTCCACAGGTTGAAAGAATTGGGGATGTTGAGACCAATTGCACCAAAAGTTCCAAACCCACCCCCGAAAAATCTTGATTCTTCTGTCAGATGTGAATACTGTTCGGGAACATTGGGCCACGATACTGAGAAGTGTTGGCAATTAAAGAATGCCATTCAAGATCTTATCGATGAGAGGAGAATCGAAGTACAGGCTCCCGAAGCCCCAAACATTACCCAGAATCCATTGCCGAATCACCACGAAACGAATATGATAGAATTGGTGCAGGGTGATGGCAATCAAAAACCATCTCAGGCCGTCATGATGATAAAGTCGAGCGACAAGTTAGAGAAGGAAATTTTGAAAGAGGAAGCAATTGTTGAGAAACCAAAGCCAGTAGTGGTGGGAGGTTTAAAGGTGGTAGTTCCAGGTGCAAAGACGATCGTGACTGTGAAAGGAGCAAGTGCAGAGCCAGTAATCATAAAACCGGTAGTGCAAATGCCAGTGGTGAGTACAAAGGTTGTACCTTGGAACTATAACAAGGTAGCAGTAGTTTACAAGGGAAAAGAGATCTCTGGTGAAATTAATGAAACGCATGGACTCACCCGATCTGGAAGGTGTTTTGCTCCAGAGGAACTGAGAAAGATGAAGACCGTAAGAGAAAGTCAATTGAAGAAGCCAGTGTCGGAGGAGGAAGCAGAAGAATTTCTTAAGAAAATGAAGTCACAAGAGTACTCAGTGGTTGAGTAGTTAAGAAAGACCCCGGCCCAAATTTCTTTGCTATCTTTGTTGATACATTCAGAAGAACACCGGAAGGCTCTTATGAAGATTCTAAATGAGGCTCATGTTCCGGAAAAAATTTCGGTGTGTCACTTGGAGAAGATTACCGGCAAAATTTTCGAGTCTAATAGGATCGCCTTCTCTGATAAGGAGCTGCCGGTTGAGGGAACTGAACACAATAAAGCATTGTACCTTACAGTAAAAAGTGAAGAGTCAGTCGTGACCAGGGTATTGATTGACAATGGATCGAGCGCGAATATTTGTCCGCTGTCAACTTTAGGGAAGCTGAACATTAGCCCGGATAGAATCCGGAGAAACAGTATCAATGTGAGAGGGTTTGACGGCGGAGGTAAGAACACGTTGGGAGATATTATGTTGGAAGTGACCATCGGTCCCGTTGATTTTATGATGGAGTTCCAGGTGCTCGACATCGCCGTATCGTATAACTTGCTATTAGGTCGACCTTGGATTCATGCGGCAAAGGCAGTACCATCTTCTCTACACCAGATGGTCAAATTTGAGTGGGAACAGCAAGAGATCGTCGTACACGGGGAGGAAAATGCTTGTAATGTGGTAGCACCTTTTGACGGTACTGATGGGGATAGGGGTCCTTGGGTCTACCAAGTGACGGATGCTATAGTAGTGAACAAAGTTGCTGAAGGAGAAAAGTTACCAACCCCGATGATGGCGCCAACTGCTGTAATGGTGGCCAGAGAAATGTTGAGAAACGGATTTGCACCGGGGAGGGGATTAGGTAAAACACTGCAGGGAGTCACTCAACCAGTTCAGCTTCCGGAGAATAAAGGTACATTCGGCTTAGGGTTCAAACCCACCTTTGCCGATATCCAAAGAGCCTCTAAAGCCAAGAAAAACTGGACCTTGCCCAAACCCATACCCAAATTATCCGACATCTTTATCAGGCCTGGTACAAAATATCAACCATCTGCTGCAGCAAAGTGCATTGAGACCCAACTTGATGAAGAAATGCTTGGTTTTAAGAAAATGTTTTGGGAGGTGAATACTATTGAAGCAGGGGAAGGCACGAGCAGAATGGACGTGCAATTTGTGGGGCCCTGAAGTCACATTGAACAATTGGGAAGCTACTCCTTTCCTTATCCGGAAGGAGTCTTGGTAGTTAGCTCAAAATTTCATCATTGCTTCCCCGAAAGTTGTTATTTTTATAGTTTCCCCATTCCCCTCATGAAACAAAATCACCATGTATCCCGAACATTGTTCATTCTTTTATCAATGAAATGCAGTTTTTCCTTTTTCTTCACTTTTGCCTTATTTTTCTTTATTTTTCTTTTTGTACAGTTTTGCATGTGTTGATTCCAATGCCATGTCATGCGTGAAGGATTCTAGACCCAGTTTCGACAATCACGTTACTATACAGGAAATCGAGGAAGATAGTGAAATAGAATGTGAGGATGAGGAAGCCCTGGAGGAAATAAGTAAGGACATGAAACAATACGAGGAAAACCCAAGCCGAATTTGAGTGATACAGAATCTGTAAACTTGGGGAGCGAAGATGATGTCCGAGAAACAAAGATTAGTGTGCATTTGGAGGCACCCCTCAGGGATGAATTGATAAGGTTGTTACATGAATTTAAGGACATCTTTGCCTGGTCCTATGATGACATGCCCGGGCTTAGCACGGATCTAGTGGTACACAAGTTGCCTATCTACTCGGAATGCCGGCCGGTAAAACAAAAGCTAAGGAAATTCAAAACGGACATTAGCGTGAAGATAAAAGAAGAGGTGAATAAGCAGTTTGAGGCAAAGGTCATAAGAGTTACCAAGTACCCCACCTGGTTGGCAAATGTTGTGCCGGTCCCGAAGAAAGACGGCAAAACCAGAGTGTGTGTAGACTATAGAGACCTCAACAAAGCCAGTCCGAAGGATGACTTCCCATTGCCAAACATTCACATATTGATCGACAATTGCGCCAAGCATGAGATCGGTTCGTTTGTGGATTGTTATGCAGGTTATCACCAGATCCTGATGGACGAAGAAGATGCTGAGAAAACTGCCTTCATTACACCTTGGGGAACGTACTGTTACAGAGTAATGCCGTTTGGATTGAAGAATTCCGGGGCAACTTACATGAGGGCAATGACCACAATGTTTCACGATATGATGCATCGAGAAATTGAAGTATATGTGGACGATGTCATCATAAAGTCCAGAAAACAACTTGATCATGTGAGAGATTTGAGGAAGTTTTTCCAAAGACTCCGGAGGTACAATCTAAAGCTCAATCCGGCGAAGTGTGCTTTTGGAGTACCTTCAGGGAAACTACTGGGGTTTATTGTGAGTCGGCGAGGTATTGAGCTGGATCCATCAAAGATCAAGGCTATTCAAAGTCTACCTCCGCCGAAGAACAAGAAGGAGGTCATGAGCTTATTAGGAAGGTTGAATTACATTAGTCGGTTCATTGCTCAATTGACATCAACATGCGAGCCGATCTTCAAGTTGTTGAAGAAAGATGCGGCAGTGAAATGGACCGACGAGTGTCAGGAAGCCTTTGACAAGATCAAGGAATATTTGGCCAATCCTCCGGTGTTAGTTCCTCCAGAACCGGGGCGTCCTCTGATTTTGTATTTGACGGTGCTAGATAACTCTTTCGGTTGTGTACTGGGTCAACATGACGAGACAGGCAAGAAAGAACAAGCCATCTACTACCTCGGCAAAAAGTTTACATCTTACGAGGTGAAGTATACCCAACTGGAGAGAACTTGTTGTGCATTGATTTGGGTGGCCCAGAAGCTAAAGCATTATTTGTCAGCATACACTACGTACTTGATATCACGATTGGATCCTCTCAAGTATATATTTCAGAAGCCTATGCCTACGGGAAGACTGGCCAAATGGCAGATTCTGCTCACAGAATTCGACATTGTCTACGTAACTCGTACGGCAATGAAGGCACAAGCCATTGCAGACCACTTAGCCGAGAATCCGGTGGATGATGAATATGAACCATTGAAAACATACTTTCCGGATGAGGAGGCAATGCTTGTCGAGGAGATGGAGCAAGAGGAGAGGCCAGGCTGGAAAATGTACTTTGACGGAGCTGTCAACAGCAGGGGCGTTGGTATTGGAGCGGTACTTATTTCAAGTACGGGTCAACACTATCCCGTCACAGCTCAGCTTCGATTTTTCTGTACCAACAATATGGCCGAATATGAGGCATGCATCTTGGGATTAAGGATGGCAATTGACATGGGTATTCAAGAGATTTTGGTCATGGGTGACTCGGATCTCTTGGTACACCAAATTCAAGGGGAATGGGAGACACGAGATTTGAAATTGATACCATATCGGCATTATTTGCACGAGTTGTCTCAAAGATTCCAGGCTATAGAGTTCAAGCACATCCCGAGAATGCACAATGAGATCGCAGATGCTTTGGCCACATTGTCCTCTATGTTGCATCATCCGGACAAGACATATATAGATCCGCTCCGGATCCAAGTCCGAGATCAGAATGCTTATTGCTTCGCTGTGGAAGAAGAGTCAGATGGAGAGCCGTGGTATCATGATATTAGAGAATACTTGAAAGCTGGCAAATACCCGGAGCAAGCCACTAGAGATCAGAAGAGAGCCATCGGGCGTCTAGCCAATGGATTTTTCTTCAGTGGAGGAGTGGTATACAAAAGAACACCAGATTCTGGGTTTATTGCGGTGTGTAGATGCACAACAAGCAGATGAAATTATGATTGAAGTACATGCTGGAGTATGCGGACCCCACATGAGCGGCTATGTTTTAGCAAAGAAGATTTTGAGAGCGGGGTATTACTGGCTCACGATGGAGCGTGATTGTATCAGGTATGTAAAGAAATGCCATCAATGCCAGGTACATGGGGATCTGATCCACTCCCCGCCTTATGAGTTGCACACAATGTCAGCACCTTGGCCCTTTGTTGCTTGGGGCATGGATGTCATTGGCCCAATAGATCCAGCCGCTTCTAATGGGCACAGGTTCATTCTAGTTGCAATTGATTATTTCACCAAGTGGGTCGAAGCTAAGACATTCAAAGGCGGTGACGAAGAAAGCGGTGGTGGATTTTGTGCACGAGAATATCATATGCCGATTTGGAATCCCCAAAGTGATTATCACAGACAATGGAGCCAATTTAAACAGTCATCTCATGGCGGAAGTTTGTGAAAGGTTTAAGATCACGCACCGCAATTCCACACCTTACAGGCCAAAGGCGAATGGTGCAGTAGAGGCGGCAAATAAGAACATCAAGAAGATTCTCCGAAAAATGGTGGAGGGATCCAGGCAATGGCATGAAAAGTTACCCTTTGCTCTCATGGGTTACCGCACGACGGTACGTACTTCTATTGGAACCACACCTTACACATTGGTGTATGGAACAGAGGCTGTTATACCCGCTGAAATAGAAATACCGTCATTGCGAATTATAGCCGAATCTGAGATAGATGACGATGAATGGGTAAAGGCCCGGTTAGAACAGTTGAATTTGATTGATGAGAAGAGATTGGCCGCAGTCTGCCATGGACAGTTGTATCAGCGGAGAATGGCCAGAGCATATAATAAGAAGGTACGACCTCGAAAGTTTGAAGTCGGACAACTGGTATTGAGGCGTATCTTACCACATTGGGCGGAGGCAAAAGGCAAGTTTGCGCCGAATTGGCAGGGACCGTTCGTGGTATCACGGGTGTTGTCCAATGGAGCATTATATTTAACAGATGTTGAAGGAAAGTGCGTAGAGACTGCTATCAATTCGGATGCGGTCAAAAGATACTATGTATGATTCCTTTTCAATTGTATGTTTTGTATTTTGTTGTGATTTTGGAATTGAAATGACGAAGGCATTTTATTCTCTATCCAAACACTTTATCCATTGTTAACCCCTTTGAGCCTTAATGAATGAATTCTTTCATATCCCTCTCTCGGAATCACTCTAGTGCAATAAGATCGAAATTGCCAGAATAAAAATGAAATGATGGAAAAATGAAAAAAAAATGATGAAAAAAAAATGAAAATGAAAATGAAAAAAAATGAAATGAAAAAAAAAATGAAAAATGAATGAAAAAAGAGAAAAAGACAATAAATCGGGAAAAAGTCAAAAAAGAAATCCATCTAACTTATAAAGTTGGATGAACTACGTCTGACTTGATCCCGAAAGGGTACGTAGGCAGCCTCTCTGAGGTTCAGTCACAATAAAGGAAAAATCCAAAAATTCCCCACATATTGAAACTGGGGCAGAAGTTATGTTTTAATAATTCCGAGAGTTGTAAATATTTTTAACCCTCGTTGAAATTTTGAGCCTTTATATCTTTCTTTCTTAACCCGTCCAAAAGCCACGTTACGGTCCAAAGAAAGACCTTCTGATCAATTTTGAAATGATAACAAATACAACGAAGGAGCGAAGCATCGGACAATACCCGTGGAACAGAAAACAAAATACAAAAAGCAAAAATGGAAAAAATATAAAAAAAGAGAGAGTCTCATCAGTGAAAACCTTAGCCGGCACTGTGAGGCGATTGTGAGGTTGAGAGAAATAAAATAAGAGAGTCTCATCAGTGAAAACCTTAATCGGCACTGTGAGATGATCGTGAGGTTGAGAGAATAAATGAGAGAGTCTTATTGGTGAAAACCTTTCGAGGCACCGTAAGGCGATCATCAAAAAAGAGAAAAAGCAACGAAAAAGAGTATCGGTTTGGGTCAAAGGCAATTCAGAGTCAGAATAATGATTGGAACGAGCTGGGTCGGAGTTTAAATACATGGCATGGTCAGCGGAATCAGCCAACAAATACCCAGATAAGTTCAGTCATCTCTCCAAAATACCCTTACCTTTCTTTCATTTTTTCTGCATTTCATTGTTTACCCTTTTTGAGAGCTAACTACCAGCTCCTGATAACGGAAGTTGAAACAACATTGGATCAGAAAGGATAGAAGATTGGGGAAAAGGAATAAAGAAGCTTGGCAAACATGGCCAAAGAAAAGAAAACAAAACAAAAATGAAGAAATGAGAAAAATACAAAAAAAGTCTGCAAGGGACAAGAAGTTGAAAGCCATGCAACATGAGAAAGCAAAAACAAAGGAAGCAATAAGAAGTGGGGACGGCAGATGCCAGTTGCCAGCAGTTTATATCTAATAAATTCTGTTTCATGCAGGAACAATTGTCACTAATCACTTTAAAGTGAATGTGACCAACGTGGAAAATTTAAAATACCAAAAAGAGAAAGTCCGCCGAATAAGTGGAGAAATTCACAGGCAAGAGATAAGTTGGTAAAAAGAAAATACCAAAAAGAGGAAGGTAACATCTTTTAAAATCGGCTCCCCAGTCCTCAGGCTGAGGGAATATTTTTTGCATTCGCATTGCACGTTTAAATTCAGTTAGGCGCCCACCTTCTAATACGGAAATATTTTTCTGCATCGCATTGCACGTTTAATTTCTGTTAGGCGCCCACTTTCAAACACGAGAATACTTTTCTGCATTGCACGTTTAATTTCGGTTAGGCGCCCACCTTCGAATACGGGAATACTTTTCTGCATCGCACGTTTAATTTCTGTTAGGCGCCCACCTTCAAACACGGGAATACTTTTCTGCATTGCACGTTTAATTTCTGTTAGGCGCCCACCTTCTAACACGGGAATATTTTTCTGCACTACATCTCATACATGTCTGCATTTAAAAAGAAAAAAAATGAAAAAAAAATGATGAAAGTCTGATATTCAAAAGCATGATGTGCCCAGTCACCATACTGGGGCAGAAAAAATCTCTCTTTGGTTGTTTATTTTGTCACAAGCATGGGTCCACGTGGAGAATGGGCGAATGCTTCATATTGAAGAAGTTGAACAAGTTCAAGGCAATAATAAGAATGCCAGTGTAAGAGAAATACAAGTCAAGGTTCAGCAACTAGGAGCCCACCTGAAATCATGGGCATTATATGTCCGGACTTGATCCAAAAGCTGAAGAAGATTGAACCAACACCTGCGGCTAACAAGCATCAAGATTCAGATCAGGGTCCGCATGAAGCACCAACCAACTCAAGATCAAGCTTCAGAAGACTCATAGATAGGAATTTTGTAACTCGTAGCTAATAGGTTTAGTTAGTCTTTTCTCAATTTTGATGTAATAACGGGACAGCGGACCGGAGCCTCGGACGGAACCTCGACTCTCAACCTCGATACTCCATCACTCCCGAACTACACTGACCTGATTCCTGTTTAGCCCAGGATATGTAGGCAACCTCAGAAGCAGGGTGCGGTCAAAACTTTTCAAAATGCTTCACAACGGAATACTCGAACGCCTTCAAATACGGGAATATTTTCTGCATTCGCATTGCACGTTTAAATTCCTGTTAGGCGCCCACCTTCTAATACGGGAATATTTTTGCACATCATGGTTTATACAATTAAAAAAAAAAAAAAAGAAAAAAAAAAGGGCCACACTCGGGCAGAAAAAAAGGGTAGTTTGTTGTTTTGTTTTAAGCAGGTTCAGTTCGAGATCAAGAAAAAACAAGAAAATCAACAAAAAAAGAGAGTCAACAAGAAAGAAAAATCAACAAAAAAAGAGAGTCAGCATCGAAGAAAATCAACAGAAAATCAAGAAAAGAAGGAAGAAGAGCAAAAGCTAGATTAGGAACAATTGTAATTGTAGGATCATAGCTTAGAATAGCTTCTTCATTTTACATTTCCCCCCGGTGTAATAAGGAGTAAGTCGGCAAGTCTCAACAGTGTCAATGCAACAGTGAGTCTGGTAGTTTTTTTAACAACCAGACCTTCCCGAACTACACTGACCTGATTCCTGTTTAGCCCGGGATATGTAGGCAACCTCTAAAGCAGGGTGCGGTCAAAAGGTTTTCGAGAATGCTTTCACGGAATATGCCGATGTGCAAAAATCTCTCATTACTGCTCACTTGTCTTTGCACTGAAACTCTTCGTGTTCCCGAGCAAAGAGGGGCAGCTGTGAGCACATGATTTTTGCACTAAGCCTTTAAATTCCAAAATTAAAATAAATGTTTTTGAGTGCAATTACTTGCTTTGTTTGAAATTAATTATATTTTGTGTGTTTGAATAAGTAAAAAATTAGAAAAAAAAATCAAAAAAATAGTAGTAATTAATTTGTTAGTTTAGTTAATTAGAAAATTAGCAAAATAGTTTAAATAGGAGAAAATAAAGAAAAATAGCAGAAAAATTGCAAAAAATACTAGAAAATTAGAGTAATTAGTAAATTAGGATTTATGATTTTTCATAAAAGAAAAAGAAAAAAAAATATAAAAGAAAATACATAAAAATAGGTTAATATCAGAAAATACAAAAATATATATGTTGTGTAATAAATTTGGGCCAATTGTGGTCCAAACCGTTGGCCCAGTCCCTAAGCCCAAAGGAAACCCGGTCCAGACCTCTAATGGACTTGATCCCAGCCGTCCAACCTCGTTGATCTAACGGCTGGGATATTTAGTTGAATTTAGGTTTTAATTAATAAGAGAGAAGCGATCTGGGCCGTCCGTTCTAATTGATCTAACGGTTGATGGCCTTAGCCTCATATGCGATGATGCGGCGTCGTTTTAGTAACGCCTGTGAGAGCCGTCGATTCTTATCAAATGGACGGTCAGGATTATCTCGGACATTTGGCCTATATAAGGCCCTTGTCCGAACAGCCGGCCATTTTTCTTTTCAATCTTTTAACCTAGCCGCCTATTTCCTCTCTTCTTCATCCATCTTCATCTTCACAGAAACCCTAAATAGCCATGGCGGCCACCACTCCCACGGTGGTCGCCGGCTTCCCTTTACCCCACCTCTCTTCTTCTCCTTCTTCTTCATTTCATAATACACCCAAAACCCCAGAAAAATACCCTGTTCTTCGAAGTCACGGTCACCGGAATCTTCGCCGGTGACCACTAAAGTATGAAGATCCGCCTGAAACCAATGCCATTCGAACCCTTTCTCTCTGATCTATCCAACCATACTAGTCACACCCCTCGAATATCCCTTGAACTTCTCGAATATCCCGAAGAAGGTCGCCGGAAACCTAACTCCGGCGACTCAGAACTTCAAGCCCTTCCAAGACCTCACCTTTTCCTCACCCAAACACCACCATACAACCCAGAATCCCAAAAGGCTTCGCCTTGAAGCCCTAAAACGAAAATCAGAGAAAAATTGAAGAAAAGAGAGTTCTGAAAAGAATGAAAGAAAAAGAAAAGGTCTGAAAAGAAGTAAAGGAAAAGAAACAAGGAGTCAGAGAGAGATCGAGAAAGGGTGAGAAGAGTGAAAAGATAGGAAGCTCAGGGGACCGGCCCTGCGAGCTAAGTCCCCCGCCCTTTTTGTTTTCTTTAGTTTATTAGGATCTGTCTGTGATTTCTTACATGTTTTGGTTCTGTCTTCTATGATTTTTGTGTTCGCATGATAAGTGTCGATTGTTCTTGTTGATATTCTGTTCCTTTTCTTTTTGTTTATCTCATTTTTGTTTTAATATGCCTTGCATGTTCTGATTGATTTGTGTTTCATATGTTAGTTGTAAGGCTATTCTTGGTTTTTGGTGATTCTGTTCTTATCTCGAGTTTGAGCTTCACATGTTAGTCTAGGATCCTGTATATCCTCATCTGTTAACCTGTTTCTTCTCTAAATTCGTGACTAGTTCCTTTGAGCATGTTAGTCATAGGGTTTATGTTGGTTTTCTGATTTTCATTTCTGTTTCACATCTCTTGCTATCTCGATCCTGTGCTTCCCATGCTAGTCTAGGACCCTTCTGCTTATCTTCTCATGCTGTGAGTCCTTGTCTATCTCTCTGTGACCACACTGATTTCTTAACTTGTTCATCTCCTATGTGTCCCTATGTTCTTTTGGGCCTGTTAGTGATAGGACTTTATCTGTTATATGCCTTGTTTTGATCACATGGCTTTTTGCTCTAAGATTGAGAAGTTCATCTTTTTTGTGTCATTTTAACTGTTGAGTTCTGATTCATGGCAAAAGCATGACCTTTGATCTTTGTCCTATGTTTGAAATCAAGCTTAAGTTATTATGACCACTCTTGTTGCCTTTGACTGTAATAATTCATAGAACTGGGCTTCTTTCTAGCTTTCATGGTCTAGTTTTTCTACTGTTATCAAGCATGTTTAGTTCATGTACTGGTTTAAGTGTTTAATTCTCAATTAGGATTTATTCTTTTAAGATTTTCATGATCTTGGTATTTCCCCTTCCCTACATTAGCCTGGTTCTAAGGTTGACCATTTGATTCTCATGTCTGATTAAGCTATGTTTAAGTTTAACTGTTTGTGAGAATTGAATTTAATACCTATATGTTCATGAATCTTGAGTATGTTTTGGGTCTTTCAATGAATCATCTAGCATGAATTGGTTGCAATTGGGTCTGCTTGATGTCAATTAACACTTTGGTATATGAAATTGAGTCATGAGAGTTGATTAATTAAGATTCATCATTATCAAACCTGCCTTCTGAGTTTTAATTGATTGATAAACATTGCTTGGTTTCATATGACTATGTGTGCATTTGAATGTCAAAAATGACTGAATTTGCATTAGGTTTATTGTTAGTATGAATACTGTTAAATGCCTTTCATACTTTAGGAGGATTGGTTATAGCTGTAGTTCTAGGTTTCATAAATGGTTAGTTTTTAAATAGGATAAAACACTGAAATTGAATAAAAGGGTTATAAGTTAAATAATTGGCCTAAGAATGGTCAACCTTGCAAAGGGTTGACCAATTCTATAAGCCCTAACACACAGTCCACCTTAAAACAGTGGCTGGTTATGCAAAGGGCTATGTTTGCAAATGCAGACTGGCCCAGGCTCTATATTGAGCCCTGAACAGCAAAGTGGCCAAACTTGTAAAGGTTTTGGGCCCAGCTGTTCAGTATATGGCTTTGATAGCCCAAGCCAAGTCTCAACTTGAGACTGGCTAGTTCTTAAATAGGTAAACATCACAACAAAGCAGGCTATGCCTGCAATTAGCTTTAAATTGAAATAATCTGGTCTTAATTGACTGGAATTAGAATAAAAGTGGCTAAAATTGAAATAGTTTCTTAAAAATAAATCTGGCCAGCCCTTAAATACTAATGCCAGGGCTGGCTATTAGTTGAATAGGTGCAAAACAAGCTGAAAATTGACCTAGGTAGGCTAGTAAATCAACAGTGCCCTTAGGGGCATAATTGGGTATTAAAAAGGTAAAATAGTAACTAGTTAGAACTTAAAAGGGTAATGGAGTCATTCATGCTCCTGATTTCTGCAATTTTGCAGATATTTAGGGGTATAATGGTCTCCTAAAAATGGGAAATCTGTAAAAATCTCAAACACCTAAGGTCATACTAGTAAAAGGCCCTAAAAGGAATCTTTTAGAACCTTCCAGCACATGCTGGAAGGGTTTCTCATAACAGAAATAGGGGCTAAAGTGCATAATTCATAAATTTAGGAGGGGGAAGTGGGATTAATCCCATACTTCCTCCCCAAGTTTTCAGCCCTAAAAATATCTATATATACCTCTAAGAATGGGGCTGAAAAGGGGGGTTCCAATTCTGAGAGTAATCTAAGAAATACATCTGGGTTCCAATTTGGCAATCTGAAATTCACTGGCTTTTGAAAGAAAAATTTCAGAGATTCAAACATAGCAATACAATAGTAGGATTTTCTGGGTTTTCTATCGGATTTCTCTGGGTTATCTACTTGGGTTTTCTCTGATATTGCTGTTGCTGTGTTGCTGTGTTGCTGTGCTTTCCTTCATTTCACTGTTGCATTGCTGCTGATCTGTTGCTGTACCTGCTACTTGCTTTTAATCCCTAGACTCATTGGTCTTCTTCTCTTTTGATCCAGGTACACCATTCTTATCATTAAAGCTGTAATGCCAAGTTGCTGAATAAAAATGGAGCTCTAGATCTTGACTGTGTTGCTGAGTAGTATAGTTTCATTTTTGTTTTTCAGTTTGTAGTATATATGTATAACTGAAAAACAGAAACAAGGAATGATGATGTAATAGCTAGAATAAGTAGTATAATAGTAGTAATAGCACATCACTTAGTATTAATTAGGTAAAAACATTAAAACATAAGTTAACTAATAATGGTTTCAGAACTGGTAATCACTCACCAACAGTAGATTCGTAAATCATAATCATGTATTAGGAGACATTCAAATGTAGATGAGTTTTAAAATTGGAAACATTAGATCAAATAGTGAACCATTCGCGATAATGTTAAGTACACTGTGGTGAACTGAAGTCTTGGTAAAATCAGTAGTATAACGCGTTAAGGCCTTTGAATCGTTTAATTGTAAGTGTTTGGGCTAATGCAACTGGGTACTTAGAATGCTTAAAACTGTTCGATGTAGTTAATTCAACTTCAAAGGTTTAAGTCCAAATCTGATTGAGTTTTCTTTTAAAAGATAGATAATTAGATATTGAAGCAACTGGATTAGGATGAACTGGTGATGAAGGGAGATAATGAAATTGGTAGTATAATAAATATCTGGATTAATAGTTTAGCTTCTCTTTATACTATAAATAAATCAGTTGAAACGCTTTATGTTAACTTAATCTCCTGGGTAAGCGGCTGCGTTCCAGAATGCTTCATTAGTTAGTAATTAGATGTTAGCATAAATCTTTAGATACGAGTATATAGTCACAATAATTGGTTGTGCCTTCACTGCTTATTGTTTTTGTGTACAAATTTCCTTTTCAATAATAAAAGTGGCTTGATTCTTTGTTTCAAATGTTGAGCACCTGTTCCTTACAAATTTTATGTCATACTCTTGCTATTACATTCTGGTTTGGGCCCTATGTGCAGCGTGGGCCTGAACTCTCATTTGAACTTGTCTAGTTCGCCAAATAATATCCATATGATCGTTTGGGCTACAAGACCTGGACGGGACCATCCTGGATTGTGTAAATGACCGAAGACGAAGACCAGGCCCAATAACAAAATGCGATGGGCCTGGAATGTTTAATGTTACAAAAACGAGTAAGGGAAAAACAATATAGCAAAAATGTAGTTGAACAAAATAGGACCGGACTTTAAAAGTTAAATTGGGATGAGCCTCGCCCGAATAATACCGGGGCCCCCATTTAGTAATAAGATAACATTTTAGAACCGGAGAGGCTAATAGCGAATTCCATAGCCTCTCCCAAAGTTAAAAGCCGATATAGATTGTTTTAGGGCACGATTTTAATATACCTTCCATTGAACGAGTGTGCACTTGGTGCGACTCAAATCCAAATCTCGGTAAAGCTGAAATACACCAAAAGTCATAGGCGCACTGGTTGCGGTATGACTCGAAGCGTGTTTTCGCGATACCGCAAATTCCTAAAAATAATATTTTAACGTAAAAACACATTATGTTGTTAAAACCTATAATTGAGTCAAACAAAGTCAAGAACGACAAGTGGAGCGACCGTGCTAAAACCACGGAATCCGGGAGTGCCTAACACCTTCTCCCGGGTTAACAGAGTTCCTTATCCGGATCTCTGCTTCGCGGACATTTATAAGAGTCAAAATTCCTCGGATTCGGGATTAACCGGTGACTTGGGACACCATTGTCATTCCCAAGTGGCGACTCCTGATTAATCTCTAATAAAATCCCGAACCGATTGTCCTTAAATTGGAAAAACTCCTTCCCTTACGTTATTTTATCCATCTTGGGTAATTGAGCGTCGGGGTATACCCTACAAGTGTATTTATACGCGTTTAAGTATGTGGGGTAGTAAAAAGGGAGGTGTGACAATCACTACTAGCTACTAGCATGAACCACCATCATCAACCAAAACTACTACCAACTACCACCTTTAGCCGGCATCACCCATTAGCCATCACCAACAACTATTATCATATTTAAAAAATTACATATTTTATTGATAGAATATTAGATTAGTTAGTATTTCATTTGAATTGTATGTTTATTAATTTTCAAATAAAGATAAATTTAAAACATTCAGATGTTAAAAATCAAACAGTCTTAATTATTTCTATTCAGATCTTAATACACATCTTAATATATTCAGATGTGTATCCAGATTCAGATGTCTTAATCTTAATATGCATCTTGATATTCAGATGTGCATTCAGATTCAGACGTCTTAATCTTAAAAAAAACAAATGAGGCCTAAGTGGCTTCTATGTACTAGTACAAAATTAATGTTTGAATTAAAAAATAAATAAACCAAGTTGACTGCTAAATATGGAGTACTAAAATATCAACAACAACAACAACAACAACAACTACCCAGTATGTTCCCACAAAGTGGGGTCTGGGGAGGGTAATACGTACACGGGCCTTACCCCTACCCGAAAGGGTAGAGAGGCTGTTTCCGGCCGACCCTCGGCTCAGAAAAAGAGAGAGAAAATCAACAAACAAAACAAAATAAAACTACTAAAATATCGTACAATTAAAAAATAATAAAAAGAAAGAAAAGGTAGTTTGGTGTCGATCATGGGTCTAGCAGCAAGCGAAAGGAACTTTAAAAGCCGGCTGAACCAATGGAATAATGGAGCAACTTATTCTTTTTGGGGAATAATTAAATTATTATAGGGCTCCTTGATATATATATAGTAATATATACATAGTTTTGCCGAACCTACAGGGTGCCAGTGACCCCTTACCTCTCGATGTGGATCTGTCCCTGTATATATGCCTAGATATGAAAGTTGAAAATGGTAATGGTATGAATATAATGTGTAAATGTCCTAATTTGGTTTGACGTATTACTAAATAACTGATGTCAATAATAAATTTTATTTTCGATACCGATTTAGGCAAGAGAGATTGCTCTGATGGTAAGCAACCTCCACTTCCAACCAAGAGGTTATGAGTTCGAGTATGCTGAAGAGCAAGGTGGGAAGTTCTTGGAGGGAAGGATGTCGAGAGTCTATTTGGAACCAGTCTCTCTAGCCCAGACCCTACTAAGTGAAATTATACTGGGTTGTTGTTGTTGTTATTCGATACCGATTGTTTGATTATCATTAGTAATACTGGCGCTCCAATTTATGTGGCAATATTGTCATTTCATCGGCTTTGTAAAGTTAAAAATAATTTAACTTAGAACTTTTTAGTTTACTCCAAGTGAAAAATTGTTATGTTCACACAAATATTATAAAATGATTAATATAACACTATAACTCTTCTTACAACTTAAAAAGTGATCCCACAATAAAGATATAAAAATACCAACCGAAGTCAACCGATTTTAGTAAATTTATATAAATGGATTTTAAATAAATAATATTTAATACTTAATTGACTGTAGCATATATTAATATAGCATATGTTAATATAGCATAAATAAGTATATATATTGTCACGATCCGGATTTTTCATCGTCGGGATCGTGATGATGCCTACTCCTGAAAGCTAGGCAAGCCAATAGATGCAGTTCTAACACATTAATTATTAACTCAAACTGTAAATAAAATGCTACAACTAAACAGATATAAAGTGCGGAAGTTTTATAACAGATCAAAACTCTAAAGCAAGACTACCCGAAAGATCTGGTGTCACCGTCTAGAACATCTAAGAATTTATGCAATTATTGGTTTAAAGGAAATGCAGTTGTTCTCGAAATAAAAAAGAGACATGAAATCTAAGATAGAGGGAAGGGGATCCAAGGGTTTGCGAATGCCGGCAGATCTACCTTGGGTCTCCTGTGGACTGAAGGCAGCAACCCAAACTCTACTCACGAGGTTCGGTACCGAAATCTACACAGAAAGTGCAGAGTACAGTATTAGTACAATAAACCCCATGTACTGGTAAGTACCGAGCCTAACCTCGGCAAAGTAGCGACGAGGCTAGGACATGACAATAATATATAAACCTGTACGGAAAGGTGAAACATGCTGAGGGGAATATAAAATTTTGACAGTAATACAGTAAAGAAGCAAATTAAAGTAGATATCATGCTTTGAACCAACATAAATAATAGCATAGAAACATGTGCACAACATCACCCTTCGTGATTTTACTCTCGTCCTCATCATAAAAAATAACAGAAACGACACGGTATCACCCTTCGTGTATTAACTCTCATAATCATGGCACGACATCACCCTTCGTGCATTAACACTTACAGAATATGGCACGGCATCACTCTTCGTGCATTAACACTCACTCATAATATCTTACATGACATCATGCTTCGTTCTTTACACTCTTTCTCATCCAAACAATAGAAACAATAACAATCCAGTTTAAGTCTCACAAAATAACCAATCTCGTTTCAACAATTAACTTCACAAAATAAGTCTCAACTTGAGTCAATACTCAACAATCATCCAATACCAAGGAAATATAATAAGACTTGTTCAACATGAAGAATAATCAGTTTAAGCATGAATAATACGTAATAAGAGACACAACGATCAAAACATAAGACTCACTTGCATGATATGACCCAACATCAACATATGGATACTCGTCACCATACCTATATGTCGTACTCAACAACTAAAAAATAGCAAATAGGACAATGACACTTAATCCCTCAAGCTAAGGTTAGCCACAACACTTACCTCAATTCAACGGCCAAACTAAAGCCTCAAATACCAGTTTTCCCTCAGTTTCCACTCCCAATCCGCTCATATCTATGCATAATTAACTTATCAACATCAGTTAATGCCAAATAAATCAATTCTAATGCATGACTATAGATTTCCCAATATTTTCTTCAAAAAGTCAAAAACAAACCTCGGACACGCTTGGTCAAAATACGAAGTACGGATCAAAATCCGATTACCCATTCACCCACGAGTCCAAATATGTAATTAGTTTCGGAATTCAACCCCAAATCGAGGTTGAAATTCACAAATTTGTAATATTCCCAATTCCCCCAAAATCCCTAATTTCTACTCTTAAAGAACGAGATTTAGGCCTAGAAATCTAATGGGTGTTGGTGGAAAATGAAAGAAATGAGATTAAGAACACAAACCTATGATTTGGTATTGAAATTCCTCTTCAGAAATCACCTACGGTTGAGTTTTAATGGAAGAAATATGAAATTATGGAAGACTCCTATCTTGATTCTCTTTTTAAAACACTGGACATAATTTCTTCACGTATGCGAGAGGTCTGTCATGTTCGCAAAGCTGCGGTCCTAAAGACCTTCATGTTCGTGAGACACCCTACGCATTCGCGAAGGTATATCCCCCCTAACCTTCGTATTCGCGGGCCGTTTTCCATGTTTGTGTAGAGTATCATTCCCCTCCCCCAGTTCCTATGCTTCGTATTCGCGATAGCCTGGACTCTTTCGCGAAGGGTAATGCTCCCAACGCTTCATGTCCGCGACTAGTGCCTCGCATTCACGTAGAAGGATCGCTCCTTTAGAAAAATTATCCCTTTGCGTTTGCGGGAGTTGTTTCGCAAACGTGAAGAAGGATACACATGTGCACTTGCAACAACAAAACAATAGAAATCTCAAAGTCCAAAACACCCTGAAGCCTGGCCAAAACTTACCCAAGCCCTCGGGGCTCCAAACCAAACTGCACACAAGTCTAACAACATCACAAGGACTTGATTGTGCATTCGAATCGCTAAAATAACACCTAAAATTACATATTTAGCATCAAAATCGATGAAATTCTCAAGAACAATTTAAGTTTCTATTTTCAGAATTGAGGATACGAATCACATAATATAAACTCCGTTTCTTACAAAGTTTCACATACATGACTTAAGTACCATATTAAACTTGTACCGGGCTTCGAAATTAAAATACGGGCCCGATACCAACAAGATCAAGCATTATTAAATTTTAAAAACCATTATATTTTCACCTTAGTATTTTTCTTTCAAAAATTCATTTCTCGAGCTAGGGACATCTGATTTTGATTCCGTTCATATGCCCATGTCCCATATTTTATTAAGGACCCTACGGGACCGTCAAATCACAGGTCCATGATCGTTTACAAAGAATGTTGATCGAAGTCAACTTTCATCAGATTTAAAGGCAAAACTTAATATTTTTTCTCAAAATTCACATAAGCTTTGCGGAGCCGCACCCCGATTGCGCATTAAAATTGAGAAGAAGGAATAAGAGATTTTAAAGATATCGGAACCCCGACTTGGGTTCAAAAATATGAGATAACCCTTTGGGTCATCACACATATGTTGTTACTACAACCTATGTATTAGTATAGCTTTTATACAAATATATATATATATATATATATCTGATTTTGATTCCGGCCATACGCCCATGTTCCATATTTTATTAAGAACCCTACGGGATCGTCAAATCACAGGTCCAGGATCGTTTACCAAGAATGTTGACCGAAGTCAACTTTAATCAGATTTAAAGGCAAAACTTAATATTTTTTTCTCAAAAATCACATAAGCTTTGCGGAGCCGCACCCGGATTGCGCATGAAAATTGAGAAGAAGGAATAAGAGGTTTTAAAGACCTCAGAACCCCGAATTGGGTTCAAAAACATGAGATAACCCTTTGGGTCATTGTGAGCACGTGATTTTTGCCCCAAGCAATTAATTCCAAAATAAAATACAAAAAAATGATATTTGGTTGAAATTGGTTGTTTATTGTGTAAAAATATTGGTGTGTGTTTTAATTGTTGATAATAAAGTGAGAAAAATTGAAATAAAAACATAAAATGCAGCTAATTATAAAACACCAAAAATGTAGGATAATTACTAAGAAATTAGAAAGATCCAAGAAAAATAAAAAAATTACAAAATAAAAGGAAAAATACACCAGGAATAATATACTAACAAAAACAGGTATAAAATACCAGAAAACTACATAAATCAAATAATTAAATACAAGTTAAAAGTACAAAATGCAAGAATAATACAAGTATGCAAGTGTTTGGGCCAATTACAAAGGCTAGCCCAAAAATGACACCTAACAAGACTTGGCCCAAGTTTGAAATCCAGTCGGCCAACCTTGCAAAAGATAAAACGACGCCGTTTAAAGTAATTTAATCTGGACCGCAAATATATTCGATTAAACGGACCAGGTAAGGCGGTTCCTAAATAAACAAAACGACGCCGTGCAGAGAAACAATCACAGCCGTCCATTCATTAATCTAACGGATACAGTTGATGTTACACTTAAACCAAACGACACAGTTTAATAAATAAATCTCAACCGTCCAAAGATCTAATCTAACGGACGAGATAAAAGCTTCAATTAAAACATACGACGTCGTTTAAAGGGGAACATGATCTGGGCCGTTCGTATCATCTAATCTAACTGTTGTTAATCAATAACCTAATTTTAATATATATTCACACCCCTTCGTTCATTACACCCATTATACAGACACACCCCTTTATTCAAAACGCTAGCCGCCTTGAATTCCATTCTCCCTCTCCACAGACCACCGGAAACCTACCGTGGTCTATCTCCGTTCATCGTCTCTAATTCAAACCTTCATCCCTGAACTCCCTTCTTCCCCTTCTACCAATTTACCCCATTAACCTCACCCAAACATCAAACCATTTCCCCAGTTCTTGAAGTTTCGTCGCCAGAACCCTAGCCGGCGACCACCTAAAGTATGAACCAGCCTCCCAAACTTACACCCTAAAATCACCTAAAAATCCTCTTTCACCACATCTAAGCCTTGTCTCTCGAATCTTAGCCGTACTTCTCGAATATTCAAAATTATCTCGCCGGAACCCTACTCCGGTGGACATCCAAATCTAGAAACCTTTTAAAACCATAACCCTAGTCTCCAAATACATCCTTCCCACATCCAAACTAGATTCATGGGGTCTACCTAGAATATCTATTATAAAAGAGACCTAGAGTCTCTGAAGAACCAAGAAAAGGAAGAAAATGAAGAAAAGAAGAAAGAAAGAAAAGGAAAAGAAACCCTAAAAGCTAAGTATATCTGAACTATCTTCGTTTCATTGCTTATGTGCTTCTACGTTGTTTAAAACCTAAATCTTTGCATGATTTCTTTGTATTTGATTAAGTATTCTGTTATTTTTAGTTAAAACCATCCTGTTAAATCACATTCTAATTAGCTACTTGATTGTTTATGTGTAATAGAACCTGTTTCGACTAAGGATTTGAGTGATTAGGATTCAACCATTATCTATTGTCTCTCTGAATTCTGATTAGTTAAATAGTTGAAATTAGGGTTGTATTTGCAAATTACATGAAAGGGGTCAGTTTTGCAATATGATTTATATGTGTGATTTTTCTGAACTTTGAACACTTAGTCTCGATAGGGTTATATGTCCAAATGAAATAGGCTATTGCTGCGATAGTGTGAGTGTTGATTGTTAAGGCCATTTGTGGCTATTTCTGAAAGTGGTTAATTCTGTAAATCCTACTTAGTCTTAAAATGGGTTAAAAAAATAAAGTTTAGTTAGTGGTTATATTTTTAATACAAAGCTGGGACACCCTAAGAAGTGGTCCGGTCACTGTGCCTCCAAACCGCAAAAGTGGTTATTTTCCGCTGAAGCAGAAACCGCATATGTAGTAATTCGTCCGCATATGCAAAAATCGTTGGGGCAGTAAGGGTTCATTAAATACGAATCCAAGCTACTTTTCTCTCATTTTCACACCACTTGGGTGATTTTGAAGCTTCCAAAGAGGGGATTCCAATATGGCTTCACAAGGTAAGTAAGTCCCACTCACTCTTAGCATAAATATATACATAAACATTAGGTGAAAATAATACTAGAATTTGGGAAAATTCAAGAGAATAAAGCTAGACCTAGGGTTTAACCAAAACTAAGATTTAACCCAATAATATTCTATAAAATGAACTAGAAATCATATACATGTGATCCTTAGGTGATAGAGAACAACTTCCTTCAAAAAATATTGAAATCGGGGCGTGTGGACCCGGGGTCGAAATTTAGGAAACTAATGTTAAAGGCTAAGAAATTCTTTAAATAGCTAGAATTCGATCTTGTAAGTCTTTGTTTACTAGTTCTTTCTTTATTTGATTAGTATAGGATTGTCCGGCTTCGAATTAAAGACTTGAGCTCTTTCTTGGATATTGGGAGTGCACTTTGGAGCGAGGTGAGTCTCCTTTCTAACCTTGTAAGAGGGAAAATGTCCCCATAGGATTTTGAATAAGTAATTGTTGCTAAATGTGGGGGTTACGTACGTACGAGGTGACGAGAGACCTTGCGTAGCTACTATATGAAAATTGTTCGGGTAGTTTAGGACCTACGCATGCCTACTTGGGGAATATTTCTTATTTTAAAATTGCAAATATTATCGTTATAAATTGCTAGAGACTTGAGAACATGAAAGTGAACATGTAAAATTGCTGAGCCTTGGTAGGGACTTTCCTTGTATGTAAATGAGTCTAATGCACTTTTCTTGATATTGTCTTGATGATTATGGACTGGGCGGATCACCTCGGTGATAATAGATGCATCTATAGTTTGTGTCGCTCAACCATCTGCATGTTTGTGCATGATTTATGTGTTTGCAGTTAGTTATGATACGATTACTCATTGTATTTAAAAGAAGAAACTGGTAATTGGATTAAGGTAATAATATGAGTATAACCCTTTTGTTGAACCTGTATTATTGGTAATTTATTGTGTTGTATATCTCACTCTGTTATATTATATTATTTGGACCTTCGTAAGTATCAAGTCGATCTCTCGCCTCTACTTCTTCGAGATTAGATGGGATACTTACTGTTTACATGTGTTTTATATACTCATGCTACACTTCTGTACTTCAATGTACAGATTTTGAGGCAGGTGGATCTGGACATTATCTGGGCGCGCAGCAGTGAGTTCGCTTACTGACTTATACGGTGAGCTGCCTTCTTTCTCATGACGATCCGCAACCAAAGAAGTCCTTTCTTGTATTTATGATTTTCTGTCTATTCTGATTCGGAGAGTAGAACAGTGTTTTGTATATTTTTATGTATACTCTACTGGTCGCCTGTAGCTAGTGACACCGGGTTTTGGCACATGCTGTAGTGAATATTTATTTTCGGGTCTGTATCGCTATGTCAGTACTTTATGATTTTTGTTAGTTTCTACATTTACTTGAAAACTTTAATATATCTGGTTTTGGCTAAACTAAAAATGGGAACTAATCATAATTCCACACTCGACTGGCCTAACTATGGTGTTAGGCGCCATCATGACCTATTTATAAAAAATGGGTCGTGACTTGAAGCAAATATATTCGATATTTTATTTGATAATTTATTGTGGCTAACTATTTATTGTTGCTACAATAAATTAAATGCATGGCAAAAACTAACAATTAGCTATAAATTTATATTGTAACAGTAAATTAGCTATTTTCGCAATTATTGCCATGATACTAACCAACTATAGCAAAAAGTAGGAATTAGCTTTGCCAATTTACTTTTTGTAACTAAGAAATTTCACCAAATTGTGAACAGTCATGAAATTTCAATTTTGATGGCATTGCTAGATAATAGCCACGCTTTTGTTATTCGTAACAAAGAATTCGTAGTTGTAGATACATAATGTTGTAGTGATAATCTTAATTATTTGAAAGTTAAATAATTTTTTAATTTCATATATAATTACTATTTTCTTCCATTAACATATACAATTACCATTTTCCTATATTTAAGAAAAATGTAACTGTTACCTTTGACATTAACTTTTCATTACCGAATAGTGTTGGACAACTCTGTCATGATTTCTCGTAATTGAGCAATATTCATATTTTTATTTTGGCAACCATTTTGATTTATTCAAGCCAACTATTTTTATTTTCTTTATAACTTGAATAAAAAATACTCATTAGGTTTTTTTGAATAATTAAATATGCCCAAAAGAAATGCGTAAAGTGACAAATAAAAATGAAAATTTATTTTTAGTATACATGTCAAGTATAATTGAACGGAGGGTGTAGTTTGTTTAAAAAAAAAATAACTCATTTCTATAATTGGAAATAATTCAACTTTAAACTTTTCAGTTTTCATTTTAGTATCATTATTAATGAGAACTTTTATAACCACACAAATATTATGGTCATATAAAACATTTATCTCTTAAGCTTTTAAGATCACATATTTTAAAGTCTCATTTTTTTTCTCTTAAATCCCGTGACAACTCAAATTATCTTATTTAATTTGAAACCGAGGAAGTAACATTTACGTGGCAAAAAGTGACCTTCTCTTACGAGTGTTTACTTATGGATGGAAAAGAAGGCATGTGCTTTTGCACATGAAATCGTTGATCCTCTCCAAAGGCGGAGGAATAAAGGAGCTAGCGACATCGGACTAAGTACGTTCCAAATAACCTAATTCAACTTCACCTCTCATGGCTTTTACCGAACAAGTTTGCTAAAGAATGGAAATACTTTGGTTTGGAAATGAACTTCAGCTAAAAGGGGATAGTGCGTTATAGATCAAGTTTTGATTTTGTTGGTAATTATTGTTTAACCAAAATATTGAACTTCGATTAAAGCTAGAAAATAATAGAGAAATCGTGTTACTGATAATCAAGAGATCGAAAAAAAAATGCAGTAGGCTTTCAATAATCTGAATAGACAGTAAAAAAGGTTGTATTCCAGTGACTGTTGTGTGTTACAATGGATATAACTTCCTCCTTTTATAGACTACTCTAGATGGAGGGATAAAACGTAAGTTTTAATGGGCAATAAATAGCATTAAGTAAGTCGTTACATATTATTTTTATTAAATGTCAATTCTTTAATGTATTGGGCGTTTAATGACTGAAACTGGACTTCTTTCTGCCTTCAGAGCCATGCTTTAAATGTTTTTTTGGCTCATTACCGTTGGATGTCTTGAACAGATACGAAGCTCGTGTCTATTTGTTGTTGATGTCCTTCATCTCCGTAGTTACGTTCTCACCTGTTCTAAATAGGTACGGGACTTCTTAATCGAATTTCACCCCGTGCCTAATTTACTTCTTCGTATCTTTTCCTCAAAATAATAATTTTTTTTGTTTGATATTCCACGTGTCTTGCCACGTCATAAAACGTTTTTCCCAATACAGATACTCCCCTCACTTTCCATTTATTTATCGTTTAAATATATGGGAAGTGGATTCTTACAAAAGGGAATTTTTGTCATCATAAATGTTGTGTGAGTGTTGGCGCTTCAATTGTCTCAACCATTTAATGCTCTTCACACGTGTCGCCTTCTGATTCGACCCTGAAGCTCTACACCCTTTTTTCCGGGCTTTCTTAACCTTTCTTTTCGATAAGTGACAGTTCTCCTTAATATAGTTTTCCATTTATACCTCTTTAGTTTTACTAGTTGCCTCTTTACCATACTTTGAATCTTCAACTTTCTTCTGCATCCAGTAATCCCTTTTTCCTTTCTTCCAAGAACCAATTTTAACCGGCAATGGCATCTTCAAAACCTAACCCCAGAAAGATCCCGAACCTTGCTTAGTTTCCTAATGCCCCTCCTTCGCTTAGGTTCAGCAAAGACAAAGAGGGAAGACTTCGCTCTTTAAGGTCATCGCGCCAGGGGTCATCTAGTAATACCCCTTCTTCCCCAAACCCGAATGTCACAAGTTCTTCTTCTAAAGTATCTCCTTCTAAAGGTAAAGAGCTTTTTGACCCTTCTTCAGAACCTTCGGTTGAGGACATTGTTCCGACTTATCCTTCTCGAGTGATAAAACGTCACTCTTGAAGCAAGTAGAAAAGTTGGATAAACTTGATGCTTATGTTTCTCTTGTAACCGAACTCTCAATCCCAACCATTAAGAAGGAGTGTTATTGGAGAGAAAATCTTTGAGTGTCCATTCCTACTATTCAGCAAAGGATCTCTTATTCTAGGAATGGATATTCATTTGTTTACACCTATCCTTTCACTTGGAGACTGAAACCTGCTGCGGATCCGGTCATCCTCGATTTTTATCGTTTTTTCAATGTTTGCCTAGGTCAAGTCGGCCCATTAGTATGGAGGGAAGTGGCTTGTTTGAGGTTTTTTTTCTACAAAGGTCAAGGTTGATTTCACCTTTGCTCACCTCATTCACTTGTACCATCCGAACCTGATGCGTCACAGTTTCTTTACCTTAACTACAAGGAGTAAAAAGGTTTTGGTAAACCTGGACGACATTAATGATCGTGGATGGTATCTTCGTTATATTATTGTTCGCACGGTGGATTTTCTAGGTGAAACAAACATTCCCTTCCCGGATAAGTGGAACTTTACACGTAAGTTTTCTGGTTATCGTTTATTTTTGTCCTTAGAGATTTTGATTTTCTCTTTGATCCCATTCCTTTTGTGGATTTTGCAGCAACCATGGGGTACGTGGAACCTATTCCCAACTTCCGTGGTTGGGTAGATTCGATTCTGAAAGTGGCTCCCAGAGAAGAAAGAACTTGGAAGTCTATTTCTTCCCTTAACAACTGGAAAGTAAAAACACACGATGCGTATGTATTTGATGATCACATGCGTGTAGTAGATTCAGTTTTCTACAACATTAACTTCATTTTTTTTATATCCTTTTGTCTTAGGGTTTGGAAACAAAGGAATGCTACCCGACGTAGCTATGCCTATGCGAGTTGCTGCCAACGCTGCTCTTGACCTGGACAAGACCAAAACTTTGATAGCAGCAAAGAGAAAGTTGTTGGCAGCTGATGCTAGTGCGGGGGTAGAGGAGAGGCCAAAAATAAGAAGACGTGGAAATGAGATTTAGAGTGCTCCCGCTCGTACCTCTTCAGCTGAGACTGCCTTGGTTGAGGAAGAAGCCTCTCCAGTAGACTTTAATGAGCCTACACCCCGTCTTCTTATTGAAGGTAGCGAGTCCGACCCTATTTTAAATGAAGTTCCTTTATCTTCCTCACTTCCCGTTTCTCCCAATTCGTTTTCTTCTTCTTTACCCGTAAGTGTTTTTGACCTTACATTAGGTTCCTCTTATCACTTTTGGTGGGTATTTCTGCTCCCGTATCTATTCAAACTCCCGAGCCTATTCCGATTCAAGCTCCCGTACCTTCTACCATTCTTCCTTCTTCTTCCACTCCTTCTTCAATTCCCTTATCTTCCTCTTTAGTACACTCGGAAACCGGCCCGAGTAGCAGCAGTATAATTATGAGAAAGGTCACACTTGAAGTACCTGCTACTCACAGCCTATTAAGGAAGATCGGTGGTGTTGATGTGTGGCTGGAGCCTTTGATAAGGGATTTGGAGAGAAGAAATATGGAAGACCACAGCTGTTTGTCTCTGATGAACGGCGTAGTTCATTCAACTTTGAAGGTAATTTCTTTTTGAATATTAATTTCCCCTTCCTCGTAGGTATTTATTTTTGTACCCTTATATTTGCAGGCTAACTTAATCAGCACTGAGCTTATTGGAGAGAAAGGCTCGTGAATCTTCTAAAGTTTCTGAAGAGATTCAATTTGAAGCTCAGAATTGGAAGGAGAAATATGAAAATGCTTTGATGGATGTGGATGAACTTCAAGACGAGAAAGCCTGTTTGGAGCAAGAGAATCGTGCTTTATCAGCCGACCTAGGAGTGTCCCATGCCGTCTTGAGTCAAGTTAAGAAGGACAAGGATATCTTGAATGACTCGTCGTTAAAGGCGAACAAAGAGATCAAAGGGCTCGAAGAACTCATGAAGAGGAAAGAAGATTATGCCAAGGAGTTAGAGAAAAGCTTGAGGCAATCCTGGGTCGATTTGAAGACTTCCTCGGACAAGATCCATGCCTTAGAAGTTTCCAACATTACTCTCAAGACGTCTTTTGATTCCCAACTAACTGAGCAAGAAGCAATGAGAGATTCTCTTGCTACGCGGGAGAAGGATTACGAGACTCTGGAGAAGGAATATAACTCTCTTGCAGAGAATTTCAACTATGAAGTCAACTGGGCTTTTCTTACATCACACCGGGATGCATTATTGGAGGTTACTCAAGAGGGTTTTAAATTACAATCTGAAATAGCCAAGATTGTAGATGTGATTGAGAAAAGTAACCAACCTGAAGGCACTCCCGAGCAGCCTATCAACATTCCTTCTCCCGTATGTGGGACTTCTGAGGCAGTGACTCCGGTGGATGGCGAAGCTATTACTAAAGATATCGGAGTTCTTGAAAGTGAAGCTATCCCTGCTCCTGCTACATCCTCTAACACTCATTCCTTTCCAGTGATCAACTAATGGAAAAGTTTTTTTGTTTTGTTATGTTTTTCCTTTGGTGGTTTAATCCTTGTAAAAGGATTTTTTTGTTATGAAGTCCCCAGTTCCTAAAATGGGGTGAACTTATTTAAATATAATTGTAATTTGAATGATCAAATTTGTTGTGCCATTTTAGGGGTTTACTTAATACCTCCTTTTGTTCGTGCCTATCTGCGTATTTAGGACTTTATAGAATAATTTTATCATTTTTATCCTTTTAGAAAATGCTTTATGATTCTACTTGTGGACTTGTCAACACGAGGATTATAAAAGAGGGCCCTTTTATATATTGGCACTTAATAAAGAAGGTGTCTCAACTTCATAAAATGGTACTATACGATGGAAGAGATAGGAAACACATGTTTTTCTTTTTCTCTGTACGAAATAACTTTGCCAGGCTTTTTATTCATGAGCTTGGGGTAAAGTTTTTGAATGATACATGTGTTATAGTACGTCTATGACTTCCTCGCAACTGTTTTTTGTGCAACAGATTTTTTATAAAAAATACACAAGGTTTTTCTTTACAACCTGTTTTAGCATGTAACCATAGTCCTATCTTTATGTATTTAGAAAGGACTGGAGAGTACTTACAATATTGCGATTTTGCAAAATAGTTTAACTGAATCTTAGTTAGCTGGAGAAGCCTGTTCCCAAAGGTATTGTGTGCGGTAAGTCCACCATCCAAGGCGTTACCCACGTACAAGTATTTTAAGGTTATCCTGGTTGACCAAGCCCATGCTTCCATCCGTAATGATCCAAGGATTAACTGGATCTGCAACCCAGTGCATAAACACAGAGGACTTCGTGGTCTTATTTCAGCTGGTAAGAAATACAGGGATCTCTGCTGCTGCCATTAATTTGCTTGGTAGTTTCGAGCCATTGTTGTTTCCTAGTTTTGCCTTTAGAGTTGTAATCCTGCAAGTCCTGCTTACTTTGGACTTCATGTATCTCTTTTACAGTCCCGCGTCTTCTATCTTGCATGAAGCTACACGTACCGTATAGTCCCCAAGTGTTCAAGCGCGGTAGGAATGAGGTTTTGAGCATTTGGTTGTTACTCGTAAGCCGACCCTTTCCCTGAAACAAAAGGTGCACGGGACTCGAAGATACGATTTTTAGATGTAGACTGCCTACCCGTATTCATTTCCATCAGACCTGTGTAACCTTAGGCTCAGAATTTATTAGTATTATATTTTGCCATGCAGGTTATATCTCATCATCTGGTACGGGTTAGGGTTTGTGCCTAGCATCTAAAACCGTTAGTAAAATCATAAAAGAGAAAAATTAATTCTATATGAAGGTACCTGAACGTATTTACTTTCTTAAAAGTAGTATTTTTTTAGGTGTACAGCATTCCAATGTGAAGGAAGAATTTCACCGTCCGTGGTTTCTAACTCATACGCTCCTTTGCCTGCCACGCTACGGATTTTGTACGGTCCTTCCCATGTTGGACTTAATTTTTTCGAATTAGCAGCCTTCGTGGATTGAAACACCTTTTTGAGCACGAAGTCCCCAGTTTTAAAGAACCTGAGACGTGCTTTTTGATTATAGTACCGTTCAATCATTTATTTTTGGGCTGCCATCCTTATCAATGTTGCCTCTCTTCTTCCTTCCACCAGATCCAAGTTAACTCGTAACTCCTCATTGTTTGCATCTTCCCTTGCTTGATCGTACCTTATACTTGGTTCCCTTATTTCAACGGGAATCAGGGCTTCTGCGCCATAAACCATGGAGAATGGGGTTTCGCCTGTACTTGTTTTTGTAGTTGTCCGATAAGCCCACAATACAGCTGGAAGCACTTCAGGCCAATTACCTTTTGAATCTTGCAACCTCTTTTTCAAATTATTGATGATTATCTTGTTCGTGGATTCTTCTTTCCCATTACCGACTGGATGATATGGAGTCGATGTTATTCTTTTAATTTGCCAACTTTGAAAGAACTCTGTAATTTGTGCTCCTATGAATTGCGGACCGTTGTCGCACACGATTTCCTTTGGAATCCCAAAGCGGCATATTATATTTCTCCAGATAAAGTCTTTGACTTCTTTCTCTCGTACCTGTTTGAATGCTTCTGCTTCTACGCATTTGGTGAAATAGTTAGTAAGCACGAGTAGAAATTTTACCTCACCTTTTGCTTGTGGTAGTGGACCCACAATATCCATCCCCCACTTCATGAAGGGCTATGACTGGATGTAACAGCTCAGTTGGCATATGCATGTTGTTCCCGTACCTTTGGCATTTATCACATTTAGATATGAAGTCGTTTGCTTCTTCTTCCATTTTGGGCCAATAGTACCCGGACCGTATCAATGTTTTTACCAACGATCGGCCTCCCGAATGATTTCCACAGTTTCCTTCATGTATTTCCCTCATTACATACTCCATTTGCGAGGGACCGAGACACCTTGCTAGAGGACCTCCGAATATCTTTCGATAAAGATTTCCTTGGTGTAAACAGTAACGGACAGCTTTCTTTCATAATGCATGAGCCTTTGTTTTATCATTAGGTACGGTTCCATACAGCAAAAAAAGCAATGATTTCATTTCTCCAATCCCATGTCAGATGATTAAAATTTACCTCGTTCTTATCAGGCTCGAGAATGGAATGAAATAAATGTATAATTAAAGTGTTTGCGTCGTTTGCTATATCTGCCACAGATGCGAGATTGGATAAAGCATCAGCTTCTGCATTCTCATCCCTTGGAATCTTTGTTATCTTCCAAGTCTTGAATTGTCTCACTAATTCTCGCACATTCTCAAGAAATTCCTGCATTCTGGTTTCTCTGGCTACAAAAGTCCCCAGCACTTGATTTACTACTAGCTGCGAATCACTTTTGATTATGACTTGCTTGATGCCGAGTTCGAGTGCCAACTCCAAACCTGTAATCACAGCTTCATACTCTGCTTCATTGTTAGTGATAGAAGGACATTTTATAGCTTGTCTAATTGTTTCTCCTGTTGGTGGGATTAAAACAATTCCTAAACATGCCCCTTTTACATTAGATGAGCCATCAGCAAATAAAGTCCAAATCCTTGGGTTTACACCGTTAAAAATCTATAATTCTTTTCCTGCCTCTAGGTGCATCCCCTGACTAAAATCAGCTACGAAATATGCGAGTACTTGGGATTTGATAGCAGTTTTAGGTTGGTAAATTTCATATTCACTTAATTCTATAGCCCATTTTGCTAATCTACCTGACAATTCATGTTTATGCAAAATGTTTTTTAGGGGAAAAGTCGTAACTACAACGATGGGGTGACATTGGAAATAAGGTCTTAGCTTCCTAGATGCCATAATTAGTGCTAATGCTAGCTTTTCCAACTGTTGATACCTAGTTTCCGCATCTAATAAAGTTTTACTTACGTAATAAATAGGAGATTCCTTACCTTGGTCTTCACGAACTAGAACAACACTTACCGCTACTTCTGAGACTGCCAAATAGATAAGAAACTTCTCACCTTCTCTTGGTTTTGCCAATAGGGGCGGATTTGACAGGAAGGTTTTCAAATCCTTAAGAGCTTGTTGACAATCTTCGTTCCACTCGAAATGATCTTGTTTCTTCAGTGTCGAGAAGAATTTAAAGCATTTTTCAGAGGATTTAGAAATAAATCTCCCTAGAGCTGCGATTCTTCTAGTCAACCTTTCAACCTCCTTTTTATTTGTAAGGATATCGGGTATTTCTTCGATTGCTTTAATCTATGAAGGGTTCACCTCAATGCCACGGTTAGAAACAAGAAAACCCAAAAATTTACCTAACGCTACTCCAAATGCACATTTCTCTCGGTTAAGTTTCATATTGTACTTACGCAAAATTTCAAACGTGGCAGATAAATGAGAGATGTGATCATCGGAGTGTTGAGTTTTAACAAGCATATCGTCTATATATACTTCCATGGTTTTTTCTAAATGTTCTTGAAACATTTTGGTGACTAACCTTTGATAGGTTGCACCAGCATTTTTAAGACCAAAGGGCATTACTTCATAGCAGTAAGTCCCCCGGTCAGGGACGAAGGAAGTCTTTTCCTCATCGTTGGGGTGCATTTTAATTTGATTGTACCTCGAATATGCATCTAAAAAACTTAGAAGTTCGTGACTTGTCGTGGCATCTATCATTTGATCTATATGAGGTAATGGAAAAGAATCTTTTGGACAAGCCTTATTGAGATCAGTATAATCTACACAAACTCGCCACTTACCATTTTTCTTAGGTACGACCACCGTATTGGCTAACCAATCAGGATACTTTACCTCACGAATTGACCCAATTTGTAATAATTTTTGGACTTCATCTTGAATTACTTGATTCTTGAAAGCTCATTGCTTTCTTTTCTTCTGTTTGATTGGAATGTAGGTTGGATCCACGTTGAGTTTATGAGTCATTACTTCTGGTGGTATACATGTCATATCAGCATGGGACCAAGCAAAATAGTCCCCGTTAGTTTTTAAAAATTCAATTAACGTACCTCGCATATCAGACCTTAGGTTGACCCCTACATAAACTTTTTTCTCGGGCCATTGTTCAGATAAAACCACTGCTTCAAGCTCTTCAATTGTTGATTTGATATTTTTATTTTCCTCGGGTTCCTGAATAACATCGGGCCTCGAGTCTAAATCTATTTTTTTAAGTGAATTTTGACTTTTGTCGCCCTCAACTGCCTCGTCGGAGTTCGTATCTGCTACGACGTTGATACTCCTGGCTATTCATTGATCCCCTCGGATTTGTCGTACTCCCCAAGGCGACGGAAATTTGATGACTTGATGTAGAGTTGAAGGAACAACATCCATATCATGAATCCATGGCCTCCCCAAGATTAGGTTATAAGCCATTTCTATATTTACTACCTGAAATTTGGTTTCTTTAACAACTCCCGCAGCGTAAGTTGTTAAGACTACTTCTCCCATCGTTATCACATTCGTATTATCAAAGTCTGATAATATATGCGCCTTAGGTATCATCATATTTTTAGCTTGTATTTCTTGTAGTACTTTTAGTAAGATGATGTTGACAGAGCTTCCCGAATCGATTAAGACTCGCCTCACATCAATATCGTGCACGAGTAAAAGAAATAACCAGTGCATCGCTGAGAGGGGTGATCATTCCTTCGGTGTCTGCATCATCAAAAATCATGCTTTCATCCACCAAGGTTTGGCGTACTCGCTTCCCATGCGTAATAACCACATTAGAAATTTTCTGTGAAGCTGTATACGTTATTCCATATATATCCTCTCTGCCGCTGATAACGTTCAATATATCGTGTGACATGATATTCACAACAAATAAAACGTATAAGTTCTAAAAAGAATCGATTATCAGACTCCCGGCAACGGAACCAATTTGTTTAACCAAAATATTGAACTTCGATTAAAGATAGAAAATAATAGAGAAATCTGGTTACTGATAATCAAGAGACCGAAAAAAAATAAATGTAGTAGGCTTTCAATAATTAGAATAAATAGTAAAAAAGGTTGTATTCCAGTGACCGTTGTGTGTTACAATGGATATAACTTCCTCCTTTTATAGCCTACTCTAGATGGATGGATAAAACGTAAGTTTTAATGGGCAATAAATAGCATTAAGTAAGTCGTTCCATAATCATTTTCATTAAATGTCAATTCTTCAATGTATTGGGCGTTTAATGACTGAATCTTGACTTCTTTCTGCCTTCAGATCCATGCTTTAAATGCTTTTTTGGCTCATTACCGTTGAATGTCTTGAACAGATACGAAGCTCGTGTCTATTTGTTGTTGATGTCCTTCATCTCCGTAGTTACATTCTCACCTGTTCTAAATAGGTACGAGACTTTTTAATCGAATTTCACCCCGTGCCTAATTTACTTCTTCGTATTTTCTCCTTAAAATAATAATTATTTTTGTTTGATATTCCACGTGTCTTGCCACGTCATAAAAAAAGTTTTTCCAATACAACTATATTCTTACGAAGGAGTGTTCATTAGTGATTGCATGCAAATTTACTCCTCGAAAGAGTTCAAAAGTTTATGTACTGACGGTGCAATTTACACAATTATCACTTGTAAATTTGTACGTTAATCTCTACTTTGTTAGCCTGAGAAAAATAATAATTAACAATGATATCGATCGTGTAAAAAAGAAATATCTATATATGAAGCTTGCTTAAACTCTTTATCAAGCGAAGTTGTTAATCCTTGACTTTATAGGATGTAAGAACAGAGAACAATCCCTACTTAGGCTTTGTGTACACGTCATTCCAAGAAAGAGCAATATTCTTGTCACATGGCAATATTGCTCGTCTAGCCAAGGTTGCCAACCCAATATTAGCACGCATATGTGTATGGGTGGCAAATGAGTGGGTTGGGTTGAATTAGGGCGGGTCATGATGGGTTAGTCAATAAATGGGTCATTGCCCAACCCAGCCCAAAGTGAATTTGGGTTAAGATGGGCTGGGTCAAGATGGGCTAAACAATGGGTCATAACCCAACCCGCCCAACATGACCTATATTTTAAAATCATGCTCATCTTACATAAAAAAGAATTTAGTGGGTTTGCGCCCGGGGTGGGGGGTGGGGGGAGGAGGGGGGCATGGGAGGGGTAGGAAGTGTAGAAAATAAAATAATAGAAAATTAAAAATACAATAAAAAATAAATTTTTTAGGTATTTTGCGTGGCGGGGGAGTGGTAGGGGTAGGGGCTAGTAGGTAGGGAGTATGGCGGGGTGGTAGAAAAATTAAAAAATAAAAAATAGAAATTTGAAAATAAAAATAAAAAGTAAATTTTTTTTAGGGGTTTGGCACCGGTAAGGTGTGTGTGTCGGGGGATATTGGTAGGGTGAGGTGGGGTGCAGTGGGGTGGAGTGGCAGAAAAACTGGAAAACAAAAAATAGGAATTTAAAAATAAAAATAAAAACTAAATTTTTTTTAGGGGGGTTGCGCCCGGAGGAGGTTAGGTGGGGCGTATGGTGGGTGGGTGGATGACAGAAAAACCAAAAAATAAAAAATAGAAATCTAAAAATAAAAATAAAAATAAAAAGTAAATTTTTTTAAGGGGTTTGCACATGTGGTAGGTTGGGGGTATGGGTATTGGGGGAGGGTAGGGGTAGGGTGTGTGATGTAGAAATAAAATAATTGAAAATTAAAAATACAACAAAAAAATTGAATCTTTTATAGGGGTTTTGCGTGGGGTGGGGGTGCAGGGGGGTGGGATGGGGTAGGTGAGTGAGTGTCGTAGAAAAACAAAAGAACAGAAAATTAAAAATACAAAAAAAAAAAATGGAGTCACTAAGTAAATTTCTAGATAAGTTAGGTTGAGATACTTTGTTTGGGGTGAGTTTCATAGGTTATATTTGTGCTGTTAAATGGGTCAGAATGGACTATAAAAAATAATGGGTTAACTTGGGTTCAACCCAAGTTGACCCATGAACTAAAATGGTTGTAGCCCAACCCATTAATCTCTGGGCTAATTGGGCGGGTTAGATGGGTGTTGGCTCAAATTGTCACCCCTACATATCTGGAACAATAGCAGCGGACGAAAACGCCTACGTCAAGATGGTTGAGAAATTGCTGGAATTGGACCGAAATGACTCCATGCTAGCCATTGCTAATATGATGAAAAAGAAGATTACGACGCCTGCCCACCTGATGTACGATGGGTGTGATCCAGATCTATTCGAGCATTTTGCTGCTGTGGCTCAAAGGTTAGGAGTTTTTGATCGATCGATGGTCACTAGAAAAGCTTGAAGGAATTAAGGATGAGGCGAAACGTGCGCAAGATTTTGTATGTGGATTGCCATCTAAGATAAAAAGGTTGCAAGAGAGAGCCGACGAGAGAGCTAACAAGTTGGAGCTGCGTCAAGTGAAGTTTAGCTGGATTTTCAACAAGGAACTGAGTATATAAAAGAGTTCATTCGTGAAAAATGTAAAACATATATAGCCACACATACAGCTATATATATATATATATGCCTAGATATGGAAGTTGAAAATGGTAATGGTATGAATAAAATGTGTAAGTGTCCTAATTTGATTTGGCGTATTACTTAATAAACTGATGTCAATAATAAATTTTACCTTCGACACGGATTGTTTGATTATCATTAGTAATACTTGCGCTCCAGTTTATGTGGCAATATTGTCATTTCATGGGCTTTTTAAAGTTAAAAATAATTTAACTTAGAACTTTTTGGTTTACTCCAAGTGAATATATTCACACAAATATTATAAAATGATAACTATAACACTATATCTTCTCACAACGGAAAAAGTGATCCCACAGAAGATATAAAAATACCAACCGAAGTCGATCGGTTTTAGTAAATTTATATAAATGGATTTTAAATAAATAATACTATAGCATATATTAATATAGCATATGTTAATATAGCATTAATATGTATACATATTGTCACGGCCAAACTTTTTACCGTCGGGATCGTGATGACACCTACTCCTGAAAGCTAGGCAAGCCAATAGATACAGTTCTAACAGATTAATTATTAACTGAAACAGCAAAGAAAATAATAGCTACAACAAAACAGATATAAAATGCAGAAGTTTTATAACATATCAAAACTCTAAATAAGACTACCCCAAAGATCTTGTTTCACCATCCACGAACATCTAAGAATTTCTGCAATTATTGGTTTAAAGGAAATACAGTTGTTATCGAAATAAAAAGAGACATGAATCTAAGATAGAGGGAAGGGGACCCATGGGTCTACGAATGCCGGTGCAGATCTACCTCGGGTCTCCTGTGAAGGCAGCAACCCAAACACTACTCACGAGGTCCGGCATCGAAATCTGCACAAAAAGTGCAGAGTGTAATATTAGTACAACCGACCCTATGTACTGGTAAATGCCGAGCCTAACCTTGTCGAAATAGCGACGAGGCTAGGACACGACAACAATATATAAACTTGTGTAGTTAAATCATGTACAAAAAAGTAATAACAACAGAAATTTAACAAAAAAAACATAACGGAAAGGTTAAATATATTGAGGGGAATATAAAAGTCTGACAGTAATACAGTAAAGAAGCAAATTAAAGTAGATATCATGCTTTGAACCAACATAAATCATAACATAGCAGCATGTGCAGGGCATCACCCTTCGTGTATTTACTCTCGTTATCACCATAGAAACAACAAAAGCATCACGGTATCACCCTTTGTGCATTAACGCTCATAATCATGGCACGACATCACCCTTCGTGCATTAACTCTCACTTACAATATCGTACACGGCATCACACTTCGTGTTTTACACTCTTCCTCAACCAAATACAGAAATAATAACATCTCGGCAAGGGAATCAACAAAAATCAATCTCGTTTTATCAGTTAACTTCACAAAATAAGTCTCAACTTAAGTCAATACTCAACAATCATCCAATACCAAGGAAATATAGTAAGACTTTTTCAACTTGAAGAATAATTAGTTTAAGCATGAACACTACGTAATAAGAGACACAACAGTCACAGTATAAGACTCACTTGAAGTATATGACCCAACATCAAAGTATAGATACTCGTCACCATACCTATATGCCGTACTCAACAACTAACAAGTAGAAAATAGGACAACAACGCGCCTAATCCCTCAAGCTAAGGTTAGCCACAATGCTTACCTCGATTCCATGGCCAAACTCAAGCCTCAAATACCATTGTTTTCCTCAGTTTCCACTCCCAATACACTCATATCTATGCATAATTAACTTATTAACATCAATTAACGTCAAAGAAACCAATTCTAATGCATGACTATAGATTTTCCAATATTTTTCTCAAAAAGTCAAAAACTAACCCCGGGCCCACTTGGTCAAAATTTAATGTTCGAATCAAAACCCGATTATCCATTCACCCACGAGTTCAAATATGTAATTAGTTTCGGAATCCAACCCCAAACCGAGGTCTAAATTCACAAATTTGTAAAATTTCCAATTCCCCCAAAATGCCTAATTTCTACTCTTAAAGAATGGGGGTTAGGCCTAGAAATCTAATAGGTGTTGATGAAAAATGAAAGAAATGAGATTAAGAATACAAAACTATGATTTGGTGTTGAAATCCCTCTTCAGAAATAGCCCAAGGTCAAGTTTTAATGGAAGAAATATGAAATTATGGAAGACTCCCGTTTTGATTCTCTAAAACACTGGACAGACCTTCTTCGCGTACGCGAGAGGTTTGTCACGTTTGCGAAGCTTCGGTTCTAGTGACCTTCGCATTCATGAGACACCCTACACATTCGCAAAGGTATATCCCCACTAACCTTCGTGTTCGCAGGACGCTTGTCGTAATCGTGTAGAGTATCATTCCCTTCTCCCAGTTCCCATGCTTCATGTTTGCGATAGCCTGGACTCTTTCGCGAAGGGTAATGCCCCTAACGCTTCGCGTTCAAGGCCTGTGCTTCGTATTTGCGTAAAAGGATCGCTCCCTCGGACAAATTTCCCTTCGCGTTCAGGGGTGTTGTTTTGCAAATGCGAAGAAGGATACACATGTGCACGTGCAACCGCAAAACAATAGAAATCTCTAAGTCCAAAATACCCTGAAGCCTATCCGAAACTCACCCAAGCTCGCTCCAAACCAAACATGCACACAAGTCTAACAACATCATAAAGACTTGATCATGCGATCAAATCGCTAAAATAACACCTAAAACTACATATTTAATCAAAATCAATGAAATTTTCAAGAACACTTCAAGTTTCTATTTCCACAACTAATGATCCGGATCACATCATGTAAACTTCGTTTCTCACCAAGTTTCATAGACATGACTTAAATACCATATTAAACTTGTACCAGGCTCTGAAACCAAAATACCGGCACGATACCAACAAGATCAACTATTATTAAATTTTCAAAAACCATTATATTTTCATCTTAGCGATTTTTTTCAAAAATTTATTTCTCGGGCTAGGGACCTCAGAATTAAATTTCGGGCATACGTCCATGTCCCATATTTTTCTACGGATCTTACGGGACCGTCAAATAACGGGTCTGGGTCTGTTTACCAACAAAATTGAGCGAAGTCAACTTTAATTAGTTTAAAGTCAAAATTTAATATTTTTTTCTCCAATTTCACATAAAGGCTTTGTGGAGCCGCGTTCGAATTACGCATGCAAATCGAGAAGAATGAAGATGAGGTTTTGAAGACCTCGGAACCTCAAATTGGGTTCAAAAATACGAGATAATCCTTGTGGTCATCACACATATGTTGTTGTTATATATATATATTTATATATATATATATATATATATATATATATATATATATATATATATATATATATATATATATATGTTAATACTTGTTTTAGCAACAACAACATATGAATATAACATATGTTAATATAGCATAATGCACATGTCTCCCTGTGATGACCCAAAAGGTCATCTCGTATTTTAGAACCCAATTCGGGGTTCCGGGGCCTTCAAACCCTCATCTTACATCTCCTTGATTTGCGTGCATAGTTTAGGAGCCTTTCTGAAAGCCTTTATACGAAAATTTGAGAAATACAATAAATTTTGCGTTTAAAAGTGATTTTAGTTGACTTCGGTCAACATTTTGAGTGAACGGACCCGAACTTGGACCCATGTTTTAACGATCCCGGAGGGTCCTTAGTAAAATATAAAACTTGAGCATATGCCCGAAATCGAATCCTGAGTTCCCTAGCCAAGTAATTTTTTTTTTTTTAAATTGTTAAATTGAAACTCTAAGGATAAAGAAATTGAATAATGTTGATCTTATTGGTATCGGCTTCCTATTCTGGTTTCAAAGCCCAGTACAGGTTTAACATAATATTTAAGTCATTTCTATAAAATTTGGTGAAAAACGGAATTGATTTGATGTGATTCAGACGTGTGAAAATAGGAATGTCAAGTGTTCTTAAGGATTTAATGTGTTTTGGTATTAAGTCCATAGTTTTAGATGTTATTTTGGTAATTTGATCGGACGAGCATGTTCGTATGATATTTTTGGACTCGTGTGCGCATTTGGTTTAGTTCCCGAGGGTCCAGGTGAGTTTTGGATAGGCTACAAAATATTTTGGAACTTTGGAAAAATTGTTGGTATGACCGAATCTGTCGCAGGCCTCTGATCTCGTTGAATAGACAAGCTACATCTTTCCTTAATTGGCTGCAATCCTCGGTCTTGTGACCATGCGTTCCATCATACTTGCATATCAAATTTGGATTTCTTTGAGAAGGATCGGTTTGTATGGGTCTAAACCGTCTAGTATCTTTGATCTTTCCGATTTCTGATACAATGCTCGATGCAATGATGATAAACTTATATTCCGATAACTGAGATGCCTCTACGGAATTGGCACGCTTATCAAAATTGTTTTTACTCATAAGTCCCCGAGAATTTGGTCCTCAATCATTTGCTTGCCAAGAGGCAAATAGATTAATCTGTGTCTTTTAAATTATTTAAAACATTTTGCTCTATTTGTACTAGTAAAGTTGTTAACAGACCCGTTTAGGTAGTCTTTCGGTGGATAAATATAATGCGCTCCCTTCTTGAGTATACTATTTCTTTTTTTCTTTTTCTTTTTTTGTTAGTTTGGTTAAACAAAGATTGGTATATTTTTATATTAAAAAAAATAATGAACTTTAAATTTCTTGTATTTTCTTTAATGAGAAATTTTTATAGCCACGTAAATATTTTAACATATTTAAGACCATAAATTTCAAAAGCTTTATAGTCTTTAAACATATTTATTTTTTAAAATTCGTGCAGTCGAACTATATCAAACAGATTATAACGAAAGTGAGGGATTACTCATTAAATTTAAAAAAGTAAATTTGCATTTTCGGCACTTAATTAGTCTACAAGGCGCCGTGCGTCTTTCATTCCCTCTATCAATATAGAATATAGATAAGGTAGTTTGATTCAATATTATGGAGTTTAAAAAAAAGAACTTTTGAAACTTGTGAACTTAAAAGCTTAAGGGGTAAAAGATTTGTGGGTCATAACATTTATGTGGTTATAAGATCTTCGTAAAATAAGTAAAATGAAATGTTTAAAATTGAATTATTTTTAAATTTAAAAATATATCATTTATTTTGAAACAAACAAAAAAAAAATTTAAATAGGTCATCTAATTTGAAAGAGGGGATTAACATTTACGTGGCAAAAAGTAACCTTCTCTTACACATGAAATTGGTGATTCTCTCCAAAGGTGGAAGTAGGAATGTTTATGGTTCACTTTTGATTGGTTTTTTAAAAACAAAAACTAAATCAAGTAAGTCAGTTTTTCAAATAATAGAACCAACCGAACCAATTAAGTCGATTTTTTCTCGATTTGGTTTATATCGATTTTTCGGTTATTTGTCAGTTTTTTCTTAAGTATAAGACATAAACTACCAAACACACATTTCGGCGACCATATTTTCAACGTAACACTATCAAATCAGTTGTCCTTTGAGAAATTTATTATTTACCAAGATGTATTGATGATATTTGAATCAAAAAGTGATGAATAATTTAAGGACTCAATTAAATATATTATTTTTAACATGAAATAGATTTTTATACTTAACAAAAGAAACTACCAATTAAACTAGAATATAAAGGTAAAGAACTATACTAAAAGTGCAAATGATTAATATTTACTATAAATTTTTCAAAATTGTGTATAAAAGTATACATATAGTTAGTTAGTTTTTTTTTAATTAAGACCAAATCAAATCAAATTTGATTGGTTTTAAACTTTTAAAACCAAAACCAAACCAAACAAAAAAGTATCGGATTTTTTGGTCGGTTTTGTTTGGTATTCCATTTGGTTTAGGTTTTCAGACTTTTATGAACACCCCTAGGTGGAAGAATAAAGGAGCTAGCGGCGTCCGATTGAAAGAGTATTTGGATTGGCTTATTTTAAATGCTTATTGGATTTTAAGAATATTTTTAATTTGTGTGGTGTTTGGCAATGATAAAAAGTGCTTAAAAGCATTTACTTTTAGATATAAAAGTACAAAAATAAGTCAAAGGCCAAAAATTGAGTATTACCAACTTATAGCTTTTGACTTTTAACTTAAAAGGTACTTTTTATAAGCCAATCTAAAAATATCCTCTAAGTACATTCCAAATAACTTAATTCAACTTCACCTCTCACGGCTTTTATCGAACAGGTTTGCTAAAGAATGAAAATACTTTAATTTAGAAATGAACTTCAGCTAAAAGGGGATATTGCGTTGTAGATCAAGTTTTGATTTTCTTGGTAACTATATTCTGGCGAAGGAGTGCTCATTAGTGATTGCATGCAGAATTTACTCCTCAAAAGAGTTTAAAGTTGTTAATAATTAACTTGTTAAATAGGTTAAATTATATCGATCGTGTAAAAAAGAATTTACCGTATATCTAGCTAGCTTAAACCCTTTATCAAGTGAAGTTGTTAAATTCTTGACTTTATGAACAGAGAACAACCCCTACTTAGGCTTTGTGTACCCATCATTTCAAGAAAGAGCAACGTTCGTGTCATATGGCAACACTGCTCGTCTAGCCAAGGATGCCGACCCAATATTAGCGCGCATATGTGGAACAATAGCATCGGACAAAAAGCGACATGAAAACGCCTACGTCGGTGAAGCACTACTGTGTTAAAACATAATTCAAAAAACTGTTAGAAGAATAAAAGAAGCTGGAAAACAATAAAGAATAAGAAATATTCAGAGTTTATAATTTACTTGTGCGTCATTAAGGAATTTTAACCCCCTCACACGTTGCAAAGGTAATAGATTAAATCCTCCTAGGATGAAACAGAATAAACCTTCCTACAATAGTGGCAACACAAATTGCAGGATACCAATGAACTCAAAGAACGGAGCAAAATCACACTTACGAATTTGAGAGAGAGAGAGAGAGACTGCGAATTAGAATGCAGTATTTTCAGAAAGAATGAAATTTTTCAGTGTATTAAAAACGAAGCCATGCCTCAGAATTTATAGGCAATTATTTGAAGAGGTGTGATGTTTGTTCTGGAAAAGGTGTCTGTTCAGAAGTTTACGCGTCCTGCCACGGTCCTACCGCGGTTACGCCAGGACTACGGCCAGAGTGGCCTTCTGAAACTTCAGCAGTGTTCCGACGCGGTCCTCCCGGTCACGCCCGGACAACGGCTAACTAACTGACATTTAATTAATTATTAAATAATTAATTAAATAAATTTTATCCGAAAATAATTGTATCGATCGATCATTTGACAAATCCAAATCCAAAGCCGAGCGATAATGACGGCGCGAGGGTTCATTCTCATAGCTCCTTTTAAGAGCTTGAAGTTCTAAATAGGAAATTGGACAATAGATTGTTAAACTGGGTAAACCCTATTATGAAACTTATTTTGAAATCTAGACCGTTGACTCAGGGGATACTATACTGATGAAATTTAAATGAGATTTGAACCTTCCACCTCAGGCAGAGCCAGCGTTGCAGCGTTGTGGCACCTGGCACTGCAGTACATTTGATTCAATTCATGTATTTATCTTAGGCATTTGTTAGTTGTAAACAACCAATTTGCTTAAAATACTGAACTCACAAACTTAAAATTTTAAGTCCGCCTATGCTCTACCTCAAAACACACGAGCTCACCCTCAAATCCATAATTATATTTCGTTCCCACCTTTTTGGTGATATAAAAACTAAAGAACAGAGTTTTCTTTTACCCCTTGAAACGGAATCTGCAAGACAAGCAAGGTAACAGCTGAATAGCATAATATAACATGGAAATCACACTTACGCCTTTCGAAACATAAAGAGTAAAATTATTACAAAATATGGAAATTAAACTAAGGCCTTTGACAACAGATATGTTTTGGCTTCAAACACTACTTACATCATTACCCTAATAAAATATTGTTTTATTGGTATCAGATTATGAAGACTAGGTCTTTGCTTCCTAGTTAACGTTTCAATGTCCCATAGTGATCATGCAACGTAGACCTTCCCCTTTCAGCATATACTCAAATGCTTTGTTGATCTCTGAAAATGGAACTTGGTGAGTAATGAATTTCTCCAGCTCTAGCTCCTGAAAATTTTTCCAGTTCACCAATTAGCTAAAAACATAAACTGATAAATCTAGAAGAAAGATAATTATGAAGAAGGCTATGGGATAAAGTTTTAATTTCATTGATATTGTAAACATTCTTTACAATGTCTGTGTATAAGTTAAATTGTTATGGTGTTAGAATCACCTTATTCATGTACTTGGCCACCACGGATGGAAGGTCAGTTTTGGGCTTGTAGTTGCCAAAGAAGGTGCCTTTGAGAGTCCTCTCATTCAACAGATTCATTGGATGAGTTTTGAACGCATCGTCTTTGTTTGGAACGCCAACAAGCACGGCCACACCCCAACCCTGTAATGAAGTAACATGAAGGTTGAACTTACATTTATCTCTACCGTGTTAGAACGTAAATGAGATCAAGAGGATTATCAGATAATAAGTTTACATCATGAACACATTCAAAAGCAGAGATCATGGCGTTGACATTTCCAGTACACTCAACACTTCGGTCAACACCTCCATCTGTCATCTCAGCAATGACCTGAAAATCATCCCCTCCATTAACAAAAGTGATGCTGTAAGGAGTTAACAGACTCCCAAAGATATGCTATGTGTAGTAGTGAAGATGTGAAGGACAAACCTGCTCGACAGGCTTATCATAATCTTTTGGATTTACAAACTCTGTGACACCAAACTTCTTGGCTGTGAAAATTTTTATAAAAAAAAAAGCATAGAATCATCGCCAAAATTTATAAGAAACAAGTATGGAGACTCTTGTTCATAGAAAATCAATGCACTCACCATCATTGAACCTGCTGGGATTCAAATCAATGCCAATAATCCTAGAAGCCCCAGCAATCCTAGCTCCTTCAGCAGCCTAATAATTTTGTCAAAATGACAAGAAAACATTCTCAAATTTCACACGACTATGGCAACGAAAACTACATAAGAAAAATAGGCCGTGGAATATGTACTCACAGCAAGGCCAACAGCTCCCAAGCCAAAAATAGCTACAGTAGAACCTTTGGTAGGTTTGGCAACATTCAGAGTTGCACCAAGTCCTTCAGAATGGATGAACTCCATCAGATATCCAATTATAACTACTCTTTCATTTAACAAAAATGAGTAATTGGATACAGTTCAAATCCAACCTGTTGATATCCCACAACTCAGAACGCAAACTTTGTCAAGTGGTGCTTGTGGATCAATCTTGGCGACGCATCCAGAATGGACAACGGTGTATTCACTAAAGGTGGAAGTTCCAACAAAGTGATATATCGGCTTTCCATCCTTGGAGAATCTTGTTTGACCGTCATGGATCATAACTCCCCTGTCTGTGTTTATTCTAAGGAGGTCACACATGTTGCTTTCCTCTGATTTACAGTGTCGACACTGCTGGCATTCACCAGTGAACACAGGAAGAACATGGTCTCCTGGTTGGAAATCTGTAACACCTTCACCTACACTCTCAACAATTCTATAGCCGCACAAATGGAAATGTATTTTAGAATATACTGATTAAGTTTGAAAAATAATTTAAGAAAATTTGACTAATATAAAGGGTCATACCCTCCAGCTTCATGTCCGAAAATACGAGGAAATAGTGGTGTTTGCCCCTGCAACAAAAGAGGCGATTTCAAATGATAGTACACCAACAAGATGGACAATATGAAAAGGGATAAGGTGAAACATTTCAAAAAGGAACACTATAAAATTCCATTACAGGTATGACCGTCATTGCAAAAATGAGTATTAGCAGCATAGAGAACTAAAAGCACACATGAAACAATTTAAAACAGAGAAGACAACTAAAAGTTTGAAGAAAACCTCATTAAAACAATTCATTTGGGATCACATGGTTAGCCACAAGTATAGCATTGTACATTCTAATAGGGTTTCTGGTTAATGTAATCATTCTACCACACTTTTCCATGTATTGAATAGATTCATTTGCGCTTCTAGCACCCAATAACCATGGTCAATAAAGAAAATTAAAATTGATTACCCAAAGTTTGCACAGTTATGTAAATTATCGGGGTGGTTAGGCTCTCACCCTATAGAAACCAGATCGTCGCATGATTTTCTTGTAACACTATATTAAAAATCAAATGCGAATGTACACTTATGACTGCAGCATTCCACAAATCCTTACATTTCACAAACTAACACTGCCACTGTGAAAAGGATGAATTGCAGTATTCCACAATTCAAATATACTAGCACTCGCACTGTGAAAAGGTCCTCGTAATAACAATGAGGAATTGGTTATCGACTACCAATAATTTGGTGACATGTTCTTATAGGCCCGTGCAAAAATCATTGGAAAGCTAGGAGAAACGACTCGTAGCTAGCCCAACTGAAATACCTCTTAATTCAATTACTAAGTGCAGTGTGCAGGAGCTGGAATAGATTTGATTACCATTTTCCAGCGCAAATACACATATTACCATGTAAAACACAAATTAGTTGAGATTATGCCATCACCAAACAATGAAGTTACAAAATGTATAGCGGCAAACAAAAGTAGAAACTTTAATAAAGTACCTTAGCTTCCCAGAAGTAAACATCAGTATGGCACAAGGAGGTGAAAAGAATCTTGAGGCGAACTTCACTTTTCTGTGGTGGTGCCACATCCACTTCTTCTATCACCAATGGCTTCCCGGCTTCCCATGCAACCGCAGCTGCATTATACATTTGCATTCACAACACAATTATCACTCAAAAGTACATAACAAAGAACCTAATTTTATCAAGATTTGATCAACTATGGAAGCCGAAAAGGAAATTAAACGGACACTTTTTACAATTAACATTTGATTCAGAAAAGGAAACCACTTGTCAGAACACACTCATCATAATCACACACAGGAGAACAAATGATCCAAACAGACCATGCAAATACAATAGCTCTGAGTTATCCATGAACACGCATGGCAAAACTACTTTATCAAATTCAGATAAATTCCTGTGTTCCGAAAAGAATGACACAATTTGGATTCCGAGCTCAAAAGAACTTGGATGACTTAAGAAAATACATTTATTTTTCATGAACAAAAAAATCTATATTCAGTGACTACCGACAATCGAAAGACTTCACTCCCTCCCGTCCAAAATATAGTTGTTTTCACACAGATCTTTTAAAATTAATTAAAAATGAAATTGACCATATTAAATATGGTCTTTTCACATAAATAATCCTAATGTAGCAACATTTAACTAACTATAGTTTAGTTACACTATCTATTTTTGTCTAAATTTTTGTATATTTATATAATCAAGACAAAATTCAATTTATTTTTTTTAAATTATCCTTATGTACGTATCGTCTACAAAATATTGTACTCCTCATATTAAATTATGTAGGAACATTTAACTAAGTATAGTTTAATCACACTAACTATTTTTGTCTAAATTTTTGTATTAACTAAGCTGTGGCCAAAGCAAATTGATCAGCAAATTGATGGATCGGAGGGAGTACTAAACAACTCATTTATAAGAGTGTACAAAAGAGTGTGGAGTGGTACTATCAAATAACTAAGCAAACTTTACCAACTTCGTGTAAATTAGACATCTAATCAGAATCCATGATATACATCAGAAACCATTATACAAAAATAAAAATAAATACTACCCATAATTAGGCCAACAAAAAAAAATCCGAAAATAAACCAGAAAAAAAAAAAAATTGATGAAAACCAGATCAATTTGTTTGACAAAAGATGCTAACAGAAAACCTCATTAATTTGCAGAAAAATGACCTGATCAAAAAATCCTCCCCTAATTGGACAAGCAAAAAACCTGAGATCAAAGAAAGTACCTTTGCAACGAATGACCTGACCAGCAGTATTGCTTGACATTGTTGTTGGTATCTTTTTTATCTGTCTGCTACAATAACTTATTCTTTTCTTTTCTAGAGTAGTAATTTTAATGAACTGACTATATTCGTCTCCTATATTTATAGAGTAGAGAGAGTAAAGAAGAGAGTGGGGAAAGTTGATAACTACACACCGTCAGAATAGTGTTTTGAGGTAACAGTGGACGACAAAACCGCTCACTTCAATTGAATACGTTTTGCACGGTAAAATGGCACACAGTTTGTGCATGTCCTTCTTTCTCTCTATATTCAATGGCTTTTTCTAACTTTTTCTTATGTCACTTTCCTTATTTTGGACCTTTTCAATGCCACGTTTCTCTTCTGCGTAACATATTTATCCAAGCTTCTAAAATCTACTTATTTTGAACTTCAAAAAAATACTTTTTGTGAGAATCGAATTCAGCTAATTAATATGAAAAATACTTTTAAGCAATAATTAGTGTTTGGCCAAAATTTTAAAAACTATTTCTAAATGTATTTTCTTAAAAGTGTTTTTCGAGATAAGCTACATTTTTTCTGCTTCTCCAAAACAGCTTATGCTCTTCCACAAAAACACTTTTTTCCTTCCAAAAGTTTGGACAAACATTTCAATTTTTGGTCAAAAATAGTTTTGGCAAAAAAAAATACTTTTTGCCAAAAAGAAATTTCGCCAAACAAACTATAATATTCCCTCCGTTTATTTTTAATTGAACGTTTTAACTTTTCACGGGTATTAAAAATAATAAATTAAATATATAATTTATTGTGTACTCATATTAATTAATATATATTTTATTTTATTTAAAAAATTAATTTGAATTAAGTAATAAATATTAAGGATATAACATTAAAATTATTTTTTCTTGATATGCCTATAGTGACACAAGTAAAATTAAAATTTATTAGTAGTATACAGGGCAACTAAAATTGATAGGAGTTCACTTTTTCTTTTGAACTGTTTGTATCGTGACAAGTATCCATACAGACGGGCGAATAAAATACGTCTTAATCTTAAAAAAAACAAATGAGGCCTAAGACGAAATAATCATGCATTGAATGCAGCTTAGCCTCTTTCTGTCTTCTTTGCTAATAGGTGATCAAGTAGATTTCAAAAAGAGAAAAGGAATCCGATAAAACTGTATCATAACAAAATGTTTTCTTTGCAAAATTATATCTTAGATTATTTTTCGTGTTTGGTTAGATACTTCCTCCGTTACAATTTATGTGAACTTATTTTCTTTTTAGTTCGTATGTAATGTTTTATAGCCACACAAAATAAAAGTGCCACATTTTACACCACAAAATCAAAAACTTCTCTATTTTCTTAAATTTCGTGTTCAGTCAAATAAGTAAACGATTGGAATATTAAATTCTTTGACCTACTGTAATTGTACAAGGTGATTGATATGAGATAACGATTTTGTGATATTGATTTAAACTAAAAGAATCCTAATATTTTCAAATGTTGGTTTGAAATAAAAGATACATTACACAGTAAGAGTTTTTCTTTCCGCCCATCAAAGACAGATAAATGTTTTTCCAAAATAATTTAGTTCCTAATCTGATATATCTAATATTACTATTAAAGTGGATACACTCATAGTAAAGGTTCATGCTCAGGTAAAGTTAAATGAATTTTTAACCTTAAAACACTATTTTTGTAATGTTTTGTATAAAAATGTGAATATGCTTCTAATTAATACTGACTAATATATCATCAAGCATTATGGTATGATTGACATAATTTTTTCATATTTAATTAAAGTTTTCGAATTCGAGCATTGACTATAAATTCTTATAAGAAGCACTTTCGATGTGAAACCAAAAAAAAAAAAAAGTAGTAGTTCTCTTTTAATACATTAAAAGCCATATATCATTACAGTAATCCTTTTAAATAAAATTTATATACTTAAACTATTTATCGGTCTAAATTTCTTCTTTTTTAATTTCTCATCCGATATTCGATATCCATATTAAAATTCGATTATATCTGAAATTTCTCCGTGCACGACCATTCGGGGGAAGCAAATAAAAGACTAGTGTTATTATAGTATGTCATTTATGTGGAACACGAATAGAAATTACGAAGAGCCACATGCCTAGAATACTTGAGAAATTTTTGATTTTACCTGATGCTCCAGTTTTTATTGTTGTATGCCATTCTTGAATACTTGGTCGTTGAAGAAAAAGAACGATTGATATATTCCAATTTCTTCATTCTTGCCACATACTTATATCCTAGCTAATTGAGATGATTGATATTGGATTCAGAGTTTTGTTTCAGGAGAAAAAGGTTTGCATAAATTTATTCGTTTCTGTTTCCTCTCTCTGGTTCAATATTTATAAGTACAAGTAGCAGGTTTGTTGCCCCAAGTCTCTCTTCATGTCGTCATAATTTGTCATAATTTGTCATTTTAGACAAGAAAAGGATAAGAGAATTTATCTTCTTTATATACACTCCATTTTCCACTTTATAAAAATAAACAGAAAAAATTGAATATATTTAAATGTGTAAATATATTACTCCATATACTAATATCTATAAACATGCGTTATACGTTAATAATGATACGTGGTGATTTAGTTTATATGAAGGAATAATAAAATTTAATTAATGAGAGAAATTTTATGTATAATAATATAATAATCATCTAAATGCCAAAAAATATTACTTATTAAATTAGCATAATACATGAATTAAAAATAAAAGGACATCATCAAAACTTAACACAAAATGATCAATTTTGTTATGTTATTGGATAATTACGTATTATAGTTTAAATGTATTTAATGTGATGGTATATTAACGAACACTTCTTTGTGGACAATATTTTTTTGTGTATGTTTCCTCTTAATGCTTTGGTTGCTCTGTCTTAACCAGAAATTTTGTTGTCGGTCTTGATATCTCTCTTGAAAGTGCAAAATACAGTTGTTCGTGCAAAAAAATATATTGCGGTAAATATAATCCAATATTTAGGGTTCGTCATTATGTTTTGTTTATTATATTTGCAAAACATATAACGTACTAAAAATTATTTTCACAGAAATTCAAAAGGATATTCCTTAGTTTCGGAAGACGAAGTTGAATTCAAGGATAAGAATATACCTAAAAGCACATTGACCAGTATCATAATTTTTGCATGTATGACGTTATTGTCAAAACTTCTATATACCATTTGTGTGCTATTACATAGCTATTCGGTGTATCTAGGGTTTTCATTGCATGATGGGCATATTTTACTTCAAAATCAACATATATACAGTATAAGATCAATTTTAACTTAGTCTATTATATAAACGGTGACACTAACATATCTAAGAAATAATAAACTTGACAACAAATATGTATTGTAAAAGGCCATTTAGTATTAAAGGATTTAAGTATTTTCTTGGTAGTATTTATTGGTATCATTTTCTAATGTGTCAAAAACAGAATAACATTTTGTTTTTACTATAAAATTCTGCAATCAACCTTTTATTTAGTTGATATACATATTCATTTCTGCTAACTACGAGTGCAAGCAACCCTAATGTATTGAATATGAGCTCTAGACCTCCTTAATTAAGTCTGCAACCTTTTGTCCCGTTAGTTGATATTCTAGTATTTGCTAGTTAGTTACTTAGAAATATAAATTTCAATCCTTATAATTTAGGAAAAAAATTTCAAACTTGTCTTCTTAATGATATATGACGACCCAAAGGGTCATCACCGTATTTTTTTCTTTTCCCGCACTTCCGAGGCCTTGAAAACCTTGTTTTTAGTTTCCTCAATTTGCGTGTGCAGGCCGGGCATGAAGCCGAAAAGTTTTTATGTTAAAATATATGAATTATGTGAAAATTTTAAAGAATTATGATATTAATATTGATATAGTTGACTTTGGTCAATATTTTGGATAAACGGATCCGAACCCGTGATGTGACGGTCCCGGAAGGTCTGTAGAAAAATATGGGACTTGGGCATGTGTCCGGAGTCGAAATCCGAGGTCCAAAACCTGAGTGAAAAAAATTTTCTGTTAAATTATTTTTTGAAATTATTAAGGAAAACGGAAATAAAAATGAGTTAGAAAATATAGGTATCGGGCTCGTATTTTGGTTCCGACGCCCGGTACAAGTCTTAAATATGCGTTAAGCCTTTCTGTGAAATTTAATCGAAATCAAATATCGTTTGACGTGTTTCGAGCCTAAATATGTTGAAAGTTTATGAACTTGAAATGAAAAATGATGATTTTTAGGTTTGATTCCTTGAATGTGATGTTATTTTAGCGATTTGATTGCTCGAGTAAGTTCGTATAATGTTAAGTGTGCATATTTGGGTTGGGGCCCCGAGGGCTCGAGTGAGTTTCGGATAGGCGTCGGAGTATTTTGGATTTAAAAAATCTGGTATTCTTGTTATTTGCTGGTATCTGGTACATTGCTCTATGCGATCGCATAAGAACCTCCGCGATCGCATAGAGTAAATTTCAAGTTGCCCCGTTTGCTCTATGAGATCGCAATAATCCCAATGCGATCGTGTAGCTTTGTCCAGTCCTTCAATGCGATCGTAGCCCTTAACCCCGCTATCGGATAACTTTAATCTGAGCAGCCCGGTTTTTCCTCTATGCGATCGCAGCTCCTCCCATGCGATCACAATGACCAGTTTTCTCTTACTCTATGCGATTGCATCCCTTGATCCGTGATCTCATAGAGCAATTTCGTCCCGTGGTTTTAAAGACCTAAAAACAGAACAATTACGGGATTTTCATCCCATTTCTCAAACTCTCTCTTCTCCAATAGAAATAGGCGATTTTTAAAGCTCTTCTTCACCGAATCTCCTTGGGTAATTGTTATTTAACTCTGTTTTCTTTATTTTTTCATCAAAGTCTCTTAAATTCCTATACCTAAAACATGTAATTTTGGGTGTAAATTGGGAGTTTTGGGTAAAGCTAGGGCTTTGGGAATTTTGGGTGATTCAACCTCAATTTGGGGTCGAATCTTGAAACAAATTATATATTTGAACTCGTGGGGTTATGGGTGATTGGGTTTTGGTCTGAGCCATGTGTTTGGACCTTGTGGACCCGGTATCGAATTTTGGTATTTTTGGAAAAATGATAGGAATTTCATTTTTAGGCTATGGGGTTATGTTTTTTAGCTCTTATTGATATTATTGAACTAAATTGTGTCTAGATATCATTGTTTCGGAGTTGGATTCTAAAGGAAAGGTAGTTTTAGAGCCTTGATTGCTATTTTCGGACCGAGGTAATTGTTTGTTCTAACTTTGGCATGAGATATTAGGATTAGGGTATTATTTGCTACTTGCTAAATATGGAGTACGGTGTATAGGCATGGTGACGGTTATCTATGCACCGGAGTCTAGCATGACCGTGAGTCTTGTATGTGTTGGATTCGGATTTAATGGTACATTTTTCTTGCTTGGGTGGATAAACATAATATATTGTGATTGGATTGGCTTTTGGAGCATTGGCTCGGACTAGAAATTGTTATTCGAGGAATAGGTGAATAAAAGTGGAACGTGTAGTGATTAGTCCCTTGCCGGGACATAAGTATTTATTGTGTTATCCCTTGTTGGGATGACTGAATTGTTAATTGTATTCCATTGCCGTGATTTTCTTGTAATTGTTGTTACTCCCCTCGCATTTGAGTTGCGGTCGTTGTTTGGGTGAGTTATTGATATTAAATATTGAGGATCGGGTTGCACGCCGCAATGGTGTTGATGAATATTGAGGATCGGGTTGCACACCTCAATGGCATTAATTGTTGATGATTGGGTTGCATACCTCAATGGAGATATCTGTTGAGGATCAGGTTGCGCGCCGCAATGGAGTATTGACCGAGTGTATTGTTTTCGTATGTAGAGACTTCCTGTGTTTTCCTTATCAGTTGTTATTTTTTAGCTTCATTTCTTTACCGTTGATTCCTGTATATATAGACTGTAGTACCCCACAACATCCCCCCTCCCCATTTTTACTGCTTAAATTAGTGTATTTTCTTATTATTGCACATATATCAGTACAGGTTATTTGTGGTAGGTCCTGTCTAGCCTCGTCACTACCTCGCCGGGGTTAGGAGAGGCACTTACCAGCATATGGTGTCGGTTGTGCTGATGCTACACTCTGTGCATTTCTTTTGCACACACCAGGACGCAGCTTTCAGACCGTAGCAGTATTAGATTGGGAACAGACCTTCAGTCCAAGGACTCTTGAGGTACTCTTGCTGACGTTCGCATGCCCAGAGTCTCTTCCCTCTTTATTCAGTTTGTCAATTCATGTGTTGAAATATACTGTTATGATTTCTTTCAGATGGATGTATTTAGTAAATCTTAGAATGTTCATGAGTTAGTGACACCAGATTTTGGGTAGAGTTATGTCTTAAACTTCGCATTTTGTTTTCATTTTATCAAACTTAAAAGTCTTCCGCACTTGTTTAATTGATTTTCGTTTATCTATATAGTTGAGATTTATCAGAGAACGTTTAAAGTTTAGCTGGCCTAGCTCCGTTAGTAGGTGCCATCACGACTCCCGACGGTGGGAAATCCGGGTCGTGACATGTTGGTATTAGAGCTCTAGGTTACATAGGTCTCTCTACTCACGGACAAACTAGGTAGAGTCTAAGGGATCGATACGGAGACGTCTATATTTATTCCCCAGAGGCTACAGAGTTAGAAAAAATTTCACTTTTGTTCTTTCTTGTGGTGCGATTCTGTTTCTCAAATACGGATTGTCCTTCTACTCTGTTCTTTCGCAGATGGCAAGAACACGTTCTTCTTCTTTTACTGCGCAACAGCCCGAGCCCCCAACAACAGCTCTTGCGAGGGGCAGAGACAGAGGTCGTGCCTGAGACCGAGGTCGTGCTAGAGGCCGAGGTAGGGGTAGAGCTCAACCCCGAGCAGCATCTCCAGAGGTGGAGCCTCATATTGACTATGATGGGGAGGTTCCAGCCCTAGCAGCTCCAGTAGGCCCAGCTCAGATCCCAGGAGAGGTCATGTTCATCATAGACCTTCAGGATGCTCTAGTCAGATTGGCAGACTTTATGGATAGTGTCACTAGAGCGGGTTTGCTGCCAGTAGCACCAGCCACTTCTTAGGTTGAAAGAGGGGTTCAGACTCCTGCTACGCGTACACCGGAGTAGGTAGCTCCCCAAACTCAAGCCCTAGTGGTTCAGCCCGCAGTGGTAGCTCAGACAGGTATTACAGCTCAGGCCGTCGATGGAGCGGCTATGTCTTCAGATACTTTGTGGATACTTGATCGGTTCTCCAAGCTCTTCGCCACCACTTTCAGCGGTGCTTCATTAGAGGATCCACAGGATTTTATATTCAGCTTCCATGATATTCTCATGACCATGGGTATAATGGAGACCAATAGGGTCGATTTTTTCACCTTCCGACTTGCAGGATCTGCCAAGACTTGGTGGAGAGATTTTTGCCTATCTAGACCAGCAGGGTTGCCAGCTTTGACATAGGATCAGTTCGCAGAGTTGTTCTTGGAGAAGTTTCTCCCCATCACTCAGCGGGAGGCACATCATAGGCAGTTTGAGCACCTCCAGCAGGTCTCTATGACAATTACACAGTATGAGAGTAGATTTGTTGACTTGGCACGCCATGCGTTTGTGATACTTCCTTCAGAGTAAGAAAGGTTCAGAAGGTTCATTAATGGATTTATTCAGTTGATCCATATCTAGATGGACATGGGAGTTGGTAGTGATATTTCCTTTCAGGAGGCGGCCAATGCAGCCGGTAGATTTGAGATGGCCCTCTCATAGAGAGGTGGTCAGATGTCGGATAAGAGGCCCCATCATTCTGGTAGGTTCAGTGGTACCTCATTTGGAGGTAGGGATTCCTATGGCAGAGGTCATTTACCGAGGCCATTTCGGTCAGCTCTTCAGGTTTCTCATGGTACTCCAAGCAACGGTGGTTCCCAGTAGTATCACTCAGATCGGTAGCCTATCAGTGCACCCCCACTTCAGAGCTTTCGTGGAGGTCATTCAGGGCGGTAGGGTCAGTCCCAGTTTCCTCAGTTGCTGCATTCAGCTGGTGTTATGAGTGTGGATATCTAAGTCACATCAGGAGATATTGCCCGAGGTTGAGAGGTGCTCGGTCACAGCAGCAGGGCCCTCACCCCATGATTCAGGCAGCAGGTGATCCACTGGCCACCCAGCCAGCTAGAGACAAGGGTAGAGGCCATAGAGGTGGAGGTAGAGAGCATAGAGGTAGAGCTCAGACCGGCAGGGGTAGAGGTCAACCTGTAGTTGATCGCCCTAGAGATGTGGATCAAGGAGGTGGAGCCCAACCCCGGTGTTATGCTTTGCCAGCCAAACCAGAGGCTGAGTCTTCTGATGTTGTTATTAGAGGTACTATTTTGGTTATGTGATAGGAATGCTTCAGGCTATTTGACTCTAGGTCTACGTATTCATATATGTCGTCTTATTTTGCTCCCTACTTGGCTATGCCTAGTGATGCCTTGGGTATTCATGTATATGCATCCACGTCAATGGGTGATTCTATAGTGGTCGACAGAGTCCATCGTTCCTGTGTAGTAGTATTTGAGGGTCTTGAGACCCGTATTGATCTGTTGCTTATAAACATGGTTGATTTTGACATTATATTGTGGATGGATTAGTTGTCCCCTTATCATGCGATCTTGGATTGTGACGCTAAGACCGTGACCTTGGCTTTACCAGACTTGCCCCGATTGAAGTGGAGAGGGACCCTAGGATATGCCACCCGTAGTGTTATTTCATATGTTAAAGCTCGACGTATGGTCAAAAAGGGGTGTTTAGCTTATTTGGCATATGTTTGTGATTCCAGCACAGAAGTTCCTTCTATTGACTCAGTTCCTATTGTTCGGGAGTTCCCAGAGGTTTTCCCTTCAGACCTACCGGGTAGGCCGCCCGATAGAAATAGTGATTTTTGTATTGATCTGGCTCCAGGAACGCATCCCATTTCTATCCCGTCGTATCGTATGGCCCGCCAGAGATAAAAGAGTTAAAGGATCAGTTGCAAGACTTGCTCGAGAGGGGCTTCATCAGGGGAAGGGCTTCATCAGGCCTAGTATTTCTCCTTAGGGTGTGCCAGTTCTATTTATGAAGAAAAAGGATGGATCCATAAGGATGTGCATTGATTACCAGCAGTTGAACAAGGTGACGATAAAGAACAAGTATCGACTACCAAGGATTGATTATTTTTTTGACCAGTTACTGGGTACGAAGGTGTTTTCAAAGATAAATTTGAGATCGGGCTTCTATCAGGTGAGGATTAGGGCATCTGATATCAATAAGATAGAATTTCGCACTCGGTACGGGCGTTATGAGTTTTTGGTCATATCATTTGGGTAGACCAATGCCCCAGCAGCATTTATAGAGTTGATGAACCGAGTGTTCAGTCCTTATTTAGACTTGTTTGTAATAGTCTTATTGATGATATTCTTGTGTACTCTCGCAGTCAGGAGAAGCATGAGCAGCACCTCAGAATGGTTCTTCAAACTCTGAAGGATAGTCATTTGTATGCCAAGTTCTTGAAATGCGAGTCCTGGTTGAGTTCAGTTGCATTTCTAGGTCATATAGTATCAGCAGAGGGCATTCGGGTAGACCCGAAGAAGATTGGGGCAGTCAATAATTGGCCCGACCAGCTTCAGCTACTGAGATTCAGAGCTTCTTGGGGTTAGTCAGTTATTATCGTCGATTTATGGAGGGATTTTCATCTATAGCAGCCCCAATGATCAGGTTGACCTAGAAGGGTGCCCAGTTCAGGTGGTTAGATGAGTCCGAGGAGAGCTTTTAGAAACTTAAGACAGCTCTGACTACGGCACCGATATTAGTTTTGCCCATAGGTTTAGGGCCTTATACAATTTACTGTGATGCTTCCCATATTGGGCTTGGCGCAGTTTTGATGCAGGATGGCAGGGTCATTGCTTATGCTTCGAGGTAGTTGAAGATTCATGAGAAGAACTACCCAGTCCATGATCTAGAGTTGGCAACCATTGTTCATGCTTTGAAGATTTCAAGGCATTACTTATATGGTGTGACGTGTGAGGTGTACACTGATCACAAGAGTCTGCAATACATCAAGCACAAAGAGTTGAACTTGAGGCAGCGGACATGGTTGGAGCTCCTGAAGGATTATGATGTTACTATTTTGTACCACCCAGTGAGAGACAACATAGTGGTGGATGTATTGAGTAGGAAGTCAGCCAGCATGGGTAGTCTTGCTTATATTCCGATCAGCTAGAGACTGCTTGCTTTGGATATTCAGACCTTGGCCAATCAGTTTATGAGGTTGGACATTACTGAGCCTAGCCTAGTCTTAGCTTGCACGATCGCTTTTTATTATTGGAGCACATCCGTGACCGGTAGTTTGACGATCCTTATTTGTGTGTCCTGAGAGACATTGTGCAGCATAGAGGTACCACGAAGGTGACTTTAGTTACGGATGGTGTTTTGAGGTTGCAGGGGCGAGTTTGTGTACCCAATGTCGATGGAATTCGAGAGTTGATCTTAGCGAAGGCTTATAGTTCTCGGTATTCTATTCACCCGGGCACCGCAAAGATGTATCAGGACTTGTGGCAGCATTATTGGTGGCATAGGATGAAGAAAGACATTGTTGCATATGTGGCTCGGTGTTTGAATTGTCAGCAGGTCAAGTATGAGCATCAGAGGCCTGGTGGTGTGTTTCAGAGGATTGATCTTCCCGAGTGGAAGTGGGAGTGAATTACCATGGACTTTGTTACTGGACTTCCGGTGACCCAGAAGAAGTTTGATGCTATTTGGGTCATTGTTGATAGGCTGACCAAGTCAGCATATTTCATTCATGTTGCCACCACCTATTCATCGAACATATTAGCTGAGATGTACATCCGAGAGAATGTTCGCCTTCGTGGTGTGCCGACATCTATCATTTCGGACCGAGGTACACAGTTTACCTAGCACTTTTGAAGAGCAGTTCAGCAGGAGTTAGGAACCCAGGTTCAATTGAGTGCAGCATTCCATCCTCAGATGGATGGTCAGTCCGAGATGACTATTCAGATATTGGAGGATATGCTCCAAGCCTATGTTATTGATTTTGGAGGCTCTTGGGACCAGTTTCTACCTTTAGCAGAGTTCGCCTACAACAATAGCTACCAGTCCAGCATTTAGGTGGCTCCTTATGAGGCGTTGTATGGTAGGAAATGTTGGTCTCCAGTCGGATGGTTTGAGCCGAGAGAGGCTCAGTTATTGGGTACAGATTTAGTCCAGGAGGCCATAGATAAGGTCAAGATCATTCAGGACAGGCTTTGTTCAGCACAGTCGCAGAAAAAGAGTTATGCGGATCGCAGGGTTTGAGATGTAGCTTTCATGGTTGGCGAGCGAGTATTTCTCCGTGTATCGCCTATGAAGGGTGTGACGATATTTGTGAAGAAGGGCGAGCTTAGCCTTAGGTTCATTGGCCCATTTGAGATTCTTGATCATGTGGGAAAGGTGAATTATAGACTTGCCTTTCCACCTAGCGTGCCAGCCATGCATCCAGTGTTTCATGTGTCTATGCTTCGGAGGTATCACGACGATCCTACCCACGTGTTAGATTTTAGCACTGTCCAGTTAGACAAGGATCTGCCCTACGAGGAGGAGCCGGTAGCCATTCTAGACTGGCAGGTTCGATAGCTGAGGTCGAAGAGTTTTCCTTCAGTGCGTGTTCAGTGGAGAGGTCAGCCTCCTCAGGCATCGACCTGGGAGTCCAAGTCTGATATGTGGAGTTGTTACCCTCATCTATTTCCTGACTCAGGTACTTCTTCCTTTTGTCCATTCGAGGACGAACGGTTATTTTAGATGTGGAGAATGGACGACCCAAAGGGTCATCAACGTATTTCTCCCCTTTTCCACACTTCTGAGGCCTTGGAAACCTCACTTTTAGTTGCCTCGATTGCATGCGCAATCTGGGCGTGAAGCCGGAAAGTTTTTATGTTAAAATATGTGAATTCTCTAAAAAAAAGAATTAAAGAACTATGATATTAATATTGATATAGTTGACATTGGTCAACATTTTGGGTAAACGGGCCCGAACCCATGATGTGACGGTCCCGGGAGGTTCGTAGAAAAATATAGGAATCGGGCATGTTCCAGGAGTCGAAATCCAAGGTCCAGAACCCGAGTAAAAGAATTTTTCTGTTAAATTATTATCTGAAATTATTAAGGAATAATGGAAATAAAAATGAGTTATAAAATATAGTTATCGGGATCGTATTTTAGTTCTGATGCCCCGTATAGGTCTTAAATATGAGTTAAGCACTTTCTGTGAAATTTGGTCGAAATCAGACGTCGTTTGACGTGTTTCGGACCTAAATATGTGAAGTTGGAAGTTTATGAACTTGAAATGAAAAATGATGATTTTGAGGTTTGATTCCTTGAATTTGATGTTATTTTAGCGATTTGATCGCTCGAGTAAGTTCGTATGATGTTAAGTGTGCATATTTAGGTTGGGGCCCCGAGGGTTCGGGTGAGTTTCGGATAGGCGTCGGAGTATTTTGGACTTAGAAAATCTGGTATTTTTGTTGTTTGGTGGTATCTGGTACATTGCCCTATGCGATTGCATAAGAGCCTCCGCGATTACATAGAGTAAATTTCAAGTTGCCCCATTTGTTCTATGCGATCGCAATAATCCCAATGCGATCGCGTAGCTTTGTCCACTCCTTCAATGCGATTGCAGTCCTTACCCCCGCGATCGCATAGCTTTAATCTGAGCAGCCCCATTTTTCCTTTATGCGATCGCAGCTCCTCCCATGCGATCGTAGTGACCAGTTTTCTCTTACTCTATGCGATCGCATCCCTTGCTCCACGATCGCATAGAGCAATTTCATCTAGTAGTTTTAAAGACCCAAAAACAAAACACTTACGGGTTTTCATCCCATTTCTCAAACTCTCTCTTCTCCAACAGCACATAGGCGATTTTTAGAGCTTTTCTACACCAAATTTCCTTGGGTAAGTATTATTTAACTCATTTTCTTCATTTTTCCATCAAAATCTCTTGAATTCCTAAACCTAAAACATGTAATTTAGGGTGTAAATAGGGGATTTTGGGTAGAACTAGGGCTTTGGGAATTTTGGGTGATTCAACCTCAATTTAGGATCGAATTTTAAAACAAATTACATATTTGAACTCGTGGGGTTATGGGTGATTGGGTTTTGGTCCGAGCCTTGTGTTTGGACCATGTGGGTCCAATATCGAATTTTGGTATTTTTGGAATACTGATAGGAATTTCATTTCTAGGCTATGGGGTTATGTTTTTGAGCTCTTATTGATACTATTGAACTAAATTGTGCCTAGATATCATTGTTTCAGAGTCGGATTCTAAAGGGAAGGTGATTTTAGATCCTTGATTGCTTTTTTCGGACCGAGGTAAGTATTTGTTCTAACTTTGGCTTGAGGAATTAGGAATAGGGTATTATTTGCTACTTGCTAAATGTGGAGTACGGTGTATAGGCATGATGACGATTATCTATGCACTGGAGTCTAGTATGATCGTGAGTCTTGTATGTGTTGGATTCAGATTTAATGATATATCTTTCTTGCTTGGGTGGATAAACAAAATATATTGTGATTTGTTTGGCTTTTGGAGCATTGGCTCGGACTAGAAATTATTATTCGAGGAATAGGTGAATAAAAGTGGAACGTGTAGCGATTAGTCCTTGCCAGGACATAAGTATTTATTATGTTATCCCTTGCGGGGATGATTGAATTGTTAATTGTATTCCCTTGCCGGGATTTCCTTCTAATTGTTGTTACTCCCCTCGCACTTGAGTTGCGGTCGTTGTTTAAGCGAGTTCTTGGTATTAAATATTGAGGATAGGGTTGCACGCCGCAACGGTGTTGATGAATTGATTATTGAGGATCGGGTTGCATGCCGCTATGGAGATATCTATTGAGGATCAAGTTGCGAGCCGCAACGGAGTATTGACTATAGTGTATTGTTTTTCGTATGGAGAGACTTTCTGTGTTTTCCTTATCAGTTGTTATTGTTCAGCTTCATTTCTTTACCGTTAATTCCTATATATATAGACTGTAGTAACTCACAGCATGCCCCCTTTTTTTACTGCTTAAATTAGTGTATTTTCCTATTATTGCAAATATATCAGTACATGTTATTTATGGTAGGTCCTGTCTAGCCTCGTCACTACCTCGCCAGGGTTAGGTTAGGCACTTACCAGCATATGGAGTCAGTTGTGCTGATGCTATACTCTGTGCATTTCTTTTGCACAAATCTGGACGCAACTTTCGGACGCAGTAGTATTAGATCGGGAGCAGACCTTCAGCCCAGGGACTCTTGAGGTAGCCTTGTTAACGTCCGCATGCCCGGAGTCTCTTCCCTCTTTATTCAGTTTGTTAATTCTTGTATTGAATAGACTATTATGATTTCTTTTAGACGGATGTATTTTGTAAATCTTAGAATGTTCGTGAGCTAGTGACGCTAGATTTTGGGTAGAGATATATCTTAAACATCCGCATTTTGTTTTCATTTTATTAAACTTAAAAGTCTTCCACACTTGTTTAATTGATTTCCATTTATCTATATTGTTGAGATTTATCATAGGACGTTTAAAGTTTGGCTGGCCTAGCTCCGTTAGTAGGCTCCATCACGACTCCCGATGGTGGAAAATCTGGGCCGTGACATGATATTAAACATATATATCTAAGCCTTAGTTCTCTATGGGATTCGAATTCAGAATTTTAGACCGGATTATATTTGCAGCGACCACTTATGCTTTTTTGGACTAGAGTTGGGTGTGACCTTATAACTTTGTCAAGCTAGCTTTTACAGTCTCTTCTTTTGTAGATTTTGTAACTACTGGTAGTTCTTGATATAAATCACATCCCAAATCATTAATTTTCCACTAAACGGTTCATTAGTATCCAATATATCTCTAGAATTCGGGGCAATTATTTTAATTGTTTAACACTTAGCCATAAGTGCTTCATCCCATATTATTAATTTTGCTTTCCTTATAAATTTAACACTGTTGCTCTTCTTTGATATATTGGTGATGGTTATTTAAGTTGTTTGAATAGTTATATTAATTCTAAAATGGGTGCCCTCGTAATAAAATCGTTGTTGGTATACCACTTGCTATTATTGCTAATTGTGTCATGTCTCTTGATATGATATTTGCAAGTACTGCATGACGTAGAAATATTATTTTGATTCCGCTGGAGGCATCTACAAAGAACAATCTCGTTATAGCAGTGTTGACTCTTTATAATATAGTCTTAACAACTTTTTCATATTTAGGATTTAGTTTTGATTGTGCTTCCTCATACACTTGTATAATATTTTAATTCTTAATAATATACTAACATTTTTACTTCATGTTCTATCGCCCTTTTATAGAATAAATTTATGTACCCTAAGATTTGTTTTATAACTTGAATAAGAATTTTACTTATATGATAAATTTAAAAAAATAATTGAATGGGTTCTCTTGCTAAATAATTAATTAAAGGATTTAATTATGTACTTTTAACACAAAAACCCATTTATTCTATGTTGATTCAGATCTTAATATTAGTTCATTTGTTGTTTTGAATAGTTAATATTAATTATAATTTTATCCACTATAAATTTTATTTTCAAAGAGTAAAAGATTGATATGACATTTCACTTTTAGATCTTTTTGTTTGTAAATTTATTAGTGGTATTGATTCTTACCAACCATTATTTTCTTTCTTTCTCACACATTTATATTCTTAAATATTTTCTTAGTTGTTTAATAATAAGGTATTTTATAATATTATACCAACAATTAATTCAATAAAAATTATTTGAGTAGAAAAATATTTCAAATATAATATAAAAATATATTATCGTGGAGATTTTTTTTCTCAATTTCAAATCTTTGTATAGTCCGTTTAAAATTACTTTTATTTATTTTTTTGGTATTGAATATTATGGAGTGGTAATGTATTGGCAATACGGAAGATTCTTATGAAATTAATTTTATTAAGCCTTCCTAAATATTTTTAATAAGAATTTATTAGATAATTTTTTTTAATTTTAAAATATCAAATATTAAAAATTAACATAAATGGTATTGTAGTCTAAAAAATAAGTTATTACATGTATGTTCTCTTCCTATGAGTTCTTTAACTTTGCTCTTGTTATATGCTAAAAATAGTATGCATATGTCTTTCCAAGAGAAAAACTACAGGAGGTAACTTTCAATCTTTAGAAGCATGTTGTTTCACCGTCCATCTTTTAACACCCAAATCACTCCAACATCGATATATTCTTCTATACTCTCGTATAATAGCTTTTTTTGTTCATCTTTTATCACTCTCGGGTTTTTCTCTAAACTTAGCCCGTGGAACTACTTTGAGTTTCTTTCTCTCTCAATTCATCTCGTCAGAGTCACTAACAATATTGCTTAAAACCCACTCATTAACTTGTAGAGCTTAATGTATCTCCCTCTACTATATGCATGTTCCTATTGAACTTTCTTTTTTCCTACTTTATAATTTTATAATAAAAATATGAAAAATAAAATAGGAAAATATTCTCAAAATTTTTTATATAAATCCTATAACCCGATCACACGTGCGAGTGGGTATAGAGGGCATGCTTGACCCCCATTGATCATGTAAAGGTGTCCAAAGGATAATGATATGGGTCACTCCACTCGTAATCTTTTAGATTTTAGGTACATAAAAATGTTTTCCAACTAAATAAATTTCTTAAAGTTTCTACGCCTGTCACGAACATAGATCCAACTAGTCGTGATGACACCTAATCCAACCCCACTAGGGAAGCCAATGAACAACTATCCAATTTCAATGAACTTTAATAAAATAATTAAGTGAAATAAAAAATATGTGTCTTATACATTTCCCAAGGAATGATAGTACAAATCATGAGTGTCTAGATTTAGAATTTACAAAACTGCTATGAAATAAAATACATCATATGTTTGAAATATACATGAACAGATCTTTCATAAGTCTAGAGATATCATGAACAAAAGGCAGCTATAACTGGAACACGGGTACATCTTCAAATCCAGCTCCCGTCGAGCACATATCAACATCCAACATTCGCATGCAAGGTGCAGAAGTGGAGTATGAGTACAACTGACTCTATGTACTCAATAAGTAACAAACCTAACCTTAGGTTGAAAGTAGTGACGAGCTGGAAAAAAGGTCGCAGTCCAACACCAATAGCCAACAACAATTCATAACAGCATAATAATAATGGTACAAGAATCATACTCAAATATAAGATGCTCATCTCATTTACAGTTCCTGAAAAGTAGGCATACTTTTCAAGTATATCAGTAAAATCCAATTCTTTTACAGAAATTACCAAACTATAAGTAGGTTTATATAATTGTGATTTTCCCCCAAAACTATTCAACAATAAATAAGATGTTTCATTTTTTAGATAGCATGAGGAAAGTACATCTCTATGCCTACATGTCACTATGCATGTGATCATGAATATCATCAAAATCGGGTAGCAGAAAGAAATACATTTCTATGCATGTATCTCAAGCACGCATGTCAAATGCAATGTATCTCAGTGATAAACTCATGTACTCGCACTCTCAGAGTACTCAATCTCACTGTCTCATATTTTTCACTCATCGTGCTCAATCACTCGACATGCTTAGTCACTCAGTACTGTATATGGCCAATCTAATATCAACTGACAGTCAGTCACTCAGTACTTTATAAGGCAAATCCAGCCTAGAGGGAGATTCATCCCAAATATAAATGATTCGGGCAAGATCCCTACCTAGGGAAGATCCATCCCTCAATATAAATCAAATGTGCTAATCCACTTCGATGCTCATACTTTACCTGCTGACAATTCAAACACCGAGCTACGTACGCAACAATGTCCTTCTTCATCCTCATCCATGAATTATGTTGCTGCAAGTCTTAATACATATTATCGCTACTTGGATGAATATAATATCGGGAATTATGGGCATCCTCTAGAATCAACTCACGATGTCCATCCACATTAGGCACACAAACTCGACCTTACATCCTCAAAACTCCATCATCTCCAACTGTGACTTGCTTGGCACCTTCGTGTTGCACTGTGTCTCTAAGGAAAAGTAATTGAGGATCATCATACTATCAATCTCTGATACGCTCAAATAATGAAGAATGAGCGACTATTCAGATTTTGGAGGATATGCTCACGAAACATCCAACCTCACGAACTGATTGGCTAAATCCTGAACATCCAAAGCAAACAGTCTCTTACCGAATGGAATATATGCAAGGTTTCCCATACTGGCTGACTTCCTACTCAAAGCTCGGCCACCACATTGACCTTCCCGGGATGATACAAGATAGTGATATCATAGTCTTTCAATATCTCCAACCGTCTTATATGCCTCAAATTGAGCTCCTTCTTCTTGAACAAGTATTGCAAACTCTTGTGATTTGTGAACACCTCACACGAGACGCCATATAAATAATTCCTACAAATTATTAGCACGTGAAAAATGGTTGCTAGCTCCAAATCATGAACTGGATAATTCTTCTCGTGAATCTTTAACTATCGCGAAGCATATGCAATAACCTTGCCATTGTGTATTAACATCGTACCAAGTCTAATACGAGATACATCACAATATATTGTATATGGACCTGAACCTGTAAGCAATACCAACATTGGCGCCATAGTTAAAGCTGTCTTGAGCTTCTAAAAGATCGCCTCACACTCATCTGACCACCTGAACTGGGCACTTTTCACGGTCAACCTGGTCATCAGGGCTGCTATAAATGAAAACCCCTCCATAAATAGACAGTAATAACTCACCAAATCCAAGAAACTCCGGATCTCTGTAGCTGATGTGGGTCTAAGCCAATCCTTGATTGCCTCAATCTTCGTAGGATCCACATGAATACCCTCGCTGATACAACGTGACCCATGAATACTACTGAACTCAACCAAAACTCACATTTCAAAAACTTAGCATACAACTAGTTGTCTCTCAGAGTCTAAAAAATTACTAGAAGGTGTTGTTGATGCTCCTCTTGGACACGAAAGTAGATCAAGATATCATCAATGAAAACAATCACAAAGGAATCCGGATAGGGCTTGAACACTCGGTTCATCAAGTCCATAAATGCAGGGCATTTGTCAACACAAATGACATCACTAGAAACTCATAATACCCGTATCGAGTGCGAAAATTTCTCTTAGGGACATCGGATGCCCTAATCCTCAACTCATAGTAGCCAGATCTCAAATCAATCTTCGAAAATACATTGACACCCTGAAGCTGATCAAACAAATCATCAATCCTCGGCAATGGATACTCTTTCTTGATGGCAACTTTGTTCAACTGTCGGTAATCTATGCACATCCTCATTGACCCATCCTTTTTCTTAACAAACAACGCTGGCATACCCCAATGCGATATACTAGATCTAATAAAGCCCTTATCAAGCAAGTCTTGCAACTGTTCTTTTAATTACTTCAACTCTAGCGGGGCAATACGATATGGCGGAATAGAAATAGGCTGAGTTTCCAAAGTCAAATAAATGCAAAAGTCAATATCCATGTCAGGTGGCATCCCCGGAGGGTCTGCAGGAAATACCTATAGAAACTCCCGAACAATTGGTATAGAATCCATCGAAAGAATATCAGCACTAGAATCACGAACATAAGCCAAACATCTCTTCGCGACCATACGCCGAGCCTTTATATAAGAGAAAACCCTACTGGTAGAATGACCAGGAGTCCCTCTCCACTCTAATCGAGGAAACCCCAATGCTAAGGTCAAGATCTTGGCGCGACAACCCAATATGGCATGATAAACTGACAGCCAGTCCATCCCTAAAATGACATTGAAATCCAACATATCGAGAAGTAAAAAATCTACGCTAGTCTCAAGATCCCCAATTACCACACACAAATTATAAACACAATCTACAATAATAGAATCACCCACCGGTGTAGACACATATAGAGGAGCACTCAAATAATCATGAGACGCAAACAAATATGTAGCAAAATAAGATGACACATAGGAGTATGTAGATCATGTATCAAATAGAACTGAATCATCTTTACTACAAACCAGAACAGTACATGTGCTAACAGCATCGGAAGATTTAGCCTCAAGCCTGGATGGGAAAGCATAACATCGGGAATAGGCCCCACCACTCTATACTACATCCCTAGGATGACCTTATGTTGACTGGCCTCCACCTCTAGCGGTCTGACCTCCACCTATAACTACGTGACCCCTACATCTAGCTGGCTGAGCGGGCGGTGGAACACCTAGTTCCGAAACCATGGCACGAGAACCCTGATGCTGAGAATCGCTCGAGGCTTGAGGGAAAAATCTAGCAATATGCCTTGTATCTCCACAAGTATGATAGCACTTCGACTACTGAGACTACTGACCCTAAAACTGATCCTGACAGCCTGAATAACCACCCTGAAAACTCTGGAGCGGAGGTGCACTGATGGGAGTTGGTAGTGCATTGTAGGGTAGCTAATTAGAATACTACATATAAGAATCACGACCACCTGGAGAACCCTGAGAGGCCTGAAGTGCTAAATGAAACGGCCTAGGATGATGGCCTATACCAAAAGAATATCTGCCCCCAGACGAGGCACCACTGAACCTACCAAAATGGCGAGGCTTCTTGTCATACCCCTGACTACCCCCTGAGCTAAAACCATATCAACTCGCCTGGCCACATTGGCCGCATCCTGAAAAGATATCTCGCTCCCGGTCGCCTTAGCCATCTGCAATCTAATAGGTTGAGCGAGTCCCTCAATAAATCTCCTCACCCTCTCTCTCTCTCTCTCTCTCTCTCTCTCTCTCTCTCTCTCTCTCTCTCTCTCTCTCTCCCGGTGGGGAGTATAAGAAGAGCATAACAAGCCATATAAATAAACCCCCGTCTCGTATTGTGTGACGGTCATAGAAACCTATTGAAGACGCTTGAACTGCCTACGGTACTCCTCTCTCTGAGTGACAAGAAGGAACTTCTCGAGAAATAGTCGCGAAAATTGATCCCAAGTCAAAGAAAGCGACTGAGCTGGTCTGGCCAAACAATACTCCCTTTACAATTTCTTGGCGGAACCTGACAGACGAAAAGCAGCAAAGTCGGCCTCATTGGTCTCCACTATCCCCATGTTTTGTAGAACCTCATGACAACTGTCCAAATAGTCCTAAGGATCTTCTAAAGAAGTTCCGTCGTAGGTAGTAGTGAAAATCTTGGAGAACCTGCCCAATCTCCACAAAGCATTTGAACACATAGATGATCCATCACCAGTTTGAGCTACAACACTTGGTAGAACTACCCCAACTGGCTGAGTTGCTAGAGTCTGAAGCTGGGGAGCCATCTGCTCTAGAGTGCGGGTAGCGGGAGTCTGTGCTCCTCCCATAACCCGATAGACGGTTGGGGCTACATGAAGTATGCCTGCCTGAGTGACACTCTCCGTTAGTCCCACTAGATGGACTAGAGCATCCTGGAGTACCGGAGTAGCGATGAACCCCTCTAGAACCTGAGTTGAGCCCGCTGGAACAATCTTGGCCAGAACCTCATCATCAAACTCTACATGAGGCTCCACCACTGGTGTTGGTGCTCTGGGCTGAGCCTTGCCCCTGGCTCGGTCTCATCCTCTACCCCTCGTAGGAGCTGTTGCTGGGGGCTCGGGCTGCTGATCAGCTGATGAAGCGGTACGTGTTCTCGCCATCTGCGAAAGAACATAGTAGAAGTTTAATTAGCATTGTCACACCTCCTTTTGGCGCTACCGCGTATAAACGTAAATGGTGCCACTGTTTACTACTACACCCCGAGAAGGGACATAATAATAATTAGTGAAGGAGTTTTTCCACTTAAAGGACAGTCGGAACGGGATCAATTTATTTAATTTTTCAGAGTCGCTACTTGGGAAAATAATGGTGTCCCAAGTCACCGATTTAATCCCGAACCGAAGAAATTTATGACTCTGTAATACAGTCTGCGAAACTAGAAACCTGGATAAGGAATTCTGTTAACCCGGGAGAAGGTGTTAGGCACTCCCGGATTCCGTGGTTCTAGCACGGTCGCTCAACTGCAATTTTTGCTTTTATCTGATTTCTTTATATATTTTAACTATGTATTTTTAATGCTTCGCTTTTAATTTTAGAAGAATTACAACGTCACGAAAACACATTTTGAGTCACACCGCAACAAGTACGCCTGTGACTTTAATGTATTTCAGTTTCGCCGAGAGTGAGATTTGGGTCACATAAATGCGCACCTGTGATTAGGAAGCTATTATTATTAACTAACGCGCCTAAAGTAATTTCGCGTTTGTACTTTGCGAGGGCCATGAAATTTGCTAAATGGCACGCCTCGAAATCTAAGGTTCAATTCATAATAGAAGAGGGCCATGGACTTAGGGATTTTATTTGTCATGGCACGCCTCAATTTCTTTCAACTGCCTACATCACACCCCCTTGAATGCAGCCCTTCCTCGGACCCCATGAATAGCGGATGCTTCGTGCACCGCGCTGCCTTTTTTTTTGCTCTAAAAATTGTTATATCCCATTGGTTCTATTTCTACAATAAATTCTTCAACTTTTAGCTGGTTATTTGATTATCAACTACATTGAAGCAACAGATAATATTTTAAAAAAAAATACTACTTTTACAAGAAACTACTGCAATATAAACCCTTTTTAATTCATAAAAAATAATAGACCAGCAGCCAAGAAAACAAGCCAAAAAATAACCAAAATATTGAACTTTTTAACTGGAAAGTAATTATCAACAACATTGAAACAACAAAGAATAAAAATAAAGATACTATTTTTAGATGAATTTAAAACTCGTACAATTGAAATATTCAATATCTCAATCAAAGATTATCACTTTATAAGCTTTTAACAAACCCTTTTAGTTCATAATAAAATACTGGACCTCCAAAATTAAAAAATTAAAAAATTGGAGATTGTTTACATACCTCTTTCGTAAAGGAGTCTTCCAGTATTACAATCAAAGATTTTGAATCCTTCCTTTGTTCCAATTGCAAAACAACTTACCAAATCTGTTTTGAAGCTCGAATGAAGGACAAATGATTCGAACAAAACCTCACCCCGGACAACGACGACCTCAATCCTCAGCTCGACCCCGTTTGCGAACCCAAAACTAGAAAATGACGATGAAACTCGATCGAACCTCGCTAGTTTTGTATAGCAGAAACGTTGAAGGTCGACTAGACAAGGAAGCTGGCAGGTTAGAGGTTGACGAGTTGGTCGTTTGGTTTGAGCTAGCGGACTGGTTCGCTGGAGCAGTGACAGGCGTCGATGGCCGACTTATTGATGTAACTGGTTTCTGGTCTTGGACTGGGAGCTGGTATGGGTGTTGCTGGTTTTTCAGGCAGGTTTTAGTGGCCGTGAGGGAGATGGAATTCACGATGGCTGGATGTGGATGTTGGTGCGTGTAGTTTCCGACGGAGATGAAACTGTGTGTGTGAGTGGTGAGGAGCGGCGAGGCTGATTTTTTGTTGAAGAAGAAGGAAAGATCGGTAATTGCCTTTGGTCTCGGTTCAAGCAGCAGCTCCTCAGGTGGGAGGGTCTGCTTCTCTCCGTTGTGTTTTTTGCGTACTGCTCCTTCATGAAAATGAAGAAGAACAGTCCTCTCCCCTTGCTCCTCTTTGAAAAGTCCCGCCCGTGTATATCCCCCCAGATGAAGTGAAAACCTTATCCTTTTAAAAACCTGAGTTCCTCCCTCCTCTCTATTTTTATATTAATATTGTTTCCTTATTGTATTATTTTCTTAACATTTGAAATCAGCAGCCAAAAAATTCTTTTTCCCCCATCATTCACGTGATTCCCTCATATGCCTTTTGTTCTATTTTAAAAATTAGTCCATGTTATTTTGTCTTTTTTTTCTTTTGTTTTTTTTTCTTTCTTTTTGTCATTTTCCTTTTGTCTTTTTCTTTTTTTGTTTTTTATTCTTTTTTCATTTTTTAATCATTCTCCCATCCCTCCCCCTTAGTGTAGTGTCGGGTTATTACGGGCTATGTCCGAAAATTATAAAATCGGGTAGTTTGAACCCGAATATTATTCTTCGCCCGGAACCGAGAATGGCGTTATTTAATTAATCCTAGGTAACCAAAATAACTATAAGACTAATAATTAAAACAAAGTTATTTTTTTTTATATTTTTCTTTCAAAATTAAAGTAACTACAAAATGTTAATGCAACTATTTTTATTATTTTCGTTTTTATAAAAAGATAAAAATATAAAGTAATATTTTTGTATTTTTCAAGTTTAAAAATGATTACGAAACGTTAATAAAACTATATTTTTTGTTATTTTTTATCTTAAGGTAGAAATAAAGTAAAAGAGTCAAAATTAGCTAAAATAGCTATATTATGCCTAAACTAAATATTTTATGCTAAAAATATAAAAAATCTCGGGGAGGGTAAAAAATCACGTGTTTACAGCTGCCCCTCTTTGACTGAAAACACAAAGAGTTTTCAGACAAAGAACGACTAGACAAGTGTTTTTTGACCCGACCCTTATTCGGAGGGACTAAACTAAACGAAGAGGAATGTGACCGAGCCCTTGTATCTGAGCTGCCTACATATCCTTGGCTATAAAGGAATCAGGCCACGTGTAGTTCGAAAGTGAGTGAGGAAATGGAGTAACCGAGGTGGAGAGCCAGTTGAGGTGTCGTTCCGTCGAGGTTCTGTTCCATCGAAGTTCCGGTCCGTGGTCCTGCTATTACATCAAAAATCAAAACATGAGAAAGACTAACTAAGCCTATCAGCTACTAGTTACAAAATTCATATCTATAAGTCTTCCGAAGCTTGATCTTGAGTATTGGTTGGTGCTTCATGCGGACTCTAAATTTGAACCTTGATACTTGCTAGTTGTAGGTACTAGTTCAATCTTCTTCAGCTTTCTGGATCAGGACCAGACTTGTAGTTCTTGTGTCATTGACCATGTCTTGGACAACTTTCATCAGCTTCTGCATTTTGGATTGGCTTCTTACCCTTTTTTCATTGTGACTAACTTCTGTTGATCATCTCGGACTGTTGACTCGCATTCTGGTCGCAAGCTTCTTTTGTTGCTAACTTGCATTGCACTCCAAAGTGAATTCCCTGACTTGTGATCTTCGAGCTATTCTCCTTCGAAGTTTGAATCTATCTTTTCTGATCCTTGTCACCCTCCTTCTGATTCATGCTGAGGATTTCCGTTACACTCTGTCACTTTTCGATTGTTCGCTATCCTTATCAAATCTTGGAAACTGAGACGCCGTTCTGCTTTTCTGGCGGGCTTCTGACTTTAACGGCAAACTTTAATCATAAATTGCCATTCCGTTCTTCAGGCGGGCACCTGACTTCAACAACAAACTTCGAAAATAATTTGCCACTCCATTCTTCAAGTGGGCACTTGATTACCAAAATTTGAAATGTATAGATCGAATGATTACCATCTCAGGAGAAAGATTCATCGGACTGAGATTTTGATGTCTTAGGAGAAAGATTCATCAGACTAACACTTTGACGCTAGGAGACAATTCATCGGACTAGGTCTAAATCATTGTGATCTCAGGAGAAAGATTCATCAGACTGAGATTTTGATGCCTTAGGAGAAAGATTCATCAGACTAAGATTTTGACGCTAGGAGATAATTCCTCAGACTAGGTCTAAATTGTTGTGATCTCAGGAGAAAGATTCATCGGACTGAGATTTTGATATCTTAGGAGAAAGATTCATCGACTAAGATTTTGATGTCTTAGGAGAAAGATTCATCAGACTAAGATTTTGACGCTAGGAGATAATTCCTCAGACTAGGTCTAAATTGATGCCTTACTTGAAATCTTCCAATTGTTGCTTCCTTCTTCTTGTTGGTTTCATCTAAAACCTCTAATTGTTGTTTTTCACTTCCTATTAAATTATCTTTAACTATAACTTCAAAAACTAAATCGCCACTCCATTCTTCGGGCGGGCTCCCTGACTTCAACTACAACTCCAAACTAAATCGCCACTCCATTCTTCAGGCGGGCTCCCTGACTTCAACTACAACTCCAAACTAAATCGCCACTCCATTCTTCAGGCGGGCTCCCCGACTTCAACTATAACTCAACATAAATCGCCACTCCGTTCTTCAGGCGGGCTCCCCGACTTCAACTATAACTTCAAAACTAAATCGCCACTCCATTCTTCAGGCGGGCTCCCTGACTTCAACTATAACTTCAAAATAAAATCGCCACTCCATTCTTCAGGCGGGCTCCCTGACTTCAACTATAACTTCAAAATAAATCGCCACTCCATTCTTCAGGCGGGCTCCCTGACTTCAACTACGACTCACTAATTTCATCCCATCCTTATCGCCTTCCTTTGTTTCTTGTACCATTTTCTTCTTCCTGCATCGTCTCTTGGGCCATCCTTTCTTCTGAATTACCTTGTTTCGGAATTGCTTTCCTCCTGGGTCATGTTATTTTCTCTTGACTGCCGGGGATATCTTTGAATTGATTACTTACCTGCTGGGGATAATGCTGCTGGGGAAATCTCCTTTATTTCCTCCTTTTCTACTTCCTTCAAAACCTATCTCCCGAAATCGCTGGGGATTGAAATGTCATCAGCTGGGGATTACCCTGTCCGGGGATCCCTTTTCCTTCTTCCTCTTTCCAAACCTCCTTCAGGGCTCGTGCTTCGCTCCCTTGAAAAACTTGTAGGATATAATGTTGTCGGGGAAATCTCGAAATTAGTGTTTCATTTTTCCGAGAACTGCTGGGGGTGATACCAGCCTCTTGCCTTTCTGAATGCAAGCTTCCTCGTTTTGTCCTGTCTGCTGGGGGTATAATTTCCTCTATCACAGCTTGTTGTTTTCTTTCTTTCAAAACTACTGGGGATAATTGGGTTCAAATATCATTTCCTTGCGTTATCTGGCTTCTTTCCCCAACCGGGTATTTGGTTTCGAGAAAATTTTCGCAACGGGAGAAAATTTTCTGCCCCAGTTTAAGAATCTTCTTCGTGGCATGCTTTTCTGTCAACAACCCCTCTTTTTCCTGTTTCAAATCAAAGAAAAATTAGTTAGTTTTAAAATGTGGTGGCTGGTTGTGGTGCTCCTGTTGGGGATGGTTCTCCTCCTCTTTCCCTGCTCTGCGTTTCATTGTCAGACCCTGCCGGGGATGTTATCATTTGATGATATTCATGCTGGGGATAGTTTTCTCCTTTCTTGCTTCCCCGCCTTCCTTGACGACTCTTTATTCGCGAACCTTTCCACGTGGTTTTCCACCGACCACCCGAATTCCTATAATAGTGACCCTTCGTGAAGACCTTGCATGTTTTACTGGTGAACCATTTTCTTTATTCACCCTTGTCACTGAAAATACCTTTCTGCTGGGGATATCTCCCCTTCTTTGGCGGCATATCTAAGGAATGGACATTTCTCGACCTTTGAGTCTCATTGGCCTTGGCCTCGAGGTCATTAACCTTCATTGAGATATCCTTTTCACACCGATCCACCCCTTTGTCGATTTCCTATTGCTGGGGAATATCCTTCTGGACACCGGCTTTGCGCTTAATCCCTCCTCACTTATACCACTTGGGTGTACCAATCAAATTCCGTCTTGCATAATTGGAAAGCTGATGGAAAATTTTGAAGTCATTTCTTACAAACAGACTCTATTGGGGAATTTTTTATGAAAGGAGAAAGATAAAAGGAAACAGAATAAAAGACAAAAAACGAGGATGACTCTCTAAAAAGAAAAATTATAAAATAACCCTATCAAACGTGGATACCAACTCTAATGGACATGACATGCACATATAGCCTACCATCCGTCGTTAAACCGCCTTTTGTAATCTTCTCCTGGGGCTTTCCTATCTCATTTCCAACCTTCGTTCGACTTGTAGTGCCCGGGGGGTTTTCACTACCAAGCCTCTCTCATTTCGGTTTTCTCTCAGCTTTCATCGCCTTATGGTGCCTGTGAAGGTTTTCACCGCTAAGACTCTCTCATTTGTGTTACTTTTCCGCTGGGGATTGGGGGTGCTACTGCTAAGATTCTCTCATATTTCTTCTGCTGCAGATCCGAGTCTTTTCCGATGGGAATCAGAGTGTTATGTTCTGATAAGACTTCTCTCATTTGCCTGACTTGGCCTTTTTTAAAGATTGGTCAAAAGGTCTTTCTTTGGACCGTAATGTGGATTTGGATAAGGCTAGAAAGAAATGGTATTAAAGGCTCGAAACAAAACAAAATGGGTTCAAAATTACAACCTTCGGAGTCTACATCTTCCTTTATAAACACAACTTTTATTGCCCCAGTTTCTTGCTTGGGGATTTTTTGATTTTGATTTACACTATGACCGAGTTGTGAAGCGCCTACGTATCCTCTTTGAGGAATCAGGTCAAACGTAGTTCCCAATTCCTTTTTTCAAGTTTCTTTTTTTTCATACATTTTCTTTTTCTTTTCTTTATCTCTTTTTGTTGTTTTCTTTTTCTTTACTTTTTCTTTATCCCTTTCTTCTTCTGCCTTTCAAACTTGTGTTTCTAGTCTTTGCAACTAATTCCAAAGGAGGGGTATGAAAGAATTTAAAATAAGGTTCAAAGGGTTGACGATGGATAAAGTGTTTAGATAGCAGAACAAAATGCCTTCGTCATTCCAATCTTCAAAACATGCCAAGTGTAAACAACACGATTAACATTCGTCATATCTTTAAAGCACAGTTGGACAACACTCTCATTATTGTGAATGACCCCACTTCGATTTGGCCATCTTGCCTTTAACTGTTTCCTTTTTAGTTGCCCCGGTTTCACATGACTCGGGATCCAAATAATCTCAAATTGTTTTTATTTCCTTTAAATGACCCGATCGTCTTCCAATTGCTTCATGATTAACTTTTAGAATTAAGCCACAATTATGTGCGCGCATGTCGTGTCACTAGATTCGGCGTTTGAACACAAGACAAACCTAAAGGGTAAAAAGAACTAAACAAATAAAAATGACCGGAAGTAACAAAAGACCGAAAGTTTCATTAAACTAATGACGAAATGGTTCAATGACGAAACAAGCAAAACAAACTAGAGTACAACCCTGAAACAAAACTGGGCAAGACCAAAGCAAACTGCTAGGACAAAAGAGTTTGACCACAAGATAACCCTGAAAATAACTCGGACAACAGAAATGACAACAAAACAAACCACCAAAGCTCCATCTAGCTGACCAAAAGATGGAATGTCTTCCCAATTACCAGGCACAACATTTTAGCCACTAAGTTCTGCATCAATATTGCTGAGGCTTCCATCTGCTTCAACATTTTTAGCTTCAGTCAATATACCCCCCAGAGTGTGCATCATGGTGTGCAGGTGAAGGACTCTGTGCAATATTCTGGATGTCACTGTCTTGGATCAAAATAAGGTTTTCCCGGATCTTGTGTTTCCGGTTCACCACAAACCAACCACCTCAATTTTCTCAACAATTCAAAACAAAATATGTTAGAAATGGACTCAGTCAGTCCTTATTATTATCAACATTTTTCACTCTTTTTTTTTCTTTTTCTTTTTCGATTTTTTTTCTTTTTAGTGGTGGTCGAATCTTATATAGATTGCCTACGTATCATGACCCCGCATGAATCAGACCGTGCGTAGTTCGTGCAAATTAATGCAAGAAATAAAGAGATGTTTATTTGATTTTTTTTTCTTTTTGAAGAAAAATTGTAAAAGCCGACTCCAACTACAAACTTGTGTAGGAGATTTCTACAAGAATAAGAAATTTTTTGGTGTCAATTATGACTATTTCTACAAAATTGGCCACATAATGGCTTAATTGACAAAATGACTATTTTTGCAAAATTTAATTTAAAAAGATAAACTTGAAATTTTTTTTTATCCTGTGGCTCATGGGGCATCGTTCGGCATCACCATAAACCAACACAAGACTATTTTTCATAAATTGGCCATGTAATGGCTTATTTAAACAGAGTGGCTCTTTTTGCAAAATTTTATTTAAGAAGATGCAAATTCAAAAAATTTTATCCTGGGGCATATGGGGCATCGTTCAGCACCGACACAGGCCAACACAAGACTGGGGAAGTTAAAATGCAAAAATGTGGCTATTTCAGCAAAACTCCGGCCATGTAATGGCTTATTTGATAAAGTGGTTATTTTTGTAAAGTTGAGTGATGACTCAAAACTTGATTTTGCGGATACAACCTTTCGACATTTCCGCGAGGGAATATTTCAAGGCTATGCCCGCAAATTATTTAAAATGACTCAAAGTGGCTATTCTTGCAATAACGGCCTTCCGGCGTCCTTTTGAAGGGCATTCGGCTTATTTTAAGCAAGAATAGCATCACCCGACTTATTTATAATAATAACAAAATAAAAAATTTGACATTTTTTGGTTATTTTTGCAAAAGGGGTGTGAACCCGGACTTGATTTTGTGGCTATGGCCTTGCAACATTTCCACAAGGAATATTTCAAGGCTGTGCCCGCAAATTATTAAAAATGACTCAAAGTGGCTATTTTTGCAAAAACAACCTTCCGGCGTCCTTTCGGAACATTCGGCTATTTTCAAAAACGGCATCACTTTGATTTTATTGAAAACTAAAACTTTGACATTTTTTTTTTAAATTTTTTGAAGGGGTGGTTGGACCCGATGAGGGTTGCCTACGTATCCCACCTAATGGCGAGAATCAAACCTGCGTAGTTCGGTCAGATTAATTGACCAATTATTTCAACAAAATTATTCCACCTATTTTCAAACTTTCTTTTCAAGCAATTCGTTAATATTTCGATATTTTTCTATTCTAAAATTTTCTCTCTTTTTGTTTTCAGAAATTTAGCCAATCAGCATAATAGGACAAATAAATGCAACATATAATATGCTCGGTCTTTGATTACCGGGTCACCTGTCCTAGACGGACCCAACCCCTGTGTTGAGTCCCCTAAGTCAAATGCAACGTGATGCAAATAAACGTTTCCTACTAGGGATCCGGTATGCAGTTATGTTATTCTAAGCTCAAAACCTCGGTACATGGTCTAACTGTGTACCCGAGCGGACAGCTCGGATTGAGGAGGGGGCTACGTACCGGGGACCCGCGGGATCGTCCGGCTTTGTAACTTATCCTGCCTCTTTTCTTATTTTGGGGTATTGACACTAACAGAAAAAGGGAGTCTCAACCAGTAAGCACATCCCCCGGAGGTAAGAAGAGAAGGGTTTTCGGCACAGTTATATATACAGTTCACGCAATATCAAAGCGGTAAACATATAGCAATTTGTATATATAGTGCAACTAGTATCAAAGCGGTAGACATGTAGCACATTAATTAAACATGTAATAAAATCGGATATAGACAAAACAACAATTTAACTGAGCTCGAATTCTTAGACCCTGAACCGAAGTTTTTTAATCCCCAGCAGAGTCGCCAGAGCTGTCACACCTCCTTTTGGCGCTACCGCGTATAAACGTAAATGGTGCCACTGTTTACTACTACACCCCGAGAAGGGACATAATAATAATTAGTGAAGGAGTTTTTCCACTTAAAGGACAGTCGGAACGGGATCAATTTATTTAATTTTTCAGAGTCGCCACTTGGGAAAATAATGGTGTCCCAAGTCACCGATTTAATCCCGAACCGAGGAAATTTATGACTCTGTAATACAGTCTGCGAAACTAGAAACCTGGATAAGGAATTCTGTTAACCCGGGAGAAGGTGTTAGGCACTCCCGGATTCCGTGGTTCTAGCACGGTCGCTCAACTGCACTTTTTGCTTTTATCTGATTTCTTTATATATTTTAACTATGTATTTTTAATGCTCCGCTTTTAATTTTAGAAGAATTACAACGTCACGAAAACACATTTCGAGTCACACCGCAACCAGTACGCCTGTGACTTTAATGTATTTCAGTTTCGCCGAGAGTGAGATTTGGGTCACATAAATGCGCACCCGTGATTAGGAAGCTATTATTATTAACTAACGCGCCTAAAGTAATTTCGCGTTTGTACTTTGCGAGGGCCATGAAATTTGCTAAATGGCACGCCTCGAAATCTAAGGTTCAATTCATAATAGAAGAGGGCCATGGACTTAGGGATTTTATTTGTCATGGCACGCCTCAATTTCTTTCAACTGCCTACATCACACCCCCTTGAATGCAGCCCTTCCTCGGACCCCATGAATAGCGGATGCTTCGTGCACCGCGCTGCCTTTTTTTTTGCTCTAAAAATTGTTATATCACATTGGTTCTATTTCTACAATAAATTCTTCAACTTTTAGCTGGTTATTTGATTATCAACTACATTGAAGCAACAGATAATATTTTTAAAAAAAAATACTACTTTTACAAGAAACTACTGCAATATAAACCCTTTTTAATTCATAAAAAATAATAGACCAGCAGCCAAGAAAACAAGCCAAAAAAAAATAACCAAAATATTGAACTTTTTAACTGGAAAGTAATTATCAACAACATTGAAACAACAAAGAATAAAAATAAAGATACTATTTTTAGATGAATTTAAAACTCGTACAATTGAAATATTCAATATCTCAATCAAAGATTATCACTTTATAAGCTTTTAACAAACCCTTTTAGTTCATAATAAAATACTGGACCTCCAAAATTAAAAAATTAAAAAATTGGAGATTGTTTACATACCTCTTTCGTAAAGGAGTCTTCCAGTATTACAATCAAAGATTTTGAATCCTTCATTTGTTCCAATTGCAAAACAACTTAGCAAATCTGTTTTGAAGCTCGAATGAAGGACAAATGATTCGAACAAAACCTCACCCCGGACAACGACGACCTCAATCCTCAGCTCGACCCCGTTTGCGAACCCAAAACTGGAAAATGACGATGAAACTCGATCGAACCTCGCTAGTTTTGTATAGCAGAAACGTTGAAGGTCGACTAGACAAGGAAGCTGGCAGGTTAGAGGTTGACGAGTTGGTCGTTTGGTTTGAGCTAGCGGACTGGTTCGCTGGAGCAGTGACAGGCGTCGATGGCCGACTTATTGATGTAACTGGTTTCTGGTCTTGGACTGGGAGCTGGTATGGGTGTTGCTGGTTTTTCAGGCAGGTTTTAGTGGCCGTGAGGGAGATGGAATTCACGATGGCTGGATGTGGATGTTGGTGCGTGTAGTTTCCGACGGAGATGAAACTGTGTGTGTGAGTGGTGAGGAGCGGCGAGGCTGATTTTTTGTTGAAGAAGAAGGAAAGATCGGTAATTTCCTTTGGTCTCGGTTCAAGCAGCAGCTCCTTAGGTGGGAGGGTCTGCTTCTCTCCGTTGTGTTTTTTGCGTACTGCTCCTTCATGAAAATGAAGAAGAACAGTCCTCTCCCCTTGCTCCTCTTTGAAAAGTCCCGCCCGTGTATATCCCCCCACATGAAGTGAAAACCTTCTCCTTTTAAAAACCTGAGTTCCTCCCTCCTCTCTATTTTTATATTAATATTGTTTCCTTATTGTATTGTTTTCTTAACATTTGAAATCAGCAGCCAAAAAATTCTTTTTCCCCCATCATTCACGTGATTCCCTCATATGCCTTTTGTTCTATTTTAAAAATTAGTCCATGTTATTTTGTCTTTTTTTTCTTTTGTTTTTTTTTCTTTCTTTTTGTCATTTTCCTTTTGTCTTTTTCTTTTTTTGTTTTTTATTCTTTTTTCATTTTTTAATCATTCTCCCATCCCTCCCCCTTAGTGTAGTGTCGGGTTATTACGGGCTATGTCCGAAAATTATAAAATCGGGTAGTTTGAACCCGAATATTATTCTTCGCCCGGAACCGAGAATGGCGTTATTTAATTAATCCTAGGTAACCAAAATAACTATAAGACTAATAATTAAAACAAAGTTATTTTTTTTTATATTTTTCTTTCAAAATTAAAGTAACTACAAAATGTTAATGCAACTATTTTTATTATTTTCGTTTTTATAAAAAGATAAAAATATAAAGTAATATTTTTGTATTTTTCAAGTTTAAAAATGATTACGAAACGTTAATAAAACTATATTTTTTGTTATTTTTTATCTTAAGGTAGAAATAAAGTAAAAGAGTCAAAATTAGCTAAAATAGCTATATTATGCCTAAACTAAATATTTTATGCTAAAAATATAAAAAATCTCGGGGAGGGTAAAAAATCACGTGTTTACAAGCATTGAGAAATCAAATCGCACTACAAGGAAGAATAGATGTGAAGTTATTCCTAAACTCTGTAACTTTTGGGAGATAAGCATAGACGTCTCCATACTGATCCCTCACACTTTACCTAGCTTGTTCGTGAATTGTGAGACCTAGGCAACCTAGTGCTCTGATACCAACTTGTTACGGCGCAGATTTCCCACCGTTAGGATCGTGATGGCGCCTACTCTTGAAAGCTAGGCAAGCCAACAGATACATTTGTAACACATTAATTATTAACCCAAACAGTAATAAATAATAACTAAAGCTAAGCATATATAAAGTGCAGAAGTTTCACAACGGCTCAAAGTTCTAAAATAAGGCTACCCCAATGATCTGGTGTCACAATTTCACGAACATCTAAGATTTCTACAAACAGTTGTTTAAAAAAGTACAACGGTTCTCGAAATGAAAAGAGACAGAAAATATAAAATAGAAAAAAGGGGACTCCAAGGTATGCGAGCGGCAGCAGATCTACGTCGGGTCTCATGTGGACTGAAAGCAGCAACCCGATCTTTACTCATGAGGTCCATCACCGAAATCTGCAAAGAAAGTGCAGAGTGCAATATCAGTATAACCGACCCCATGTACTGGTAAGTGTCGAGTCTAACCTTGGTAAAGTAGTGACGAGGTTAGGATACGACAAACAAAGAGTGTGTGAAATATTTAGAGATTCTACATGGATATTATAGAGGGGTAATTTGACAAAGAGTGTATTACTATAAAGATGGATGCTGATTTTATAGGTAAAAGGTGATTATAGAGAGGTGAAATATAACATAAAAAATTGGTTCCGAAAAAAACTTAACTTTCATAATGAATTATTGTTATCTGAAGTTCTTATTATAGAGCGGGTTTATTATAGAGCGGGTCAATGTTAGACTGTGCAACATTATTCTTCTTCCTTTCCGAATTTCAATCTAAATTTTTTACTAAAACCAATTCTAATCTTTAGCAAACTCACTCAACTGTAAATAAGAACGAATTTCAATTCGGATCTTGAAAGTTCAGAGTTACAATGAAAATAAGGAATTGACCCAGGCCATCACTTTGTTAACATAAGAACGGTGCCTTTGGTGCTTAACAACTTCAATTTCCTTTCCGTACTGCATTTAACTCGCTGTCATAATCCCCAATTCTAATAGCGTATTAAGTTTCAGTGGTGGAATTAGTGTATTCAGTTCGGGTGAAGAGGTTTGAATTTGTGGAAGGAAAGAGAAAAACAGAAAATGGAGAAAATTGGAGCCCAATTTGTTATTTTATACGGTATACAATTGGTAATTACATACATAAGATATGCAATTAAAAAAGAACCTCTATAAAAGTAATAAAACATGTTTGTAATTAAGCATATCTACGTAAAATTTCCTAAATATTAGAGGGTTTTCTTTTTTACTTTTGTGCCACCCCTAAAAACAGCTGACTTATTTTATATCCCCAGGCAAAATTGTATGCAACCAAGATTTTTAAGCTCTCGGGCAAAACTTAAAACTCTAAACAATTAAAAAGTAGTACAACATTCAAAAATTAAACTAATTTGATTATTTCATCCAACACTATTTTGAAGTTAACTTCGAGCCTGTTTGGCCAAGCTTCTGGGAGGTCAAAAGTATTTTTCCACCAAAAATACTTTTTTAAAAAATTTAAGTTGTTTGGTCAATACAAACAAGTATTTTTAGCCAATAACAGAAGCTTATTTTCTGCTTTTGGAAAGAAGCCAAAAATTCTAGTTTCTTCCAAGAAACATAAGCAGAAGTGATAAATTAACTTATTCAAAACAAAATTATCCTCACCATACATTATATTTTTCAAATTATCTCATACTAATTTAAGTTTTTTCTTTTTATTTTTGTTTCTAGTTTTTACCTTTCTTTGTAAATTTGTTTTGTGTAATGTCTTGTAACTGTTCAAATTATCTTCTTTTTTCACACCAAAGTAAATTATCTACATCCTTCTTTGGATTATCAAATCTCTTCCCACAAATAATCATTTATAATTTCTTCTATTATATGCTATTAGTTCCCTAATTTTTAAAACAATTATCAAATTTAATTTGTGAAAATTACCTACAAATAGGTAATAAATTTACAATTATGTCGTTTAATATATCTATATATTATTAAAATAAGAAGAAAAAATATCACACGTTAAGCCAAGTGTAGCCTGAAAATAGGCCACTTGGCAATTTAGGATAAAGTTAGTAAGGTTAGGTAATACTAATTAGTTTCTCTTTTAATTTAAATTTTAAAAAAATAAATAATATATTATGTGTTGTTAATAATTACTTACACTTTTTGAATTGAATTTAAACATACTTAATGTTATAAAATAATAAAAGAACAAGAGCAATATTGCAGAGAAAGATAGAGAGGGGCAATTCTTATTGATATTGGATGATTTACAATGGAATAGAACCCTCTATTTATAGGGAGATGGTGACTTAGCCACCAAGTAATAAACCCTAGAATCACTATAAATATAGGCATTCATCATAAATAGAATTAATTTATAACACTCGCCCTTGAATGTCTATTCAACAGATAATGTGACTCGTTAAAACCTTAACTAAAATAAAACCCAATGGAAAAAAAATTCTAGAAAAGAAAAAGGAGTACACATATTTAATAATACGCCTTTTGGTTACCTCGTTAAAAACCTTGCAAGGAAAACCTAGTGGGACAAAACCTTGACGTCGACAAAGATTTTATATCAGTTTCAATGTATTCTCATAATGACATAACATAGAGATCTGTTCATTCATATATTCAGGTACTAGAATCTCTCATGAGATATTATGAAGTGTTATGTCATGTGATCTTCTAGATCACTTGCCTCCTTTATTATGATCATTTTGATCATTTGCTCACCTTCTTTATCAAGAAGTTTATTTGAAACCGATTGTTTATATGCTTTAAGCTAACCATAGACTTTGTCCTTCTAGTACTTATTATAATATGAGCATTTGCAGTGAGAATATAGTTACTTTCTTTGGGTCAGCAATGCGTCTAGCATGCTTTGTAATAAATTGCACATGAATTATCCTTTTATGAACTTCAAGTTCATATTATTTATTCGAGGATCTCGATGTATAAATGATAATTTATTCCATGTAACTTTTCTCAACTGTTGTATCTTGTCTCCCCCTCATGTTAGAAAAACTAACTTGTTTCCTCAACTTTGAGAATCCATCTTTGTGTGTTATGGTGTTAATCAAAATATACACCGCACATCAATAATAATAAGATGGAATCATTTGGTTTCTGACCCTGAACCACGTGTGAGGGGAGAAAATAATATACTTTCGTATATAACATATATCAAACTGATATATATAAACTTTGTTCTCATAAGCAATAATTTAGCTATTAAGGGAAGGCACTCAATAAATCATTTTGCTAAACCAGCTATGATGTAAACCAACTTATCAAGATGGACTTCTTGAATAGAAAATCTGAATTAAATTAATGAGCAAGTTACCTCGCATATACTGACCAGTTTGCGGGTTAATAATAATTGCACATGTAACCAACTCATAGATGCATCTTATGTGGTATACATGGCAGGTGAATCGGCCCATATTCACCTTTGATATTTCCAGCATTCTTGGGATTCAATCTCAATTTTAGTTGATCTATTAATTAATAAGAACAAAGCACATAAAAGAATTCGTAAAGAACTTTCTAGTTCTTTAATATTTACCTATGTGAATTCTCTTTATTTTTGCACATCATACTTAAATTGATTTGGCTAAATCAATTATGCCAACTGAATAAATTATCAATATTGATAAACTTCAGATTTACACCATAATGTATGCAATTATGAATAAACTCCAAGTTTATTATGATATGGGTTTTTATCTCAATATGCACTTCATTGTGGTATTCTTCGCTTATGTAGTACAAATTGAAGAATAAAGTGGATAACTTTTCACATACATATTACCCCGCTACGAGTTGTAGTAATAGAAGCTATTAAAATGTTTCCTTTATTTATAGTCTCGATATAATTAACCGCTTTCGCGTATATTTTGGAAACTGAATAAGTTTCTTTGAGACTTACTACAGCACAATACCGTATTGATAATCAATTGTGTTTCTCCAAATTAGTAATAATTGGCACTTCTAGAGCTCTCAATTAATTTTGTACTACCATAGATTCATTAACATCCATGTGGTGAATATCACTTTTAAAAGAGAAAGTTACACCATTATGGCCGTGGTCAAAATAATATGCAAGATCTGTTTCTTGCATTACCGTTGTCTTTTAATAATCACAATACCAAAATATTTTGGCGTACAATAGGTACGTGACCAATGACCATTCATGCCATAATAATGACATTATTTATGGTATCATCTCAAACATTCTTCTAGAGATGAGTGTGGTGTAATCACTACCACTAGCACATTTATATTCTTCTAAAAATGAGTATAATATTCATAAATCAGATATTTTCTCATTCACATCATGAATGGACCATAGTCAACTATATGTGCATTATAAAATCACATGTCAAATCGATGACAAATATTTTCACAAAGTGTGGGATTATTTTGAGAATCCTTATTGTTCTCATTACCACAAATGATGACGATTATAATTTCGTCTATTGCCACGTCCACATCCATTGATACATTCACGGTAATAATTTTGTCTTCTTTCAGACTTATCACATACTGTTATCACATTCTCTAAAGCGAATGAGAATGGAGCAAATTCAATGGGACGAGTTTTCAATTCTTTGCCCACAATCATACATGAATTTAATCATGGCAAGGAATGAAAAATTTTACCACTTCAGGTGGTTATAATTTCTTACAAACTCCATTAGAGTTATAATCAAACTTTGTTGTTTTTGCTTGTATTTAAAATCAAAGTATAGAATAAAAGAGAAAAATATGATAAAATACTTACCTTAAATCAAGAATTTAATCATGAAGGAAGTTCGTGGAACTATTAACAAACATTATGCTCAATCCCAAAGCTTCTACTCAATTGATAAGAGTTTCGTGCTGATAACGTGTTATAAAATAATAAAAGAACAAGAGCAATATTGCAGAGAAAGAGAGAGAGAGGGAATTCTTATTAATATTGGATGATTTACAATGGAATAAAACCCTCTATTTATAGGGAAATGGTGGTGACTTAGCCACCAAGTAATAAACCCTATAATTACTCTAAATATAGACATTCACCATAAATAGAATTCTGTTTATAACACTTAACTATTTTTAAACAAAACAAATTATTTTTATATATTTAAAATTATTTCTATTTTACGTTTAATGTCATTTTTCAAGTTTGGCACTCAAAAATGTCATTTTTCAAGTTTGGCACTCAAAATCATCTAGTTACAATTAGCATGGCTATACATAATTTCATTCGACAATATTCTTAAAAACATTACTACAGAGAATTTAAGAAGGATTGTGTGATAGACATAGAGATGATATTGTTGAAAAACTTTATCATGTTATAGTGACTTTAGTCAATTCATGATAGATTATCAATATATAGTAATTTATGAAATGGACTTCTAATTCATATTGAATGATGTATTTTGATGATTCAAATCATCATGTAACAACAAGTAATTATACTAGATAAAGTTAATATGTTTGTTTACTATATGTTTCATATTTTAATTACATTAAATAAATAAAAAGTCTCTTACGATAAATATTTTAGTTTATTTTTATCTAAAAGAATTATAAAACGTTGGTACTATCCTTTTTGGTAATTGGACACTCAAAAGTGCTTTTTAGAAAGATTACCCAAACACAATTTGTTTACTAAATGTTGCATAAATTACTTTTTAAATGAATTGGACAAACACAAACTGTATTTTTTTCAAAAGTACTTTTGAAAAAAGTACTTCGAAAAAAAAAAGCACTTTTCAGAATAAGCAGATTTTGACAGCTTGGCCAAAACAGGCTCTTCGTCATAGATGGGTAGAGTCGAGTCCTTGAAGGATGTGATGGTATTTCACTTCCCAAGCCATATCTAAATGGTTCCCTAAAATAAACAGAACAATAGTTAGACAGTGTACACTAAAACACTCAACAACTCAAGGTTTGCAGCGATATACTTACCGGAATTGGTTGCGTTCAACGACAAGTGAGGCTTGCTCAGTTGGTAAGCACATTCACCTACTACCGTTAGATTTTGGGATCGAGTCACGCTGGAGGGGAAGTGTGGAAACACTATAGATCCTCCTAATTTGGGAGGGGTTGAGAAAAAAAACAATCAAAGGATGGAAAAAACAGAAAGTTGGAAAAAGGAAATATCTGCCTAAATTTGGATGATTGTCCAAAAATTAGAAAGAGGGCCCTTTGTGTTTAAGGAAGATTCCTGTGGTAACCACCCCGACCCTAAACTCAGAAAAAAGTATGAGGGCCACTTGCCTGTAACAACTTTCATCGGGGCTTCCAGTTCAAATCGGACTGAAGTTCCTGTGATATCAACAACACGCCCCTTACAACCTTTAAATGGTCCATCGTAAATCTTCACACTAGCTCCAACTAAAGCATCATGTACTCTTCCACCTCCATGCCCTCTTCCATCTAGAGCACACCAAACATAATTAAACGGAGAACAGCAAAATAAAGATCACAAATGTAACAAACAGCATTTAATATAATAGCCAGATGATCAGATGGACTCCACAGGGGGGAATAAAATTTAAAAAGAAACTTAAAACGTCAAGATAGCACCATTATCAGAAACTTACAGCTCATAGGTGGGCCACCTCTAAAAGATCTTGTCGGAGATTGACGAGCACGTGGTGGAGTTCTGAGATTCGCAAATCTTGATGAGAAGGGGTTACCCTAGAGGAGTTCCATAGCAAGCACAAAATTCAGCCCGCAAGACAATAGTAAAGATAGAATTGCAAGATCAAGAATGAGTTCAAACTTGAAGAAGCAAGAAAATACAGACATACATTTCGATCACCATTCGCCCGCGAGCCACTAATCAACACACAAGATTGAGTTTTGGCACAGATATAACCAGCATGCTCAAGGTGATGGCGATCATAAATAAAAACAATTCCTCTGAAGATGTGTTCTACAGGACCTCGATTTCCCTACAAGTAACAGGAATGGTTATGATGGAAAACAAACACCATGTGTGATCAATGTTAGTAACAAGAAAATCTTTTGAAACGCCAATTACTCACTTTGCAAGGACCCTCAAGAACTATTACCACGTCTTTCACCGCTAACTTGTTCTTAAACCGATCTTGGGCATTCCCTTTCTTCTCAATTTTCCCTCTGATCTCTCTACGTCTAACAAGTGCTACCTCAGGTCTATCAGGTACACCCTTAAGGACCTATAATATCACTCAAATGTGAGCAACACAATTAACAGAATAATTCCAAGCTCAAAATTATATTAGCATTCACCTGGAAGGCTTCATTGTCTACATGTATAATCACGCCAAAACTCTTATTGCTGCACAAAAAGTAATCAATTTAGAAAAGTAGCTATTGGTTCGAAAAGGACTAAACTTTTTAATGTTACTCTTATAACAAGCAAATGCTTACTCTAGTATTACGAGGTCATGGAGCTTATACTCCCCAATACGAGTGAGACCAGATGTTACTTCAGAGCTCTCAACAACATCATCAGCAAATACACGGAGCTGCAGATATTAAAAAAAACATATGGTATATATCAGCATTGTTCTGAAGGACTTCAGATTAGATACTCAAATTACCAGACTTCCTCAACTTACAAGCTCCTTGGTTGTATCGGACACCAATTTTACCACATGCGCCTCAACATGAACAACCATACCGGTTGCACCTTCAGATGAACCAGATATTACTTTCACGTGATTTCCGGGCTCATGGTACTTGCAGAGCATTTTGTCACTAACAGCCAGGGTATCCTGCCAAAGTCAGGAAAAAATGTTGATGAAAAATATAGTACTCACTCCTTCTGAGACACTGGATGAATGAATGACACATATTTAACACGTATTTAACGAAGGGAGAATACTATCCACCTGAAAATCTTTCATACTTGGTCTGATATGAACAGTATTTTCCTCAACTTTCTCAACACATCCTTTCAAGTTCCTGAGATCCCCCTTCGCCACAATAACGCGGTCACCCTTCATAAAATGACCTTTCTTTCTGTTGGCAAACAAAGTAGATAGACTAGCCATATCACCATCCCCACCTTCACCAGATTGGCGAAACTTCTCAAGTTCATCAAAATTTGGTTGTACATTCATGGTGCTGATTGATTTCATTGCTACTGTCTTATATAAGAAACCATCTTTGAACAGCATATCTCCAATACTCTCAAAATAGTCACCTGACTGGTGTCGCTTACGCTCTACAGGTATATTCATTTCTCTGCAGCCAATGAGAAACAAATTTAACAATTTTATAAAGACCTTTGGTTGTGCTCTTGCTGAAACAAGATGCCAAGGAACAATTACCTAGCTTCATCAATATTCATAAAGCGTGGCGGAGGAATAATTGCCTTTTTCTTTTGAACTTCCGTTCCTTCCTACAAAAACAGTATCAACAAAAGCAACGCGGCATATCAACTGGCTCTTAGGACATCAATATTTCTTTTGAACAGGTAAGCAAAAATTTTAGTAATGCTCTACAAAAGGTGTATAAGTCGGCCAGGTACTAACGATCCTTATAGTGAGATTAGGAAGTCTAAAAGTTCTTACAACATTGACATTTAACAATCATGTATCTCAAGAATAGTGAACCTATCAGTCTCTCCAGCCAAATAAAGACCTAGTAATGTCAAAGTACAAGAATCCATCAAGTGAACATACCAACTTGTTAGAGAGAGCCTGTAAGTCAATCCGTGGAATTAATTTTACAGTGACCCTTTGTGTGTCATAATATACATCCACAACCTACAAAGCAGAATCATTGAATGTCAGATGAGACGTCAAACTTACTCATCGAAACACATAATGTGGAGTATTGGATAACCTTCGCAAGGTCTCCCTTGTAAGTTCCCGTCTTCATTCTGACCCAAGTATCCCTTGTAAGATCAACCACTTTGCTTTCAACGGAAAGGACATCAGTCATCTCTTTGATAGGAACTAGTGTCACTTTTTGCGCATATATACTGGGCATACCCTTGCAAGCCTGTAGCAGCCAGCGTACAAGTTATTGGTTATTGTTACTCAACAGACACATTATTTTGTATGGAACATTAATGCTCTAATTTGAGTCAAACAATGCATAACGTATCCTCTTATAATGTACCTCCCTCACGTGGGCTTCTTTGTCTGATTCTATGTATATATAGCCCTGAAGATGATCAAGGGCTACAACTGATCGAATATGCAATTCTGATCCTCTATCAATAGCCTTTTGCATTAGGCAAACAGCAACCTCCCTCTCATGACCAATCTACAAAATACGATGTAGAAATGAATTAGAAGAAGTGTTGAACGTTAAGACAGTGTATCAACACCATACCGCGCATTTCACTATCCAGAGCTTTGGATCCATGACAGATGGCAAGAGAGATTGCTGCTCAACATCTGCTGCTTCTTTATCATACTCCAGTTGAGGTGACCTCACATATATTTTCTGAATGCTTCTCGTAAGCTCCTCAAGGTCTTCTTCTTGGTGACGATATTCACGTCTGGCACCATCCTCATCAGGTATCTCTGCTCCATCAAAATTATATATTAAAAAAAAAAAACTAAGAATCAACACCGATTAAAAAAAAAAGACCATGCAGGGAAAGACAGATATACAAGAATAGGAAAAGTTAAAACTTATTAAAGTAACATTTATTAACTACAATATTTTCTGCGATAAAAAAATATGGGCTCCACAGGAAGAGTACAAAAATGTGTTGTATAGCTTTTTAACCATGCAATGGTTGAACAGAAAGATAAAACTCAACAATAATGGAATGTAAGCAAATTATACATTTTTTCTCAGCCATTTCTATCTTCTACACACAACATGTCAAAATATTGGAATGATAGATAAATTAATTCTACATTTCCTATTGAAAATTAGAAATAGAAACACTTCATTGATACATAAAATTATATTATAATATTAATAATAGTCAAAGGATGAAGGGAATCATACCAGTATATTGACGTTTGTATAGAGAGCGAAAAATGGTGTTCAAGGATAACCCAGATAAACAGCCACATAAAACACCCAAATCCTCCTCTCTTTCCATGTCCACCTCGTCGGCGTAGTCCCGTTGCCGCTTCATAGTGGAATTGGGTCGAATTTGGAGTGTTTTGTGGAGTTATAGGGAGAGAGGTTTCGAAATTCCGTGTAGGTGTGAATGTAGAGTATAGAGGGTTTCTCTTATTCCTTTGTAACAATACAGTCCACAGGCCCGACCAATCCAATTTCGGGCCCATTGAGAAAGCGCTTCAGTCTACTGATACTGAGGAGTTATGTAGATTTATTACGGTAATCAAACCCTAGGTGAGAGATGAGAAGATTTGATTTGGGAGTGAAGAGCGAAATGGTGGAGCGGCTCTACGTTGATGAGAGAGACCTAAAAAGGCGGGGGAAACGTAACTGTTCAATACATGAATTAACAACAGAGATTCAAATCAATCAAAGAAATCCCAGCTGTACCGAGAATCACGTTGATACCAATCCAAACGATGCCCTCCCGATTCTTTCTAAAAAATATCAAAAAACGAAAAGTATCATTGTGATTCTGAAAATTTTAATGTATTGTTTTACATATTGAATGCATATTTTGATATGTTAGGTGTATCTTGTTTTGTAATCAATATCTTGTATCTTGTATATTAATATATGTGCATAACTGAAACTTTTTTAGTATATTAACACATATGGTATAATACATAGTTGAATAACTGAACATAATTGAACAATGTTTCTTTCTCTTACCTTTTTTTGGTTTGTTGCAAGAATTTATTTGTAGAATAAATATACATAGTATAATACCGAGAGGCGGATCCTAGATTTGATGGTTACGGGTGTCAGTCAGGGGCAAGTGTACATTTATCAAAGGGGTGTCGCGCGACACCGCTTCGTAGAATTCTTTAGCTAAATAAACATATTAATACTGTTACGAAGCGGATAAGTAGGAAAAAATGACATCACTTGACATAATTTATCTCTTAGTGTATCAGTTATATGCTTGATTTTGCTCTAAGAGATCAGAGGTTTGAACCTCAACTAGCATGTCTTTTATTTCTTCAAATATTTGAGTGAATCTATGCGGTTAAAAATTGTAATGAAGTAGAATTTAATTCAAGACTTTTTCTAAATTAAGATTCAAACCAATAGGCAAAGTTATTTCTTGTCTAGAAGTATGATAATTAATGTTATTATTTCTATTATTCTATAAATTTTGACACTGCTTGCAAAAATTTCGTGAATGCCTATGGTGCCACTGCTTTTAATGCAAACCCGCCATAGTGAAGAGATTGAACTTGGGTGTACATTTAGTTGGTTTCCATTTTTTATTAATTTGGTTCGGTTCTGTCCATTTGAATTAATTCGGTTCAATTTAAAAGATTGTTTTATGCATAAATAAAAATGTGCTCACGAAATCAAATAGGTTCTGTTCAATTCTGTCTAATTCTCGGGGTTCAAATTCGATTACTATGAATAAAAAATATAAAGAAAAATAAAATTTTAAAATAGGAAATAAACCACTTCGATCTACGATTAATATTATGTCTTTGGTGCATCACTCTAATTTTTAAAATTAATAAAATAACATTAGATGGATAAAAAGAGGAAATGATTAAAATCACATTCAAATACAATGAAGAACTAGAAAAAGAAAAGGAAGCAAATATAGAATTTAAATAAATAATAAAAAAGAGATTGTACAAATAGAGTAAATAACATAGGTGAAGAAATTAAAAGAATTTAAAAAGGGAGCATAAAAGAAAAGGGATGACAGCAAAACAGCTAGAACCACCATAAAGTCTAGATCATGTGCATTTTATGTGGAGTATAGTGCTTTAACCGTGGCACCTGCAGTCATTTTGCACCTTGGGGTGCCATTTGTCATGTATGTTCAATATTTGAGAAAAATACTAGCGCACAATTTTACCCGAGCGACCGGGTGGCGTACTACCCCAAGCCCCTACATAGATCCGCACCTGATAATACTGACATAATGAAGGTATCTTTGCATTTCTGTTAGAATTGTTAAGGAAGTTATATCCGCGAGTATTATACATCTCTTTTTCTTGTTGATGATATTTGTAAATATGGAAGATAAAAATAGATGGTTAATGATTACCAATCTGTCACGACTTGACAAGATACGATAAACAATTGATTAGTGAACTATTCGAATATAACCAACATTCTAATTAATCAGTCAATAGATTCATATAATTTTCTCAAAATTATGGTTTGCTTTTATCATATATAGCTCAACCTGGTAATTTGGTTAGGCCAAATAAATCCAAGTGCAAAGTCATCAGCTGTAATACAATCAGAAAATGTAAATTTTGATAATTAGATGTCATTTGGTTAGGCCGAGTTCCTATCCCAGGGTTACGATGGTTCGTGTTTCCTAATCTTCTTTGCGATGATGTTCTGATGTTAATTGGCCCTATTTTTATTTCCATGTTCTCACTATACATTGAACTTATGTTAGTCTAAAACTTTTGGTACACTAAATGAATTGTTTATTCCAATTAATCCTTGTCGCTTTATCTGTCTCACAGGGCATGCAAATTATCTTACGCCAAGCAAGAAGATTTGGTCATTTTTTTACTTAGTACCTGCCACTTAAAAATCAAAGACCTTCCCGCATGTTGTTCATAGCCTTGAATGAGTAGAAAAACACACACACCGTGAAGCATAAACTAGCTAATATTATATTTTTGTCATAGTCAGCAAATTATAGAAGTTGGTCCGCGAAAATACATGAAATTCTCCTGTGTGCAATAAATTCCGCTGGTTTCACGTGCTTGGACTTGTACACAGTTTAGGGAAAAGAACAAAAATAATTCCAAATAATCAGATGGCGCAACATGATACTACTAACGCCCATCTCCAAATGGTACTCTATTTTTGCATCAAATCCAAATTTGGTGCAACACTGTTCATTACTTTATAATAGAGCAACAAATGAAGTACCATTAGAGTAATTTTACTCTATTTCTTGCACCAAATTTAGATGTGGTGCAAAAAATATAGTACCATTGGAGATGGCCTAACGCGATGCAAAATCTACATTTCCCAGAGGAAAAAAATGACATGCAAATCTATAATCGACCGCTACTACTGTATAGGGTCAAATTTTGCCCATTACGGTAGCAACGACCCACGACTAAGCAATAGTCTAAACGAGGGTACGACCTAAGAATGTCGGGGTGAAAACATGTCTTTAGGTCTCGTCGTCTCCTGGAAAGCGCGTGACCTATCTATGCATTATTTTATTATTTCAATGGAGTTCTCCTGTTATATAAAGGAGGATCCCAATTTTGTAAAGGCATTTGATCTCTTCTAAGACAAGTTTTATCTTTCTCTCTCTCTTGTATCTCTTGCTCTCTTTAATATTCAATCTATCAAAAGCAATAAGAAATATAATACACTTTTCTAGGTCTCATTATCTTCGATTACGATTTACCTTTGATTTATTTTGATTGTATTCACTTGCAAAGTAATTGTTATCTTTCAAGTCAAATAATTTGTCACCGTCTGTGGGGATTTCGGCAATTGAAATCATAGTTTACACCTAGAATATCAAAAATAAACCACCATCCTTCACATCCTACTAAAATCGAAAAAACGGCAGAAAATGACGCAAGAATGAAAGCAATAGTAGGCGTCACAACCAACCTCATAAGCCTCTCAACGAGGTCGGTAGAGAAAACATCTTGAGCACAACACCCGGTAGCGCACATGAGGGAGAGATCTCACCCTCTTCATCTGAAGATTTGACAATCTTGCACGGAAAGGGAGCTTCCACATCTGTAGTCAAATAAACACCACCCCCGGTGGTCAAGAAACTACTGGAAGAGTGGCTGATGAACACCCTAGGCAGCTCGAAAAATCACCCCAAAGCAACATTAAGAACCCGTCAACGACAGACATCACTACCACCAGTGAACCCGATATTGTACAAATAAATAACATCCACACCATTGACCAAACCAGCGATGGCACACTCGCAGTCATCCTTACAAAGATGAAGGAAATGGTGAAATGAAAACAAGGCACTGCAGGATCAAATGAAAGAGCATCAGGAAAGAGTAGACAAAATTCCTGGCGATCCAAAGATACTACCGAAGCGCGACGTGGGAAAATTCATCGAAATCCCGTATAGAGAAGAGGTTGCCCCTCACCCGATCCTGAAAACCTTTAAGCTGCCACCTTACTTAAGGATATATAACGGGACGACGGATCCCGAAGATCGCCTCATCCACTATGTGACCGTTGTGAAGGGTACAATATGTTAAAGGAACAAGTACCATCCGTACTGCTGAAAAAGTACGGAAAAACATTAACGGGGGGGAGCGTTAATATGGTACTCACAGCTGCTAGCCAGAAAGATATCCATATTCGAAGAAATGGCGGACAAGTTCGCCACCTTCAACACAGGAGCAAAGAAATTAGAGGTCAGGGTCAACGATATCTTCGCCGTCAGACAAACCGCAGGCGAGGGACACAAGGACTTCCTGGCCAGATTCAACAGAGTAAGGATAGCCTACCAAACGTATCGGAAGGCATGGCGGTCGCAGCTTTCCAAAACGGGCTGAGCAGAGATGGTTCGAGGGCGACCAAAAAGCTATTGAGCCGACTCATGAAGTATCCTCCCACCACATGGGAGGAGGTCCATAACGCCTACTGTGCCGAGGTACGAGCAGATGAGGATGACCTTAACGGACCAACCCAGCGGCTAATGATGATACGGTCAGAAGCAAAGAGGGATCGACGCAGCTATAGGCGGCGAGAATAGCCCTCGCGCTTCAACAAAGAAAGGCATCAGCCTTACATCAGATCCTCGCATCCACCACTGCCAAGACACACAGAAGCACTACAGCGACATGTCGCCCCACTCCATAATGAAAGAGGTATGCCCCTTTTATTATCTATACATAACTTTTGCGTGTATCTCTTAGAAATAGTGTACCAACTAGAGAAGCTGGGCACCAAGGTACAATGGCCGCAGAAAATCAAACCAGACCCCGCCACGAGGAAGTCGAACATCCTGCGTGAGTTCCACCAGGAACGAGGACACAAGATCGAAGATTGCATAGGACTACGACAACAGGAGGTAGTCAGAATGCTGAACCAAGGATACTTGAGGGAGCTGCTCAGCGATAAGGGAAAGACCAACTTCGTACGAGGGCGGGAACAACCTCAAGGGCCGCCAAAGGCACCTTCGCCATCACGCACCATCAACATGATCGTTGAAGGAGGCGAAGATTCCACAATCAACCACGTGAAGTTCACCACCTCGCACAAACTGAAACGAACAATCGCCTACGAACGGTATGACGACTTCGAAGAGAGTATTACCTTTGATAAGTCTGATGCCGACGGTTTCTTTTCCTCATTATGATGCTTTGATCATAACTTTACGTATTGCTGACACTGATGTTAACAAAATCACGGTTGATGACGGAAGCGGCCTGTATTATCCATCCAAGAGTATCGCGCAAATGAGGCTCGAAGATAGGATAATACTCGGTTGCATAACACTGACAGGTTTTAACAATGCAGTGGAACGAACCTCTGGAGAGGTATCATTGTCGATTTTAGCAGGAAGAATTACACTGGAAACTATTTTCCACATCATGAACCAAGAAATAGCCTACAACGCCATCATAGGACGCCCGTGGATACACTACATCTGATCGGTCCCCCCTCCCCCAAGCTTCTATAAAGTGATCAAGTTCCCCACCCCTTGGGGGGTATTTAGCATTCGGGAGCGAGCTGCGCACCATGCAAGAATGCTACAGAATCGATCAAGACTGCTCACACACCAAATAGTTCAAAGGATAAAGTGCGGAAGCATAGCAATCAGCCGTGTCGGGGACTAAGGTCAACCCGACAACGGAAGAAATCAAAGATCCGGACATTGTAGAAGCCTGCAAAGAAACGATCGAGGATCTCGACCCAGTATAATTGGACAGCACCGACCATACAAAGAAAGCCTACATCGAACACAACCTCTGTGACCCGAGTAAATACCACGAATTTCTAACTAACCACGTGGATTTGTTTGCTTTTTCTCATTCAAATATGTCAGGGATACCAAAAAACATTGCCACCCACAAGCTGAACGTCGACCCACTATATCCACCCATGCGGTAAGTTAGAAACAAGTTTAGTGACGCAATCAACGAGGCCGTCAGCGAAGAGGTAGATGAGTTACTGGTCAACAGTTCCATAAAGGAGTCAAAATATCCCCAATGGGTCGCCAATGTCATCATGGTCAAAATGAAAAATGGGAAATGGAGGATGTGCATAGATTACACTTATCTTAACAAGGCATGCCCGAAGGACTGATTCCCATTACCTCACATCGACCAGTTGATCGGCGCCACAACAGGACGTGAACTTCTAAGCTTCTTAGATGCCTACTCCGGCTACAACCAAATTATGATGGCCAAGGAGGACAAAGAGAAGACAACTTTCATCACCCACCAAGGAACATATTGCTACAAGGTGATGCCATTCAGACTCAAAAATGCAGGGGCGATGTATCAAAGACTGGTTACCAGAATGTTCAAGAAACAGCTTGGCAAGACCATGGAGGTCTATATTGACGATATGCTGGTGAAGTCGGCAAACAAAGAAGACCACCTCGACCATCTGAAAGAATCCTTCGAGATACTACGATAGTATGGGATTAAGTTGAACCCACAAAAGTGCGCCTTCGTCGTAGCCTCAAAAAACTTCTTGGGCTTCCTCGTATCACAACGAGGTAACTCGGATTAGATCAAGGCAATAGATGCAATACCTGAGACCTTGAATAACAAAAAAATAGGTACAAAAGCTGACAAGTCGAATAGCCACCCTATCCAGGTTCATCTCGCAATCCTCCGACAGGTGCCATAAATCTTTTTACATATTAAGAAAAGATCACGGACTACAATGGAACGAGGTTAAAAGCATATTTGTCTTTGCAACATTGCTAGTTAAAGCGAACCCTGGCGAACCTTTGCTAGTATACCTGGCAGTGTCTGAAGTCAATGTCAGCGCACCCCTGGTCTGTGAAAACAAAGGTACGCAGTCTCCTGTTTACTATATCGGCAAAACCCTAGTGGACGCCAAAATACGGTATCCATACCACGAGAAGTTGGCCCTGGCACTAGCCGTAGCTTCACGAAAGCTTAGACCCTACTTTCAGTGTCACCCCATAAAAGTTATAACGACCTTCCCCGTGAGAAGCATCCTATTCAAGCCCGAGTTGTCGGGCAGACTCGCCAGATGGCCCATAGAGCTCAGCGAGCATGACATATCTTATCACCCAAGAAATTCCATCAAGTCGCAGGTACTTGTAGATTTTGTCGCTGGTTTTAGTATAGAGATTCTACTGGAAGCAAAACTGGAGGTCATCCATGCCTCTCCTAGTACCAACCTCTGGACCCTCTACAATGATGGCGCTGCCAATGCCTCGGGATCGGGACTGGGACTCGTTCTCGAGGTCCATACAGGCAAAATAATTCATCAGTCCATATGATGCCCCGAGCCGACTAACAATGAGGCCGAGTACTAGGTTGTGATTGCAGGTATGAGATTAGCCATCAAATACGGAGCTCGACGACTCATCCTCCATTGCGATTCCCAACTCATGGTGAACCAGGTCACCGGGACTTACCAAATCAAGGAACAGAGACTGCAAAAATATCAATCATAAGTTCACAAGTTGATGCATGTGCTCAACGAGTGTCGCCTAGAACAAATCCCTAGGTCACAGAATATCGAAGCAGACGTCCTAGAAAAATTGGCCGCAGCCACCAAAAACATCAACAGGATAAATATAGTCACCCTCCTCCATTAAGTCATTGATCACACTGAGGTACTCTCTTTAAATCTAACTTGGAACTAGCGCACCCGGTTTATATCCTATCTGCAGAACGGGACACTCAAACTCAACAAAAAAGAAGCCAAAAAGATCTGCATACAAGCCGCCCGATACAACCTAATAAATCACGATCTCTACAAAAGAACATTTGGCAGACCCCTCGCTATGTGCCTGGGGCCGCACCAAACAAGGCAAGTACTCGAAGAGGTACACAAGAGCCACTATGGTGCACATACCGGTAATCGTGCTATCGTCTGTTGCATCATTCGAGCCAGATACTACTGGCCCACTATGAGAAACAAGGCAGTAGAGTATGTTCGCAGATGTGAATAGTTTCATAAGTATGCCCCCATGATACACCAATCGGGAGAGCCCCTCCACTCAGTAACATCACATTGGCCCTTCATCAAAAGGGGAATGGACATAATCAGTCCCTTACCAGCTGTCACTCCTCCTTTTTCGATATAGGTTTTACTATACCCCGGGAAGGGATATAATAAAGAAGGAGTTTTTAAACTTAAAGGACAATCGAAGCGGGATTCATTTTATTTAAGATTCAGAGTCGCCACTTAGGAGATTTATGGTGTTCCAAGTCACCGGTTTGAATCCTGAATCGAGGAAAGGGTTTGACTCTATTTAACAGTCGCGAACCAGAAATCCGGGTAAGGAATTCTGTTTACCCGGGAGAATGTGTTAGGCAATCCCGAGTTCTGTGGTTCTAGCACGGTCGCTCAACTGCTATATTTGGCTAAAATATTTGATTTTGATATATGTTAAACCTACAATGCAATTTTAAAGTTATTAACTGCTTTTGTCAATTATTATTTTATTTAAGAAAGCGAACGTCGTTTAAGAATATGTTTTCAGATTACGTCACATGAAATGCACCCGGATCCTCGACGCATTCTTATTCAACGTTTTCAAATTTGGATTTGAGTCACATAAAATACACACCTGTATTAAGAAGGTAAGATTATTAAAAATCACGCCTAAAGCAACTAACGTGTTGTTGTCTTTTGGGAAGGTTGTAAACTTTGCTAAACGGCTAGTCCCAAATTTCTAAATATTTTTTAATTAAGTAATTAATGAGGGCCCAACGATTGTATATTTTATTTGGCGAGGCTCATCTCGTTTTTATTATTAAAGGATAAACTAAAGCAACTAAATTTTCTATTTTTGTTTGTCTATAAAGGTCAATTAATTCACGAATATAAATTCAGATCTCGAATTCAAGTCCGAATTCAAACAACGGGATATAACCCTTTAGCTTGAACCTGCTACTTAATTCAAAGCTCAATTTCATATTCATGAGTTAATTTTCCGTATTTCTAATTATTTATTTTAACCACTATCATATTTTGACTTTTAATCTTTATTCAAGCTTCACCAATGTTTTTTGGTCCTATAGTAAATTTTGGGACTTTGAGAAATAGGCCCAGTTTTGTGGCCTCAATAGTTCTAGCCGGCAAACTCAAATATATCAATCAAAGAAAAATAAAATGTCTAATCATAAAAATGTCCCACAACGCCAGAATTTGAAATAACTATAATAACAAAATGAGTGATCAAAGTGCAGTATTGGCTATTCCAAATTTTAAATCAGAGATTGATTTGTTCTTTTTAAAAAAAAAGGAATTTAAGCTAACAGTATTGTTGAAACATTATTATCACTCATGACTACTCACAAATCGTATTTCTGTCACTCAATCAAATATCAGTGTTTTCACTTGTTGATACTGATTTTGGCATATAACTTTGATTATACTTCTAATTGATCACTAGGAAGAACTGATGATATTAATGAAATGGAACCTCTAATAAATCACCTGTTCAAAACGAACTACAACCTTTAAAATCATACCAGAGGTAATAGCTAATTCCAAATCTCAATTCAAGCACATTATTCTAAATAAACTCTCCTATCTTCACCAGTAAAAGCGAATAAAAACAGAAGAAACCAATGAAGGTTCAAAGAGTAATTTTCCAGTTCAGTTGTCCAACAGTTACTACAATTTTACACAGTCCATATAAAAGTCCTAGTTACAGAGTCCACGGCTTTATTAAAACATTTGAAGTAAGTATCGAATGAATCAATGAACAAATAATACTAAGGTCTAATTATCTTAATGAACAGCAACATGGAATTCAAACATGCATATATATTTCATCACTTAAACTTCAGAATAAACCTCACAACTTGAGCTTGATAGTATACCTGGAAATAGGACAGAAAAGGAAGAGAAAGGATCAGCAGCAAACAATTCTTACAGTAGTGATTGATAGTAATCAACAGCAATTCCAGATTTAACTCAAACAACCCAGAAACTTTGAAACTTTCATCAAACGACTCAAACCAAAGCCAGCTTAAACAGATCCTCACTCGATTGAAATCAAACCAACAGACTTTCAGAATTCATGCTGCCAAACCTCAAACTAAAGGATGTGATTTAATCAACTAGAAATTGAACTTATCTTCAAGTTCCAATGTAACAGTAACTTTTTTTTTTCTCTTGATTTTTGATTGTTTTTGGATTTTTGAAATGAATTCATTTAGAATAGGAGATTGTGATCTGAAATTTTAAATTTCAGAATTGAGCTTGACAGATTTCTTTCGGGGGGGGGGGGGGGAGGGGGAAATCTTGGGATGCCAAACTTGTCAAACAAGTAAGGAAAGGCCCCTTTTATAAGCAAAATGAAATGCACATTCAGATTTTCTTTATTTTCAATTTAACCCCTCTTTTATTTTCATTTCTACCCTCATATTTCTAACTTGTTGCACAAGTAAGTGCAATTATTTATCTAAAATCTACAATAAAGTCCACTCTAGAAGGTTCTATCCACTTACAATCTCTATTCTACCCCTGCTTCATTTCAATATTTTCCATTTCTAATGAACCTGCCATTTTCCTAAGCCCAAATTACCCCTGAGGTACCCTGAAATTACTACCCAACTACAGCCCTTTTACCCTAGTTGAACTTCTAACAGCTATAACCAATTCCAATTAGCAAAGTGAGAAAATACTAGAAACTAAAATCAATGAAACCAAGCATACATTTAAATAGTGTTTGAACAGAACTAATACTAATTATCAAAAGACAGGTTTAAGCCAAATAAAATTAATCACAATAGCGTGAATTAAACAGAATCCAAAATTAAGGACTTGAACGAAACTAATCTAGTCAGTGTATCAAATCAGAACCTAGGATAAAAGATCGACAAAAAGGAATTAATCATGAACTAACTAGTAATCAATGACCAATTTACGAATTAAACACTAACCTATTACGAATTAAGCAAATCCTAATATAAGCATGCCCAATTTATGTTTAGACTACCCAAACCTATAGATACATTAACGAATTAACCTACAACTAATTTTCTGCAAAATCAAATGCTGAATACCAGAAAACAAAACAAAAGAAAAGGAAAAGCAAAGAAAAGTGACAAAAGCGGAAACAAATCAATTAAAGAAAATGAAGATGAAAGAAATATCTTGCCACAAGACTGTCAACCCTTCGAAAACTCCGATTTGATTTGAAATAAGTATTAGCTATGTGTTCTCAACGAGAAAAAACAATCAAAACCCATTTCCAATCCAATCGCTTAAAGAAAAACTAGAAATCCTAGACGGGTTTCTTTTCATCTTGCTTTTAGATTCACAACGGGCCGATTTGGAGAGGATTTAAGGAAAAGCAATGGTGGAATGGGGATGAGTGAGAGCTAATAACTGCAAGAGCGATATTTGAGTGGCTTCAAGCTCCGCCGTCGGTCGAAAATGGTAATGGATCAAGAGGCGGCGTTTAGGGCTACACTGATTTGAGCTCTTGGGTGGGATTTGAGAGGTAAAATCTTCACATATTCATGTTGAGGGAGGGAAACGAATGTTGAGGCAAGATTTTGGCGGGGTTTGGGCATCAGGCGCCACTGTACGGTGGTTTTTGGTGTCAGCAGACGGGATGAATGTGGCTAGAGACGGGGGTGTTACAGTGAGGAAGGGACGTATGTTTAGGGTTAATGTTTTATTATATTTTTAGTTAAATGACATATATCCTCTGGATCGTTGGATCAAGGCAGTGAAAGGCTCAGATGTAACGACATAAAACGGTGTCATTTTGGTTGAAGGGGACCGGATCGGGTAGGGGTGATATTGGGCCTAGGCGGGTGTGTTCTATTTTGGGCTAAAATAATTTTGTTTGGTCTTTGGGCTAGCATAGCCCAATCTGGTCGGCCTTCTTTTCCCTTAATTTTCCGTTTTATTCACCTTGTTTCTAATTTTATTTCTTTTATTTATTTTGATTTTATGTTTCATTTTGTACTTTTTGTATTTTGTATTTTTCTGATTTTGTAAAAACTAAAACAAAACCCTAATTAAACTATATAACTCCTAAAATTATTTAAAAAACAATTATCATTTAAAATTGCCTTGGAACTATTTTTGTGAATTTCTTTAACTTTTGTTCTAAAAGAAATCATTACCTAATTAATACAAAAATGAAAAATAAAAATCCTAAATGCAAAATGCATATTTTTTATTTTTATATGACTTAACATGCACAAATAACATGCAAACAATTAACACAAAATTCACAAAAATTTTAAAATAAGGAAAAATCTTTTGTTTGAATTTTATGGGAATAACTCATATATAGGGCAAAAATCACGTGCTCACACCAGTAGGCGAGGGAAGGTACGTTTTCTGTTAGTTTTAACTGACTATTTCTTCAAGTGAGTGGAAGCAGGTGCGTACGCCCAAATACGTGAACAACAAGTCATCGCCTTCATATGGAAAAATATCATATGCCATTTCGGTATTCCCAAAGAAATTAGCTGCAACAACGGCCCCCAATTCATCGGCAAAAAGTTAACGGAGTTCTTTGACAAATGGCACATCAAACGAATACTCTCCACGCCATACCACCCCACCGCCAACGGCCAGGCAGAATCCTCCAATAAAACAATATTGAACATACTAAAGAAGAAACTCGACTAAAGAAGAAACTCGAAGAAGCAAAAGGGCTCTGGCACGAACTACTACCAGAAGTACTATGGGCATATCGAACCTCACCCAAATCCAACACAGGAGAAACACCGTACTCACTGGTCTATGGAACCGACGCGGTCATACCAATCGAAATCGTAGAACTGAGCCTAAGATATTCACATACCAACAGAGCAAACAACAACGTAAATAGGCTTCAAGACCTCGACGAAGCCGAGGAATGAAGGTATATGGCCCACATAAGAATAACGGCTCAAAAGCAACTGGTCGAAAGGTATTACAACAAAAAAGCCAAAATACGACCACTCAAAGTGGGCGACTACGTCCTCAAAGCCAAAACTTTGGCATCAAAAGACCCGAGCGAAGGGAAACTAGGCACCAATTGGAAACAATGGAAGGAAAAACACTCCAAAACAACTGGAACGTTGCCCACGTCAAGTATTTCCATTTTTGAAGGGTGTCTCCCGAGTCGTACTCTTTTTTCCTTACCCGAGTTTTGTCCCAATTGGGTTTTCTTGGAGAAGTTTTTAACGAGGCGGCGTAGGGGACACCCAGGGGCATATGGAGACATGTTTATCATATTAGCCACTCGACGTACTCTCCAAGCCGATATAATGAAGGGACTAGCCTAGTTGAATCTCCATTATGTAAGCGGCTAAGGCCACTATCTCCATTATGTAAGCGGTTAAGGACACCTTCTCCATTATGTAGTAGCTAAGGCCAACATCTCCATTATGTAAGCGGCTAAGGCCACCTTCTCCATTATGTAGCGGCTAAGGCCACCATCTCCATTATGTAAGCGGCTAAGGACACCTTCTCCATCATGTAGCGACTAAGGCCACCACCTACATTGCAAAAATGGCCAAAGGCCATCGCCAGTGAACGTCGACCCAGCTCGACGACGATGGATAACACTTCAACGACATATAAAGTTACATCATACCGGCTAAGGCCAACGTACGAGAACATTGAACCAGCTTGACGATGACGGATAACACTTCAACGATAGTTGAAATTACATCGTACCAGCTAAGGCTAACGTAAGAGAACATCAACCTAGCTCGACGACGACGGATAACACTTCAACAACAGTTGAATTTACATCCTACCGGCTAAGGCCAACGTAAGAGAACGTCGACCCAACTCGACGACGATGGATAACGCTTCAACAATAGTTGAAGTTACATCCTATGGGCCAAAGGCCATCGCCAGTGAACGTCGACCCAGCTCGACGACGACAGATAATACTTCAACGATAGTTGAAGTTACATCTTAATGGCAAAGGCCATCGCCAGTAAACGTCGACCCCGCTCGACGATAATGGATAACACTTCAACAATATTTGAAGTTACATCCTACGGGCCAAAGGCCATCGCTAGTGAACATCGACCCATCTCGACGACGACGGAGATAACACTTCAATGAAAGTTGAAGTTACATCCTAGTGGCCAAAGTCCATTGCCAGTAAATGTCGACCCGCTCGATGATGATGGATAAAACTTCAATGACAGTTGAAGTTACATCCTATCGGCTAAGGCCATCGCCATCGAAGCGCCGGCCAAGCTCGACGATGACAAACAACGTTTAACCAACGAACAATGCAAAAAGAATAGGAACAGAAGTATGGCCCTTTCACTATGACAAAAATTATATACATTTAGTCCCGCGAAGGGCCCCCATTACATTACAAAAAAAGGAGGCAAAACTTATACAAGTCTTAAGGAGCCTCACCATTTCTATCATAGACATCCGCCTGCTCTCCTTCTCGACCATCGCCACCAGGGCGATAAGCTTCATTAAACCAAGGGTCAGACTCAAGCCGGTTAACATCCTCCCAAGCGTAGCTCTCTCGATCAGGGGAGTCGGAGCCGTACCCGCAAGCTATACGAGCAGCACGAGCCTCGCGCCACTTCTCCTGAACTTCCTCCTCAGAGGCACATTCCACAACGAGAAGTTTTTTATATACGTCCAATTTGGCCTCTTCATATACCCATATCTCGTGCGCATCTCGAGCCACGTCCCCAGGCTGTGGCGGGGAAGCACACTTGAGAACGTCGACCTCAGTCACCTTAGCTTCGAGTTTGGCTGTCAAAGCTGCCAACCTACAATGCAGATCGACAACATCCGCCGCTACCCCACGGCTAAGCTCTAACTCCTCCTCCCTCAATTTGAGGAGTGATTCCAGCTTGCTATTACGAGACACAGCCTTCATCAACCCCTCTTCCGTTTTCTCCAACTCCGCTGCCCTGCGGCTCAGTTGCGCCTCATTCTGTTTGAGACCTTCCCGGAACACCCAAAATTTTTGATCTTGTTGGAAAAGGTCCGCCACCGCATGATGCTTGGAGCGATACCGTTTGTACTTCTTCACTATTTTATCAAAAATGGTCTCTCTCTTCTCCTCACGACGCCTCCTCCCAACTTCCAAAACCAGGGTCTAAAAATATATACACACATACATGTGAGTTAGTACGCATCAAAATCAACTTCACGACACACGGAATAACAAACAAGTTACATGTAATACCATACCAGTGACCCTTCGAGACAAATCTGAATCACTGATAGCGCTAAGCATCGCGCGCTCGGGGGCAGCACACAGTAGAGTCTTCTTCAGCGCTCGTTGTGCTGTAACAGTTGTAAGCCCCTGGAATCATGATGCGGCGGCCAGATCTGTCTACTATCATCTCCACGCGTGCAGGATTTTCTACCACCTCATCCACATTCCCGTGCGGCCTCAATAGTCGCTCCCCTAGCAACGCTACCAACAAGAGGTGAAGATCCACCCTCGGCAAAACGAGCCGAGATAGTACCAACATTAGCACTTATCTGGTTGGCCGGCCTCCCCAAAGGCGTCGTCGGCCATGAAGACGGGTCTAGTTGTTTGCCGGGGCGCGTCACTCCTTTCATCCCCAATCGCCACCGCCTTACCCGTTACGAGCCTCCGCCTTTTTCTCTCCTCAGGCTCTTTACCCTCGGAAGGCTCGTCCACAGGCTGCAGAGACGATGTCGACGGCCTCGCCTCACTCGTAGCCACCTCCGCAGGATTAACCTCTGGTAAAGAGATTACGGCCGCCCCTTCCCTGACAGATGCATAAAGTATCTCCTGCATATTCTGATCAACATGTGATCGGGCGGAGGTGGATGTCGTCGCCTTCCTCTTAGGAGCACTTCGACTTGTCAATGCAAATAGTTTAGCTGATGAAGTTTGCAGAAGCAACTAATTAAAGTCGAACAAATACCTGAAGGACCCGCGGGGCCGTAGCATTCAAGGAACTCAACCCATGTGTGGGTTTTTTTCGCGAGAGGCAGCAAACCAGCTACCCACTGCTTAATATCAGTTATGAACGGGGGAGTTGCAAAATAGCAAAAAAATCACAATGATGGTATAACCGGAACCGCTAAGGTCGTGTACGATAAATGACTCGACGGATAGGAATACTTACGTCTCGAATTCGACCTCCCAGGGAATCCGACGGGGTTAGATACCAGGTGCTCCGTCTTGATAAAGAAGTACCTACGCCAATAGCCACGATTAGCCCCATCATCGGTCTGCACGACCAACCCCTTCGAGCCATGATTCTTTAGATGCAGCATGGTACCCCTCAAGTAGCCGGTGTTGAATAGCTGCAATAGGTGGTGGACAAAGACCTCCAAACAGCCAGCTCCGCGTATGTAGACATTATCCTACAAACCTTTAGGGTATACGGAGTGAGTTGGGTGGGACACATGTTGTAAAAACGGCACAACTCCTCCGCCAATGGAAAAATGGGGAGACCATAGCCGATTAAAAGGGATATTCGTAAAATGCGTAGTAACCCGGTCTGTGGGTGTTCACGAAGTCCGCTCCCGCTAAAACCATCTCCATGTGATCGGGTATATCGAACGACACACGAAGAATATCTAAATCACCTTGTGTTAACTCAGATTTCTCCCAAGTTGCTGGGGAGAATCCCGTTGGAAATCCTTCATAATAAGGAGTTACTTTGGGAGTACGTTATCCACAGTAAGAGGAGTGAGATCATCCCCTCTCTCTCCATTATCGCCGCCAGATGGAGGCGGCATGTCAGATGATTTATTATTACGAGCCCCCGGAGTGTTATCCCATTTAGGTTTTTTCATGGTTTCCATTTGAGGAGTGATGTGCGACGCAACCACAAATGTACTTTCAGGGAAGCAATGGGTTTTCGTAAAAAGGAAGAGTTTTCTTAAAATAGTCAAAAAAACGTTTGCAGATGATCTAAAGCTAGATTAAGTTAAACCCTTTCCCTATTTATAGGGTTGGGTGGCGTTGAAATCGAAGAGGCAAGGCCCAAACAGGCGCGGGAAATCGAGCATCAGAACACCTTTTGTACTTACTCGGGAACACGTGTAATGATGATGCATGCATATGATAACGTCATCGTCCCCAAACATGGTCAAATTTTTCCAGAACAAGGTTCATGTTTCCATCTATCGGCAACGCACTTCGTTACGTTACCAACGAACGGAGGAACTAACTATATGGGGTCAAATTCTGCCCACTACGGTCGTTGCCACCCACGACTAAGCAATAGTCGAAATGAGGGTACGATCTAAGAATGTCGGGGTGAAAACGTGCCTTTAGGTCTCGTCGTCTTCTCGAAAGCACGTGACCTATCTCTGCATTTATTTCAAAGGGGTTCTCCTGTTATATAAAGTAGGATTCCAATGTTACAAAGGCATCTGATCTCTTCTAAGACAAGCTTTTTCTTTCTCTCGCTATCTCTTTCTCTCTTAAATATTCAATCTAACAAAAGAAATAAGAAATATAATACACTTTTTTAAACTCATTATCTTCGATTACGATTGACCTTTAATTTATTTTGATTGTAAAGTAATTATTATTTTTCAAGTCAAACAATTACCATCCACGCTCCTACAGATTATTCCCACCTACAACTACCAATAGCAAAAATTATAAGTTGTGATTCTTCCAAAGACAGAAAGCGAAGCGCTATGCTGAGGCGGAGGATGTATACAAAATTCAACGCATTCAAGTACCAAGACCCTATAAAGCCTCGAAAGCAAGTAGCAACAGGTGTATTTAAAGATGACCGTGTACTAGTGAAATTGCTCTTAGTGATCTGGAAATACAAAATACAAGTATCTAAAAATATCCAAGAATAAAGAGAGGCCTGCCCCATATAGAAATTCGCAGTAAGGATGAAATAAGATTTCAGCGATAGTTGTTCTTTTTAAAAATACAAGCATACAACTGCGAGAGAATATCAATAACCAAAACGAATCCTACGGAAGATCACTAAGGCCGTCAATTAAAACCCAAGTAAAAAACACATCAGATAGATATGATGTGAATGATGGCCTTCCGCGTCTTACACTTAACTATGAGAGAAAATGTGAGCTGCACTTAAGAGTGTCCGTTTAAACATTTTTTCTTTTAGAATGCATTTATACCGTCCTTTCATACGTAACAGACCAAATTGAACAAAGGGGCAGTAACTCTGAAGGAAAGGTTTACACAATAAAGATTGAGCCTCGAACTCATGATTAGCATAACATGAAAAATATGATACAAATGCAAACTATTGCTATTGACCACAACGTGCTCGCTAACCAGAATTGATAGTCCCTATGCATGTGCTAACTTCGCCAAAAGTACCATGTCTAAAATTTTAACATCAAGAGTATCATCAACCTTTACAATCCCGTCAGTGCCATCAACACCAATAAGCTTACCAGTGGCACCACGTTGGGGACCACCCATGATCTTGATCTTATCCGACTTCTTTGGTACAACTATCTCAATTTCAGTTGGGTGTACAATGATATTGTCACCATTGCCGCTCGATCCAAGACCAACGCTACAAGAACCATCCTGCTCCAGTAGCAAGTTAAAGAATGTTGGATTAATTTCCGCGGAAAAAGACAAATTATTCTCCTTCAAAAGGAGGCTTTAACTAAGCTTTGCAGCCAGAAGACCAAGAAGCAGAAGAAAAAACCTCTTGAAGTCATTAACAATCAGTCAATCACCTTCACAATAGTGTTATTAAAGGCAAAAGCGCAAAAAAACTCTAAGATGTGTTGGGGCTTAAGCGCAAATAAAGCGTGGGCTTTAATGAAAAAAGGCGCAACTGGGGAAAAAGTATATGTAGTCTAAGACTAACAATTATAAACGTGAATAACAAATATACAGTGAAAGAAATAGAAAAAAGATGACGATAAAGTGAAATATCAATTGTTTAATGATGCCTTTTCAGGATCACACTCATTGGCAAGCAAAAGTGTGCTTTGATGCGATACTAAAGCGCCCACAAAGCGAGGTGAAGCGCTCAACCTGTTTTGAGCCTCGCTTCAGGGCTTAAGCGCGCCTTTGACAATCACAGGAATATGTATAACAAGTGCACAAGTATGTTGATATGCTATGACATGTGTAGCCATTAACATACTTTTATATAACCTAAAATAAACAGTCTGCATAACTTTATTGGCTTGTATATATATATATATATATATATATATATATATATATATATATATATATATATATATATATATATATAGTACGGATGACGGAAGAAAATATAAAAAGAAATGGCTTTAAAAAAACATCTCATGATCTCATCAAAGTTAAGCGTGAACAGTTTAATGAATTTAAATGCTTGAAAGTTGTGAATATTGTATAGTAATTAGAATGATATCAATCATTTTGATACGACTCGAGAGTGTAAGAAAATTGGAGCACATGGTATATTACAAAGTTCAAGATCTAATATAGCACAATCAGAGATGATTAAAATTCATTCTTCTAACATAAACATCGAACCAGCAATTAAAAGGTACGAATTCAAATACAAATATACATTATAAGTCCGCCTTTTTCACTACCATTGCTTATGATACCTTGAATAAATATTTAATAATCATTTTCCAAATTAATATTTACATGTTGAATGCATCTGCTTGGGAAGTGGTTAAGAGGTTTCTATGCCCTTCCCAAAGATAACACCCTCTACATGTTAATATTTATCACATGCACACCCATGTCATAGTTTATGAAGCAAATGCCTTCTAAAGGGAAGCCAAATCATCATAAATATACATACCGCTAGCACGTCATGGACAACTCCAGTGACAGTATCATCATTGGACTTCCGTACATTGACCAAGATATCGGGCAAGAGCCAGGGACCTTCAGTATCCCCACCTGCAATTACAAAGTTACCAATTGCTGAAAGTTGAAAACAGCATTATATAACACTTTACTAGATGACAGGAGCGAAGTTGCACGACAGTCTCAATCAAGGATAAGATAGGTTCTCCAACAAACCATCAAGCAAATCCAGTTACAATCAGTGTTTTTGAGAGCGAGAAGCGCAAAAAAGCGACAGGGGCTCGCCTCGCTTCAAAAGCAAAGCGCAAAGCGAAGCGCACGCTTTATTGAAGTGAAGCGCAATTCTTAAAAAAATGTAGAGTAAATCTTGCAAAGACCCAATATAAATAAACAAATAACATATATATAATAGTTAATTTTATAAACTAAAAATAGATATGAAATTAATCAAATAAACTGAAAATATAACAAATATATAAACAAATCAAATAAACTGAAAATATAACAAGTATATAATAATTAATATTTTTCGGTCAAACATATAGTAATAATTAATTTTATAAACTGAAATACACATTAAACAAATCAAATAAATAGAAAAAATAACATACATACACACACATATATATACACACATATATATATACACACACATACACACACACACATACACACACACACATATATATATATATATATATATATATATATATATATATATATATATATGTGTGTGTGTGTGTGTTAACTTTCTTCAAAATACTCAAATACAACTCTCAATTTATAATAGTTTAAATTTTCCTATGTAGTCCTGTATAGTCCCTAGAGAATATTATATTTTTATATTTATAAATAATTTATATATTAAGTATATTTTTATATTTCCTTTTTTGTTATTAATGAGATGGTTTCTTGTCCTTTGTGTTAAGCTGGGGCAGACACTTGGAAATTTGTGAAAGCATGTGTCACTTTCATGTGACACCAACTGCTAAGATGTCCTTTGGCCATAGAAAGAAGGCCCATCTATTCTTTGGATTTACGAAAGTATACAAGGACATTTATTGTATAAAAGTGCAAAAGCAGGGGCAAAATGAGACATGCAAAAAATATTGCAAGTCTTTCCAATTACCAGTACAATTATGCGATGAGAATAAAGGAAATAGTCTATATTAAATTAATAAATAAGAAAAATAAGAGGGGGAACCAGCGTTGTGCAAGACAGTGGACAACAAAAACTAAAAAAGAAGAAGTAGAACTCCTGGAGGATGGAACCCTAGAAGAAGAAGAAGTACCTGGAATCCTGCAAGCTGGAACCCTAGATGGCTGTTGCTGCTAACGTATAGTTTTTGGAAACAAGACAAAAAATATTTTTTCACTGTGGGACTTTGTTTTGTTGGGTCTGTTTCTTATAATAAAAATAAAGACCCAATTTTTTTTTAAAAAATGACCTTCTGAACAGAAGCGAGCGCTTTTGCGCTTCTCGTTTCTGGGTCGCTTCTTGCTTTCTTGGCTGAAGCGATCGCTTCAGCTGGTCGTTTCGCTTCAGTAAAGAAAAAGCGATGGCTTCTCGCTTCGCCTCGCTTCTCGCTTAAAGCGACGAAGCGCTCGCTTTTCAAAACACTGGTTACAATGATGTTATGATTTAAATTTGGGGGCTCACGTTTGACTATAGAGATACATCATTAATATCAGACATTTTCATGCAACTCTCTTCCTACCGTATAACAGGTAAAACACAAGCCAATAAAGTAAAAGTTTGTAGAGAACTATCCAAGAGAATATATATATATATATATATATATACACGCACTATAACCATGGTATCCGGGCCAGCTAGAGAGCAACTTGACTAATTCCACGGGATACCTGCCACCTCCCACGAGCAACATGTACCAAGAGAATCCACATATTCTGAATTTACCAAACTATACACCCAAAGCTTAATTAATAAGATGCATTTGCAATAATGAACAGCATTACAGGTCATTCTCCTCTATGCCTAAAGCTTCAAGCTGTAAATACACAATTGTCAGGACTTCTTTGTATTACCCACATTGTGATTTTGATTAATATTAGAGCAATTTTCAGATTAATAATCAACAAATATCACTGTGAATATGCAAAAATTTAGCAGATTAAGCTAAAAGACAAATTTTCAATCTAATACTGCAACGGTCTACTACTGAAACACACACTATAAATACCATCAAAGCCATGGAAGACATCTACACGCTAAAACATTGAATTAAAATGCATGAACATGAATTACAACGCCCACTAGTTCATCCTTCGGACAGTGGAAACGAGATCAGCTGATCTCAATAAAATGTTTTATTTTCCTAGAATGTAAGAGATTATGGGTAAAAACAACTAATTCTGCAGCGATCAGCTCAATAAAACAAAATGTTTCTCATTTGATCTTTCATATTATAGTAATTTCTTTTTTGAATGAAGATATATTATAGTAATTTGCAATTCCAAAAGATACACAACTATGGTGTCGAGCAGGGGACTCACCTCCTACAGGTGACATCATATCCAGCCCACCACTTCCAGGAGTCATTGGCTGCCCGCCAGGAGTACCAGGTATATATGCTGAGCTCGGTGTCATTGGTGGTTGTCCACCAGGAGTTGACGGCAAGTAAGGACTTGGAGCATTAGCTATATGGAATAAAGGAAAATGGCATTATTTTCTCCAACAAGGACCTGAAAAAGACGATGTAATAGGTTCACTCCTGTAAACGGAAACTGTTCATTACCATATGCAGAACCATTGTCTCTTGGGGTCCCAGCATCACTGTAATTACCGCTGGGAGTGTTGGTCCAACCAGAACCTGGAGTAGGTGCTTCATACGCCCTTGAACGAGGGCTAGATGGCTGAAACATGAAGGAAGCGTCATAATCACATTAAAAGAGAAAACTGCATTTTATATGGAAATAAAGTGGAAAGGGTGAAAACCTGATATTGCGGACTTGACCCCCAGGAAGCAGGGTTTCCTTCTTCCCAATTGTCCCTGGTATTTTGCCATGCAACCATTTAATATCAAGAGAATGGAATTGCAACTCACTAAATCTATGACAGTAAAAGCAACAAACTGACATAGCAAGACTAATCTAAAGGAAGAGCATGTCACTTAAAAGTGTAATCATGAACACAAATGAAGACCAAAAATCAGCACTCACACTATCTAGCTAACATAAAGGCTTTCAAGTTCAAGACCAAATCCAATCCTCACCCCTTTATATACAAAGTAAAGAATTTCAGCCATACAAAGAGGAGAAAGTCACACATGAAAGTACATGGACAGATCCCTATTTCCATAATGTCATACTTCAAGTAAAGAAAAAGCTCTTTTTCATTTCTTCAAACCTGAGATCAATTAGTCCATGTAAAGTAAGAACTAGATAGATACATGGCCTTCACTACTTCAATTTTCAAAAGTTTAAGCCATTTGGATTGTTTTCGCCAGTGATAACATACCTAGGCGGACTCATTGGATTCCATGCTCTGTCACGCATTGGCGTCCTCATGCCATCATGGATAGGTGTTGCTGTAGAGGAAATTGATGAAAAGAGATAAAGTCAAACAAGTAGGGAAAAAAGAGATGAAAAACACCATTGAAACGTGGCAGCAGAAAAATGGACCTCCAGGATCTCTCATAGGTGTCATAAATGGGTGGAGTGGAGTCCTTGAAGGATGTGATGGTGTTTCACTTCCCAAACCATATCTAGATGGTTCCCTATAATAAACAGAAGAACAGTAAGACAGTGAACACTCAATAACTCAAAATTTGCAATCGGAAATATACTTACCGGAATGGTGTTGTCACGTTAACATTATCCGCAATATGATTGCGATCAACTGCAGGAAACATTGCAGTAGCAAAGAATGTAAGCAATCAAAACTTGGGGGAAAAATCAAAAAGGAAATTTATGCCTAAATTTGGATGATTCTGTCCAAAACGCAGATTCAGTAAAAGCCTTCTTCCACAAAAATTACAAAAAACGGTCCTTTGTTTATAGTGAATCACTTTTGCCCCCCCCCCCCCCCCCCAAAAAAAAGGACAAAAAAGAAAAAAATAAATGAGGGCAATTACTGACATTGAAGAAACACTTGCCTGTAACAACTTTCATCTGGGCTTCCAGTTCAACCCGGACAGAAGTTCCTTTGATATCTTTAACACGCCCCTTACAACCTTTAAATGGCCCAAGACGAATTTTTACATCAGCTCCAATTAAAGCATCATGCCCTCTTCCACCTCTATGCCCTCTTCCATCTAGAGCACACCAAATATAAAAGTTCAGAGACTAATGATTAAACGCAGAACAACAAAATAAAGATCACAAATGTAACAACTAGCATTTAATATAGTAGCCAGAAGATCAGATGGACTCCACGGGGGGAATAAAATTTAAAAAGAAATAACTTAAAACATCAAGATAGCACCATTATCAGAAACTTACAGCTCATAGCTGGGCCACCTCTAAAAGATCTTGTTGGAGATTGAGGAGCACGTGGTGGAGTTCTGAGATTTGCAAATCTTGATGAGAAGGGGTTACCCTAGAGGAGTTCCATTGCAAGCACAAAATTCAGCCCGCAAGACAATAGTTAAGATAGAATTGCAAGATCAAGAATGAGCTCAAAGTCTCAAACATCCAGAAGCAAGAAATACAGACATACATTTCGATCACCATTTGCCCGCGAGCCACCAATCAACAGACAAGATTGAGTTTTGGCACAAATATAACCAGCATGCTCAAGGTGATGACGATCATAAATAAAAACAATTCCTCTGAAGATGTGTTCTACAGGACCTTGTTTTCCCTACAAGTAACAGGAACGGTTATGATGAAAACAAACACCATGTGTGAACAATGCTAGTAACAAGAAAATCTTTTGAAACGTGAATTACTCACTTTGCAAGGACCCTCAAGAACTTTTACCACGTCTTTCACTGCTAACTGATTCTTAAACCGATCATGGGCATTCCCTTTCTTCTCAACTTTCCCTTTGATCTCTCTAAGTCTAACAAGTGCTACCTCAGGTCTATCAGGTACACCCTTAAGGACCTATAATTATCACTCAAATGTGAGCAACACAATTAACAGAATAATTCCAACCTCAAAATTATAGTATTCACCTGGAAGGCTTCACTGTCTACACGTATAATCACGCCAAAACTCTTATTGCTGCACAAAAAGTAATCAACTTAGAAAATTAGCTATTGGTTCGAAAAGGACTAAACTGTTTAATGTTACTCTTATAACAAGAAAGTGCTTACTCTAGTAATACAAGGTCATGGAGCTCATAATCCCCAATACGAGTGAGACCAGATGTTACTTCAGAGCTCTCAACAACATTATCAGCAAATACACGGAGCTGCAGATATTAAAAAAACATATGGTATATATCAGCATTATTCTGAAGGACTTCAGATTAGAGACTCAAATTACCAGACTTCCTCAACTTACAAGCTCCTTGGTTGTATCGGATACCAAGTTCACCACATGCCCCTCAACAGAAACAACCATACCGGTTGCACCTTCAGATGAACCAGATATTACTTTCACGTGATTTCCGGGATCAAAGTACTTGCAGAGCTCTTTGTCACCAACAGCCAGAGTATCCTGCCAAAGTCGGGGAAACATGTTGATGAAAAATATAGTACTCACTCCTTCTGAGACACTTGATGAATGAATGACACATATTTAACACGTATTTAAAGAAGGGAGAACACTATCCACCTCAAGATCTTTCACACTTGGTCTGATATGAACAGTATTTTCCTCAACTTTCTCAACACATCCTTTCAAGTTCTTGAGATCCCCCTTCACCACAATAACGCGGTCACCCTTCATAAAATGACCTTTCTTTCTGTTGGCAAATAAAGTAGATAGACTAGCCATATCACCATCCCCACCTTCACCAGGTTGGCGAAACTTCTCAAGTTCATCAAAACTTGGCTGTACGTTCATGGTGCTGATTGATTTCATTGCTACTGTCTTATATAAGAAACCATCTTTGAACAGCATACCTCCAATATTCTCAAAATAGTCACCTGACTGGTGTCGCTTACGCTCTACACGTATATTCATTTCTCTGCAGCCAATGAAAAACAAATTTAACAATTTTATAAAGACCATGGGTTGTGCTCTTGCTGAAACAAGATGCCAAAGAACAATTACCTAGCTTCATCAATATTCATAAAGCGTGGTGGAGGAATAAATGCCTTTCTCTTTTGAACTTCCCTTCCTTCCTACAAAAACAGTATCAACAAAGGCAACGCGGCATATCAACTGGCTCTTAGGACATCAATATTTCTTTTGAACAGGTAAGCAAAACTTTTAGTAATGCTCTACAAAAGGTGTATAAGTCGGCCAGGTACTAACGATTCTTATAGTGAGATTAGGAAGTCTAAAAGTTCTTACAACATTGACATTTAACAATCATGTATCTCAAGAATAGTGAACCTATCAGTCTCTCCAGCCAAATAAAGACCTAGTAAATATGAAAGTACAAGAATCCATCAAGTGAACATACCAACTTGTTCGAGAGAGCCTGTAAGTCAATCCGTGGAATTAATTTTACAGTGACCCTTTGTGTGTCGTAATATACATCCACAACCTACAAAGCAGAATCATTGAATGTCAGATGAGACGTCAAACTTAATCATTGAAACACATAATGTGGAGTATTGGATAACCTTCGCAAGGTCTCCCTTGTAAGTTCCCGTCTTCATTCTGACCCAAGTATCCCTTGTAAGATCAACCGCTTTGCTTTCAACGGAAAGGACATCAGTCATCTCTTTGATAGGAACTAGTGTCACTTTTTGCGCATATATACTTCGCATACCCTTGCAAGCCTGTAGCAGCCAGCGTACAAGTTATCGGTTATTGTTACTCAACAGACACATTATTTTGTATGGAACATTAATGCTCTAATTTGAGTCATAACAATGCATAACGTATCCTCTTATAATGTACCTCCCTCACGTGGGCTTCTTTGTCTGCCTCTATGTATATATAGCCCTGAAGATGATCAAGGGCTACAACTGATCGAATTTGCAATTCTGATCCTCTATCAATAGCCTTTTGCATTAGGCAAACAGCAACCTCCTTCTCATGACCAATCTACAAAATACGATGTAGAAATAAATTAGAAGATTAAATGTTTAAGGCTAAAAACAAAAAACAAAAAGATGCTGAACTCTAAGGCAGCCTGCCAATATCATACCCCACATTTCACTATCCACAGCTTAGGATCCCTGACAGATGGCAAGAGAGCTTGCTGCTCAACTTCTGTTGCTTCCTCATCATACTCCACATGAGCTGACCTCGCATATCTCTGCTGAATGCTTCTCGTAAGCTCCTCAAGGTCTTCTTCTTGGTCATCATGTGGCAACATCCTGTGACGATATTCACGTCTGGCACCATCCTCATCAGGAATCTCCGCTCCACCATCTACTATGAAATCTGCAAACCAAAAAATCTAACAATCAACACCAACCAAAAAAAGCCATGCAGGGAAAGATACAGAAGAATAGAAAAAGCTCAAACCTATTAACGTTAATTAACAACAGTGTCTGATAGGTTCATTCTAGACAGACATAAATTCACGCCCCACTAGCTTGGAACTCATAAATTGGAAAACAAAATTCAGCAACCACAAAATGGACTGCACATAAACTATATGGAGTATTTTCTACTGAAGATTTCCCTGAGCTGATGCTACTGTCTACAAAAGTTAAACAAGAGAGGATGTGTCTCAAATAATTTTCTTTTTAACCAATGGTGTTAAATCTAACCAAACCATTTGGCTGCTGCCTAATGCTTACGCTGTTGTGTCAAATAATACCCCTTAAGCTGATGGCACTGTGTTGTCAGTGAAGGCAGAGAGGATCTGTGTCAAATAATTTCATTTCAGCCAGTGGTAAATGTAACCAAACCATCTGATCACAGACTCAGTCAATCCCAAGTACCTTAAGTTCGTGAGGAACATTTCAGCAAAAAATTCCTTTCTAACCACAACCTATACATGGTTTAACGGCCAAGCAATCCGGAGACAGACGGGACAACTGTCTCAAACTATTAGGAAAAGTAAGTCACCACGCTCATGGCGCAACCCCTTTTAGCGGTTCTCCTTCATCAAGGTTGAGGTTCCCAAAGTTTCGTACGTTCACCTCAAGAAAGCAACTATCCAATCTCTACAAGAAATCACCTCATCAAAATCCAATTCAGATACTATATAAACCAATTTTCAATGCTTACCATTCCCAACATACGCTTTTCCTTTCTTTCTTTTTTTTGATTTGCACCGGGTGTCCGAGTCTCTAAGAACCCCAACTAATCCCGGGAGTGCACAGGCCCTCATCAAGGAGTTTCCCGCAAGTGCACCATGGTTAATTCAGGTTTTACCCAGTTCGATAACCCTTAGAAATTGTTTGCACCCAGTGGGTTTCGAACTTGAGACCTTGAAAGGAAGCAAACCCCAAGGGCCAAGGCTCAAGTCTATTGCCACCCAGCCAACCCCTGAGGATTACACTTTTCCTTTCTTTTCCAATGGTTATGACAGTATCTAGCTTATGCCAACAATAATAATAAAACAAATAGCTAAAACTATCGCACCACCATTCAATAGGTTCTAGAAGATAATAATCTGACGATTGTGCATGAATTCTAGGAAAAAGAGCCTTAGACGAACATTTGTTTATAATGTCGAATTGAAAAAGGTAATTTGGTGCACTACGTTCTCTTTATGTCCGGGTCTGGGGGAGGAGCGGACCACATTGGGTCTTATTGTACGCGGTCTCACCTTACATTTCTGCATGAGGTTGTTCCCAAAGCTTGAACCCAGTGACCCCCGAATCACACGACGACAATTTGTACCATTCACCAACGCACTACTATATTATATCTTCAGGAGACATGATCTATTTGAAACTCTCATATTGGTAGTGTGGAAAGCTTATATTCAATAAAATGAGATTTTGCACATCGCAAGAAACCAATGAGTTAGGAAAGAAAGCAATATGGCTTGTTTGGGAGTTGATTATATCTGTGGAGGCAGACGTCCACATTCATATTTTCATGTTTAATTTCCGTATCCGACAGATTCCAAGAGAAATTCTTTTGAAAATTTTGGGGGTACTCAAATATTTCAAGTTATCACGAATACACTTAACTCTATTCTTGGTAAAGTGTCCAAAGGTTTCTCTCCTTTTCTTTTTCCTTTTTTTGACATAATGGTAGATATTTCTCGGTCTATCTCCCTTCTAATCCCTGTCTATCTGTATCATTACGCATTCAAATGCTTGGACTCATTGGTCTATTGTATCTTGCTCTTCCAGAAATACAGTATGGAAATGTGCTTTGTAGCTTTTAACCATGTGATGGTGGTTAATGTTAGTTTTCAACTGCCAAAGACGAAACTGATTAGCTGCAAATTTATCACACGTAAGCAAATTAGTCATTTTTCACTCTTCTTTCTAGATTGTACATAATATGTCAAAATATTGAGATGATAATGTTTTAAACTCATTGTGACCTTTGTGAGAGTGTATTTAGCCATATAGCCAAACTTAGAATTAAGTAAATTGAGTCACCAATACAACAGCTTCGACGATCACCCACAATTTCGTGCAACCTAATCTATTGCCACGATCTGCTATTTCGTATCACTTTGGATGAGCGCTAATGTTGCTCATTCAGTCAGATCACTGGTTTGCTCTATATCCTGATTTAGCAATCACTTTATCTCATAAAATGCAAACAAAAAGTTGTCTCATTAGCTTCCTCTGTGACCAGAGAGAGGATGTTACCAGGGATCTTCTCACCTTCAAGCAATGAACTACATTTTTTAGGGACAAGTTCATTTTCCAGTTACTCAATAGCGAATGGTGTGAAGCAACTTCACCATCCAATTGATTCCCATAAATGTGATTACAGAAGGCAAACTAGGACAGGTTGATCGATCCAGGCAACCAGACATGAGTTCTACCACCAGAGGTTAGCTCAATTGGAGAAGGTTGAGGACTTGTATCTTTTGTCACAGGTTCGAGCCTTGCAACTAGCAAATCAACTCTGGTATATATAAGAGAGGGGCAAGCCCATCATCTTCGAGTTTCGGAGGTTGCAATTGGCCCAAAGGGTCGGCTCTAGATGAATTTCTCGGTCATCAAAGAACAAATCCTTACATGGATTCTAAGAAAAAGACATCTGCAATTTCATCTAATTATACACTGCTAATTGAAATATTATCGATATAACCATGTAATATAGACACCCAAAAATGGTGTTCAAGTAAACCCACATAAACACCCACATAAAACCTTCTTGCATCTGCTTGATGCCTTCTACTGAATCACTTACTTTATCAAAAAACACCAACATAAAATCTTCACACAAACACCTAAGAGGTATTTGAACAGACCAAAAGACCAAACAAAAACAAAAGACAGTCCTTCGTACCCCTAACAGAACTTAATTAGCCTTTTCACAATCAGTTGCAATGTTCTCTTTCTCCTTACCACATTAATTTGGACTGGTCTCACTTCATATGGCGCTTATTAAAATGTGTTTTCAATTCTCGAGCCAGTGTCCTTTACTTCATGTCCCTGATATTTTAGTAACATTCTTTTCCTGGACCCCGGTAATTATGGCTTTTCCCTTTTTTTCTGACAATTATGCATGCATTTTTTTTCTCTTGGACCAACTAAGCTTCAGATAAATCTACTCAGGGTACCCAATCTCAAAGCTCCATCGCCTTATCTTAAACTCGGCTTTCCCAAATAACCATAATCATAAATTCATAATAATAAGAGGCTAAGAGTAATGGTTTGATCTTCAACGTTGTCTTGTGAATTTTTGCAGATTCTTAGGTGCTTTATATGCGGTCAGTCTTGGAAATGTCAAATATAAAATCCAGGGCTGCTTTTTTCTTTACTGTTTCCTCTTCTTTCAGTTTCATTCTGCTCAAATTGGGACCTAATTTATCTCGAACACTCTATTCCTCTTTGTGGAACATGTGTTACTTCTTTTGCACTCTTATTCAACCTTTACCTTGTCTTAACGATTATCTAGTTTTTGCTACCAAATTTATAGGCAAAAAACCTCAATGATAAATCTTATGTAGTTGTTTCCTAATTTATCTAGAGTTGTCTCCTCTTTATGAAACATGTGTTACTTCTTGCATACTCTTATTCAACCTTCGTACCTTGTCTTGAGGGGTCTATTTATTTCTTGCTACCAAATTTATAGGGAAGACACCTCAATGATAAATCTAATGTAATTTTTTTCCTAATTTATCTAAAGTAGTTTCCTCTTTGTGAAACATGTACTACTCCTTGCCGACTCTTACGATCCGTTTGTCCAAAAGAAATTTTTCCTTTTTTTCCCGAACTCATCTTCAAATTATTGTTTGGTTATAAATTGGAATGAATTTTTGAAGATAGTTTCAGAAATTTTTGAAGATGAGTTTCAAGTTTGGAAAAAAGGTAAAGTAAACAATGTAGTTCCTCACAAAAGCACAACATTTTTCCAAGTCAAATATATGTCCAAACACAATTTCAAATTTCAAATACATTTGCACAACGTAACTTCAAAAATTACTTTTTTTCAAATTTAACATTTTTCTATGTCCAAACGCCAACTTATTCAACATGCACCTTGTCTTTAGCGGTTATTTATTTTTTGCTAACAAATTTATAGGTAAAACACCTCAATGATAAATCTATGTATCCTTATCTATTTCCTGTTTTCTGTCCCTCAGCATCCATCCGTGTTCTACAGTCAACAGACAAGAACTGTCTGCCACAAAATCCTTGTATTAACTACAGAAAAGCTGAATTTTCTTTCTCAGGTTATAGTTGCAGTCACATAATAGTTATGGATTACTACCTTCTCCTTAATTTCTTTCCACACGCTTGCACCGCACTCCACTAGTCCCAATCCTCCTATACAGCAGTAATAACGACTACGCTTCGGTCCAAGCAAGTTGGGATTCGCGATATGAATCCTCATTCCTTTCATTTAGCTCAACTCATCATCTATCAATTATCAAAATAAATAAAAATACAAGTAACCAATATATATACACACGTACATACATATATATATATATATAGACGTTTTCTATCCGGTCTAAAACATACTCTCAACTAGTACGTATCACCCATACGGATTTTTCTCTTCCACTATGCCCTATCTTTAGGTAAGTCTATATTGATCGGATTTGTAAATCTTTCGATATAACTTCCTTCCATGTGATTTTAGGTCTACCCGTCCCTTTTCACGCATTCGCCCACCATGGTTTCACACCTACATACCGGTGCATCTATAGGTCGACGCAGGACATGACCAAACCATCTCAGGCGGCCTTCTCTCGTTATATTCTCAATATGTGCTACGTGCACCTTCTAGCGAATGTGGTCATTTTTTATCTTATCTTATCTTGTGTGACCGCTTATCTATCATAGCATTTGCATTTCAGCAACACTCATCTTGTGGATATGCTGAACTTTAGCCGTCCAACACTCACTACCATATAACATAATCGGTCTAGTTGTTCTACAGAACTTAACTTTCACCTTGGCATGCATCTTTCTATCACATAACACCCTGGTAACACTTCTTCATTTCAACCATCCGGTTTTAATCCTATAGTAACATCTTCATCAATCATTCCATTCTACTGAAATAACGAGTCTAGATATCAAATTGTTTGCACTTTGGCACTGCAATTCCATCTCACATTAACTTCGCTCTTCTCATGCCGACTAAACTTGCAGTACATGTAATCAGTCTTACCTTTACTTGTCTTAAAACCTTACTCTCTAAGGTGCTTCTAGATAACTCAAGCTTTCGATCAATATCCTCGCTAGTCTCGTCAACTAGCACAATATTATCAACAAATAGCATACACGAATGTATTTTGTTGTTAGCTCATTGTATACATCAATGCTTGAACAAAACTACAAGCCCAAAATTTCTATATTACAGCACCGGTCCTAGGCAAGTGAAACCTCTTCAACATGCCCTACACCAACTCTTGCCACATCTAACTTTCCTTAAAAAAATCATCAATTCTCTCTATTGCCACATAAACTATAGGTTACACTACATACTTCTCCTCATCCCTATGATTATTCATCACATATACTCGCCTATGGTATATACAAGCGATCTACGTTTTCATATCACCAAAACAATATATACCCTCATTAAGGTGGTGGCTTTTGTATGCGATTATCCCTTTTTTCTTTCGATAAAATTATTTACCTTATCAAAAAAGAAAAGGAGGTGGCGTTTTGTAGTCTCTATTGAAGAGTTTGCAGCTTTGTGAAATCAAGAATGAAATTTGAACGTTGAACTTAGAGAAATTTTGTTTTTTCAACTTGGACGTTGTGTTATAAGTTTCTCAAATCATCTTCTTACACCGAAAAAACTATAACAATCCAAACACAACTTAAACTTCCACAAACTTATTTCAGTTTCAATTTCAAATGATATTTTTCAACTTAAACTTCAAATACATGTTCAAAGGAACCCTAAATATCAAAGCAGAACTCTCTCTACCTATCCTCCCAATCCTACTTCATCTGCTCATCCACAAATTTCAACAAAACATTATTTTCAATACATATTTATGATGAGCTCTTCATTCTTCGATGCAGGCAAATTAGTAAATGAACAGAATAAACAAATTAACGACCAAAATAAAACTGAATAGACAGTAAGTCTAACCGTCTTCGCCTTCTTCCTCCTCCTCGTCCTCATCACTATCTACAGCAGCTTCAAGATCAAAAAATTCTGAACCAGTCCTCCTTTTAGGGCGTCGTCTACCGCCGCCGCCGCCGCCGCCATAATCCTCATCATCATCGTCTTCTTCTTCATCATCATCTTCCTCCGCCACGTCATCAATAAAATCCGATCTACGCCGTTTGCGTCCAGACTTTCCTCTATGATCATCTTCTTCTTCCTCCTCTTCGTCCTCCTCTTCGTACACGTCTTCCTCTTCCTCCTCCGGTTCCACGTCGTCATCGTCGTAGTCCCGTTGCCGCGGCATAGTGTGAATTCAGCCGAATTTGGAGAGTTTTGTGGAGTTATTGAGGTTTCGATAATCTGTATAGGTGTAGATGTAGAGTATGGAGGGGTTCTCTGGATGTATAGGGTAATGGAACCTAGGTAAGGGAAGAAGATTTGAGAGTGAAAAGGGAAAATGGTGAGTGGCGGTGAGAGAGACAGTGCGTTTGGGCCTCTGAGTCTATTGGGCTCTATGTTTCTTTTCTCACAATTAGGCTCAATAGCTAGCCACTCTTTTGGGGAAGTGCACAAATAGGAGAAATTGATGGGAGAAATTTAAAAATAATCAAATTTACACCATTCAAAAATAATCACATTTTCAAAAGTAATTGAAATATAGCTTTTTTTTATGTAAAGATAAATCTAAGCAAAAATACTATTTAAAATTCAGAAATTACTCTAGCATAATATATTAGAACTCCAGTTAGGGGTGTTCATGGTTCGGTTTGGGTCGGTTTTTCCTAAAAAGAAACCAAACCAAGTAAGGCGATTTTTTAAATATTAGAACCAAACCAAACAGAACCAAACCAATTAAGCTAGTTTTTCTCGATTTGGTTTATGTCGGTCTTTCAGTTTTTTCGGTTATTTATTATTTTTTTCTTAAATATAAGAAATACACTTCCAAACACATATTTCGGCGACCACATTTTCAATGTAACACTATCAAATCAATTGCCCTTTGAGAAATCTATTATTTACCAAGATATATTGATGATAATTGATCAAATAATGATGACTAATTTAAGGTAATTTTTAACATGAAATAGATTCTTACACTTAACAAAAGAAAACTACCAATTAAACTAAAATGTAAAGGTAAAAAAATATACTAAAAGCGCAGACGATTAATATTTACTATAAAATATTTAAAATCTTGTAATAAAAGTACACATATATATAGATGTAATAATAAATTTAAAATAGCTACTCCTATATTCGGTTTGGTTCATTTTTTTAATTAAAACCAAAACTAAATAAAATGTGATCTATTTTTAAATTTCAAAACCAAAACCAAACCAACCAAAAGGTATCGATTTGTTTGGTCGGTTTGATTTGATTTTCAATTGGTTCGAGTTTTCGGATTTATGAACACCCCTAACTCCGGTATATAATATTGGACTTCCAGTATAATATACTGGAGTTCTAGTATAATATATCAGTACATCATAATATCCTTTAAATTCATACACATGTGCTTCAATCTTCGGTATATTATGCTGGAACTTTTCGCGTGTTCCAGCATAATATGTTAGAGGTTCATACACAGGTGTACTAATCTCTAGTATATTATGTTAGAACTTTTCGTGTGTGCAGCAAAATAATGACTATTTTTAATTACTTTGCAAATGTTGGCTATTTTTGAATGACCTATCCAAAAATTGGCTAGCCCGTGCAATTGTAACGAAATGATATTGGGTGACAACATATAATAGGAATTGGCAAATATTTGGACTTAGATTACGTTTGGCAAAGATAGCTCAAAAAAACTAGCATTCTATACTAAATCCCAAAACACTTACTTCCCTATTGATTCACTCTCACTTTGTAGATATTTTCCATTACATATCTGGTCAGACCACAAATTCTTCTTCTTTTATCAACTAGTGCACGGGCCCAACACCTCAAATGACTTTGAAGCTTATGTTAGTAGCAGAATTTGCTTATTTCATTCCAAAGTATAAGTGTTGTTTTTACTCTACTTTCTCTTATATTTTCTTTGGCACTTAATACACCTTTAATCAGCAACTCAAATCACAAAAAAGAGGGATTACTTACCAGTAAAAATATAAATAGTAGTTAACAGCAGTTAAAGAGGAGAATAATAAGTGGAAAGAATAATTTTATTCTAAACTTATTGAATAAAGATCTTAGAGTCAAAATAATATATCACGCATAGGTACTCAAATCACAAGGCTCATCAACTGAGATCTTTCCATCATTTTTTTCACTCAAATGAAATATCTTCCAAAGAAATCTTAAGGAACATACTGCAGAAGGCATAAACTTTAAAGTAAACAGTTGACAATTATGATCTTTACAACTTGTATAATGTCAAAAGAATTGTCGAGGAATAAATCTTTTGTATATCGAATATCTGAAGGATGAAATAACTCTTGGAAGGGATCCCTCCAAGACAACTCGTCTTTATAGGATCCAACAAACAACAACAACAAACTAGTTTGATCCGAATATATGGGGTCCGGGGAGGATAGTCTGTACGCAGACATTACCCTTACCTAATATATGTGGAGATGTTGTTTCCAATAGACCCTCGGTTCAGTAAAGACAATTATAAAATCCAACATCCTTTCACTAAATTACTCATCCTCAGAGAGGGTAAGAATTCATGACCATGTGAAGACAAAGAAGCCATTATGTAATAAGTATTAACGGGAGTAGTTCAAAGACAGAGCCACTTCATTTCATTCAAATAGAAGAATATCAAGTTTCTTCACTTATAATATTAAGTGGAATCGTCGAAGAATTTTATATATTAGATCATTGGTGACATGTAAGGATATAAATATTTAAGTACGACTCCTTCTACATGCACAACTAAATAATAACTTTTCACGGAAAGAAATCAATTATAATAAAATTGTACTACAAATCCAAATCGATATATAGTTATATGCTATAAAATATATATATATATATATATATATGACACTCCATAGTAGTTTAATAGCTCTAGGAGCAACAAAAGAGGACCAGAGCATCACTACTTGCAAACTTACTCAGGATGTCAAAAGTACTCTTCTGTTGAACATGTAAAGGAGATTTATTTAGTAAGCAACCATCTTTGTAGATAGTTATAACGATCCGATCGGTCGTTTTTAGAATTTATGTCTCGATCCCTTATTAACTGCTTCCCATAAGTTTATTTCAGCTATTTTGGTTTGCCGGAATGTTCGGCGTTAGGATTCGGAGTGTTTTGAGACACTTAGTCCCTAAATGAGAATTTAAGAGTTGAAAAATGGTCTGTATTTGGAACAGTGTGAAAACGACCTCAAAATGGAAATTCAATGGTTCCGTTAGCTCCGTTGAGTGATTTCGGGGTTGGGAGTGTGTTCGGAATGAATTTTGGGGGTTCGTAGTTTATTTAGGCTTGAAATGCCGAAGTTTGAAATTTTGAAGTTTCTCGTCCGATAGTGAGATTTTGATCCGAAGGTTGGAATTTAATTCCGGAAGTTTCTGTAGCTCCGTTATGTCATTTTGGACTTGTATCCAAAATTTGGCATCATTCCGAGTTGAATTGATAAGGTTTCGGCATGAGGTTCGTTATTTGAATATTTGGAAGTTCATAAGCTTGATTTTGATTCAATTCGTCGTTTTGATGTTGTGTTATATGATTTGAAGCTTCGAGCGAGTCCGTGTTAGGTTATATGACTTGCGTGTGTGATTGGACGGGTTCCCAGGGGCCTCGGGTGTGTTTCAAATGGGCTCAGGATCCTTTTTTTCTATTTTTGGACTGATGTTATCTGTCAGCTGGTTTCCTTCTACGCGATCGCGTCTTCTCCTCTGCGATCGCGTAGAGTAAGTTGGAGGGGGTTGTAATTTTGTTCTACGCGATCGCATCATCAGGTTCGCAATCGTGATGGTCTGTGTATTTCTACATCGTGATCGCACTCCAGTGGCCGCGTTCGCATTGCATAAATTTTCCTTGTACGCGATCGCATCTTCTTCTTCGCGATCGCGAAGAGTAACTTGAGCAGCAGATTTCCCTCCACTACGCGATCGCATATGGACTTTAGCGATCGCGTAGCACATTTTTCAGCAGCAAAATTCTTCCTCAACGCGATCGCATCAGTTTATCTGCGATCGCATAGCTTTGCAAATCTGGGCAGAATATATTTTCTTCAAAGCGAGGGTTGTGCCATTTTTCATATTTTTGACTTGGGAGCTCGGTCCTTGGCAATTTTTGGAGGGATATTCACTTGGGCAATTTGGGTAAGTATTTTTCATTCAACTTGGACTAATTTTCATGAATCTCCTCTTAATTTTACCCTTTAATTTTAAATTTTAATGTGAAAATGGGTAGAACTTCATAGACCGAATTGTTGAGTTTTGAGGGAGTGTTTGACCTCCGATTTGAGATATTTTTATATGGTTAGACTCGTGAGAGTGCGAGGGTTCTGAAAATGTTAAATTCATCTGGTTCCGAGACGTTGGCTCGAGGGGCGTTTTAGTTATTTTACCAAATTTCGCGCTTTAGATTTGAATTTTATTATATAATCAGTTGCTTTAGATATTAATTACAATGTGTGATTTTATTGAATAGATTTTGGCAATTCGGAGTCGAGTACTCGTGTCAAGAATGTGGTTGCTAGTTGATTTTAGCCGGTTTTGAGGTATGTATCTTGCCTAACCTTGTGTGGGGGACTTCCCCTTAGGATTGAGTCTTTTCTGTTGATTGTGGTCCGCGTACGCGATGTGACGAGTGCGTGCTCGAATTTATTTGTGGTCAATTGTCTCTTTTAAGCCTCTAGACTTGTGAAATTTACAGAGTAGAAAGATATTATTGATACGTTTGAGCCCCTGTTATTAGTTTTACCTCTGTGTGTCTTGTTTGATATTTGTTGCTCTTCTTGATTTATTTATGCTGTTAAATAGGCCTTTACATGAATTTTCTAAAGCCAAGTACCCTTCTATAATCATTCTGCCCGCCCTAACTACTCGCCTTTAATTGGAAGTCATAAAGGTTATATCACATATAGTGAATCGGTCTTAATTAGAAGGAAGATAGACACCTCATAATTAATTGATATTTCTTAAGTAAAGATTTGTTTGACTCATGTTAACTTCCTTACTATTGAATACTCCTTGATTGTAGGTTATCTGTAACCTTGTGTAATTATACTATATGTCCAACTGTTGAGGTACCAGTGTAGTTGCTATGTGTTTTTGTTACGACTCGATTGTTATTTGAGGCTATTGTGTTTTCCTTGGTATTCTGCGACTTTATTTGTAATTGTTGAATCCCTTACCCGGACGTTGTTATTTTTGTTGTTGATTTTCCCTTGCTGGGATGCTATCGTTACTATGTAGTTGTTGGTATCACGATGCACGAGGTCTCTACTGTGCGGTTATTATTGGGGATTTACACGAGGTAATTGTCGTGTTGTTGTTGCTATTGATGTTTGCACATGCGGCGTAATAAGGCGGGATATGATATATATACTTATATGTTTGTTGCGCATGTGGCGGAATAAGGTGGGAATATTGTGATGCACGTGTGGCGAAATAAGGCGGTGTTGCTATTGATTGCACACATGGCGAAATAAGGAGGGTTGTGTTAGGGGCTGATTATGAAGGACTACGGGTTCAATTCTCGGGAGTTCCTCTGCTGATTATGAAGGACTACAGGTTCAATTCCCGGGAGATCCTCTGTTATTGGTATGTCGGGCTACGGGTTCGATTCCCGGAAGTTCCCCTTAAACTCAATGTGATATGACTATAGTTTTATTGTTTCTATCCGGGACGAATGAGTCGGGTGCTAATTGTTCCCATTCCTTAAACTTACTAGTTGGCAGGATTCTACTAGATACACTTGCACAAGCATACACGTAGCTAGACCCTTCTATTTGAGATGAATCCCTTCTAATTTGACTAAGGGTAGAGATATGACGTCGTTTATCCATTGTATATGTGAAAGTGACTCTAGTTGACTAGATAGTTGCCAGCATTGTCGTGTTATTGATGGGGCACGAGATGCCAAGTGTTAGATTTCATATTCTGGGTATTTCCATGAGTCGTGGCTAATCTGAGAGTTGTGGTAGGATTGAGGAAAAAGTTGGAAAGGCTTTATGTAAGGATCATTTCACTATAGCGACTTAACGACTTGTTTGGTCTCGTTATGTTGTGATTGCAGGACTTGGATTGTGATTTCTACTGTTATTTTTGTACTATCATTTATTGTATCCTGATTTTTTCTTATTGTCCGTTATCCTCGTTGTAAATTGTTGTGTTCTTATTTATCCGGACAGTCCTTACATAGTCACATAGCATCTCTATCTTTTCTGTTATATTATTTATTGACCGGTAGGTGTCATGACTGTTCCTCGTCCCCCATCGAGGTTAGTCTTGATACATACTAGGCACCGCCGTGGTGTGCTCATACTACTCTTCTGCACATTTTTGTTGTGCGGATACAGGTACTTTCGTTCAGTTCTGTCAGCCTTGGAAGGAGACATATCGGTAGAGACTTCAAGGTATATCTGCTACGTCCGCAGACCGAGGAGTCACTTTCTAGTTTTCTGTATAAAGTGTAGTTGTTTCAGTATTTCTTCTTGTATCGATATTCCTGAGTTAGAGCCTCTTATGTATCTTCTTAGTTTGTGATTTTTGAGTTTTCGGGTTTTGGGAATTGTCGTCAGTTTTAAGTTTGTTATGTTACGTGCCAAGCGGCACCTTAAGCACCATTTTATTTTGCTAATTCAGTTTGTTTTGTTTGCTTTCGCAATTTTTGGTTATCTTCTGCATTGTTAGGCTTACCTAGTCGTAGGGACTAGATGCCATCACGACATGTTTATGGAGGGTGAACTAGGATCCTGACAATAGCACAAATCCATTTCGTGGTCCATTTGATGAAAAGGTCATGTATCTTGCGTATATTGATTTAATTACTCCCTCTAACCCATTTCTTATCGTAGACTTTCCATTTTGCAGATATCTTAGAATATTTGGCATATTCTATGGGAAACATTAGTTTATATATACAATATTCTTCGAGAATTCCATCTCTGTAAGCAATAAAATAACTATGTAGAGGGACTAGAAGAACTAAATAGAAGTACTGTTCCACTACTGCTATTATAGTGTATGTGTTCTTTGTGCCAACTCTCTCTGAAGAAGAGAAACGAAGCTGATCATTTCCATCTAGAATTTTTTTATACTCAGAAATACTTAATACTTTAGCCATTTCGAAGCTATCGAACTTCGTTCGCTCAAACCTTGGGTGGAGGCATGCACTTCCCAGTAATCGGAGACTGGTGGTAGTTCCATTCACTCCATCTGAAAGTGAGATACAAACTCTTGCAACATCTCATTTTCTCTCTGTTTGATTTTGAAAATGTTGGATTTCCTTGTAAAAACCATGATGGCGCCGACATATGCCTTTATAATTGAATTTGCCAGCATGGCAAATGAGTCTATCGAATTTAGGGATAGGTTGTGATACCACATTATGGCCCCTTTCGAAAGTGTTTCTCCAATTTTCTTTAACAAGACGTATTTTATCTCATCGTCCTTCATGTCATTCCCTTTTCCAACACAAGTGTAAGTAGTGATGTGCTCGTTGGGGTCCGAGGATCCGTTGTACTTTGGGAGCAGCACTCGATGAGAATGGCTTTTGTATGAATTTCTTTGAATCTACACCCTTCAGAATCAGGGGTGCGCCCGGGATCTGATCGACCCTTGAATTGTAGGTCTCCATCTTTTTGTTGTTAGTTTCTATCATCTTTTCGCCCCGATTCAATCCTCTTTATGAGGTCCTCGAGCATTTTTATAATAGCAGGGTCGGCTGCTGACCCGTTGTTGCTCGATCTTTCTGGTACCTATTCGGCTCGAGGAGCCGTTTCTGGTGGTGTTGTGCTTGGAGTTTTTTGTTAGCTTTGAAATTGAGCAATCGCCAGCTATTATGCTTGGGACATTTCAAAAATGACGTGAAGGCTAACCTCTCGTTCCTCCCGAGCTGGGATTCTCTGAGCTTCTCGTTGTTTTTCTTGGCATGTACTTCCGTTAGTGCGAGAGCTTTCATTGACGTATTGGGCATTGTGTGAGCCCACATCCACGGGGATTGGCTTTGGTGCATCCTCAGGGTTTCGCAGTAGTACACCGGCGCCTGGAATAACTATACCATTCTCTCCATGGTCTTCAAGATTGTTGTTTTCATGCGCATTTACTGAGTTAGACATTTTGACATGAAACCAAAGATTATTGGACAAGAAAAAGTGTGAAGAATAACTTGTGTTTTCGATAAACCATCATTAAAATAACCACTATTATTTTTAACCCACGGTGAGCGCCAAACTGTTTACCTTGAAAATGATAATAACAATTAGATTTAATTTGATTTTGTAATTCTAAAAGTACGTGATTTATTTTAAAGCTAGTTGTTAGGCAATAGATGCAAAGTATGAGTTAGGAACTAAAGTAAGAGTAAGAGGCAGTGTTGTTATTCAAACTGAGTGGCCGAAATCGGGGTCTCAGACTGGCCTAAGCCGGGCCTCGGGGTTGAGCTAAGGAGCTCGACTGGGGATGATCGATGAAGGACTAACAATTCCAAGGGCCTCAATAATGGCTCTTACGATCAATGATGAGTAATAAATGAACAACGATCAATGGAACACAATAAATATAAGCAATAAATGAAAGAAAAAGTTATGGAGAATGTTTAGTTAGAGAGGGTCCCCTTTATATAGGAGGGGAAATCCCAACATACTACATATGCATTTATTACAAAGATATGCAGCTGGTACAACTATTTAATGCCACTACGAACTTGTATTATTCTTGTAGACCTGGTAAATATTGTTGGGTTTTGAGGGAGTGTTTGACCTCTGATTTGAGATATTTTTATATGGTTAGACTCGTGAGAGTGCGAGGGTTCTGAAAATGTTAAATTCATTCAGTTCCGAGACATTGGCTCGAGAGGCTTTTTGGTCATTTTACCAAATTTCGCGCTTTAGGTTCGAATTTTATTATATAGTCAGTTGCTTTAGATATTAATTACAATGTGTGATTTTATTGAATACATTTCGGCCATTCGGAGTCGAGTACTCGTGGCAAGAACGTGGTTGCTAGTTGATTTTAGCCGGTTTTGAGGTAAGTATCTTGCCTAACCTTATGTGGGGGACTTCCCCTTAGGATTGAGTTTTTTATGTTGATTGTGGTCCGCGTACGCGAGGTAACGAGTGCGTGCTCAAATTTATTTGTGGTAAATTGTCTCTTTTAAGCCTCTAGACTTGTGAAATTTATAGAGTAGAAAGATATTATTGATACGTTTGAGCCCCTGTTATTAGTTTTACCTCTGTGTGTCTTGTTTGATATTTGTTGCTCTTCTTGATTTATTTATGCTGTTAAATAGGCCTTTACATGAATTTTCTAAAGCCAAGTACCCTTCTATAATCATTATGCCCGCCCTAACTACTCGCCTTTAATTGGAAGTCATAAAGGTTATATCACATATAGTGAATCGGTCTTAATTAGAAGGAAGATAGACACCTCATAATTAATTGATATTTCTTAAGTAAAGATTTGTTTAACTCATGTTAACTTCCTTACTGTTGAATACTCCTTGATTGTAGGTTATCTCTAACCTTGTGTAATTATACTATATGTCCAACTGTTGAGGTACCAGTGTAGTTGATATGTGTTTTGTTACGACTCGATTATTATTTGAGGCTATTGTGTTTTCCTTGGTATTCTACGACTTTATTTGTAATTGTTGAATCCCTTACCTGGACGTTGTTATTTCTGTTATTGATTCTCCCTTGCTCGGATGTTATCATTACTGTGTAGTTATTGCTATCACGATGCACGAGGTCTCTACCGTGCGGTTATTGTTGGGGATTTACACGAGGTAATTGTCGTGTTATTGTTGCTATTGATGTTTGCACATGCGACGTAATAAGGCGGGATATGATATATATACTTATATGTTTGTTGCGCATGTGGCGGAATAAGGTGGGAATATTGTGATGTACGTGTGGCGAAATAAGGTGGTGTTGCTATTGATTGCACACGTGGCGAAATAAGGAGGGATGTGTTACGGGCTGATTATGCAGGACTACGGGTTCAATTCCCGGGAGTTCCTATATTGATTATGAAGGACTACAGGTTCAATTCCCGGGAGTTCCTCTGCAATTATTATGAAGGACTGCGGGTTCAATTCCCAGGAGATCCTCTATTATTGGTATGCTGGGCTACGGGTTCGATTCCCGGAAGTTCCCCTTAAACTCAATGTGATATGACTATAGTTTTATTGTTTCTATCCGGGGCGAATGAGCCGAGTGCTAATTGTTCCCTTTCTTTAAACTTACTAGTTGGCAGGATTCTTACTAGATACACTTGCACAAGCATACACGTAGCTAGACCCTTCTATTTGAGATGAATCCCTTCTGATTTGACTAAGGGTAGAGATATGGCGTGTTCCCATTTCTTGTACCTACTAGTTTACTGGATAGTTACCAGCATTCCGTGTTTTTGATGGGGCGTGAGATGCCAAGTGTTAGATTTCGAATTCTGGGTATTTCCATGAGTTGCGGCTAGAGAGTTGTGGTAAGACTGAGGAAAGAGTTGGAAGGACTTTATGTAAGCATCATTTCAGAAAAGCGACTTAACGACTTGTTTGGTCTCGTTATGTTGTGATTTCAGGACTTGGATTGTGATTTCTATTGTCATTTTTGTATTATCATTTATTGTATCATTATTTTTCTTATTGTTCGTTATCCTCGTTGTAAATTGTTGTGTTCTTATTTATCCGGACAGTCCTTACATATTCACATAGCATATCTATCTTTTATGTTATATTATTTATTGATCGGTATGTGTCATGACTGTTCCTCTTCCCCCATCGAGGTTAGTCTTGATACTTACTAGGCACCACCGTGGTGTGCTCATACTACTCTTCTGCACATTTTTGTTGTGCAGATACAGGTACTTTCGTTCAGTTCTGTCACTTGGAAGGAGACATATCGGTAGAGACTTCAAGGCATATCTGCTACGTCCGCAGACCGAGGAGTCCCTTTCTAGTTTTCTGTAAAAAGTGTAGTTGTTTTAGTATTTCTTCTTGTATAGATATTCCTGAGTTAGAGCCTCTTATGTATCTTCTTAGTTTGTGATTTGTGAGTTTTCGAATTTTGGGAATTGTCGTCAATTTTGAGTTTGTTATGTTACATGCCAAGCGGCACCTTAAGTACCATTTTATTTTGCTAATTCAGTTTGTTTTGCTTGCTTTCATAAATTTTGGTTATCTTCTGCATTGTTAGGCTTACCTAGTCGTAGGGACTAGGTGCCATCACGACATGTTCATGTAGGGTGAACTAGGATCGTGACAATAGCACAAATCCATTTCGTGGTCCATTTGATGAAAATGTCATGTATCTTGTGTATATTGATTTAATTACTCCCTATAACCCATTTCTTGTCGTCGACTTTCCATTTCCATTTTGCAGATATCTTAGAATATTTGGCATATTCTATGGGAAACATTAATTTATATATACAATATTCTTCGAGCATTCCATCTCTACGAGCAATCAAATAACTATGTAGAGGGACTAGAAGAACTAAATAGAAGTACCATTCCACTACTGCTATTATTGTGTATGTGTTCTTTGTGCCAACTCTCTCTGAAGAAGAGAAACGAAGCTGATCATTTCCATCTAGAATTTTTTTATACTCAGAAATACTTAATACTTTAGCCATTTCGAAGCTATCGAACTTCGTTCGCTCAAACCTTGGGTGAAGGCCTGCACTTCCCAATAATCGGAGACTGGTGGTAATTCCATTCATTCCATCTAAAAGTGAGATACAAACTCTTGCAGCATCTCATTTTCTCTCTGTTTGATTTTAAAAATGTCGGATTTCCTTGTAAAAAACATGATGGCGCTGGCATGTGCCTTTATAATTGAATTTGCCAGCATGGCAAATGAGTCTATCTAATTTAGGGATAGGTTGTGATACAACATTATGGCCCCTTCGGAAAGTATTTCTCCAAATTTATTTAACAAGACGTATTTTATCTCGTCGTCCTTCAGGCCATTCCCCTTTACAACACAAGTGTAAGTAGTGATGTCCTCGTTGGGGTCCGAGGATCCGTTGTACTTTGGGAGACAGGGCATTCTGAATTTCTTTGGGATGGGCTTATGAGCAACACTCGATGGGAATAGCTTTTGTATGAATTTCTTTGAATCTACACCCTTTAGAATTATGGGTGCGCCCAGGATCTGATCGACCCTTGAATTGTAGTCTCCATCCTTTTGTTGTTAGCTTCTATCATCTTTTTCGCCCCGATTCAATCCTCTTTATGAGGTCCTCGAGCATTTTTATAATAGCAGGGTCGGCTACTGATCCGTTGTTGATCGATATTTCTGGTACCTGTTCAGCTCGAGGAGCCGTTTCTGGTGGTGTTGTGCTTGGAGTTTTTTGTTAGCTTTGAAGTTGAGCAATCGCCAGCTATTATGCTTGTAACATTTCAAAAATGACGTGAGGCTAACCTCTCGTTCCTCCCGAGCTGGGATTCTCCGAGCTTCTCGTTGTTTTTCTTGGCATGTACTCCCGTTAGTGCGGGAGCTTTCATTGACGTATTGGGCGTTGTGTGAGCCCACATCCACGAGGATTGGCTTTGGTGCATCCTCAGGGTTTCGCAGTAGTACACCGGCGCCTGGAACAACTATACCATTCTCTCCATGGTCTTCAAGATCGTTGTTTTCATGCGCATTTACTCAGTTAAACATTTTGACATGAAACCAAAGATTCTTGGACAAGAAAAAGTGTGAAGAATAACTTGTGTTTTCAATAAACCAGCATTAAAATAACCACTATTATTATTAGCCCCACGGCGAGCGCCAAACTGTTTACCTTGAAAATGATAACAACAAGTAGATTTGATTTTGTGATTCTAAAAGTACGTAATTTATTTTAAAGCTAGTTGTTAGGCAATAGATGCTAAGTATGAGTTAGGAACTAAAGTAAGAGTAAGAGGCAGTGTTGTTATTCAAACCGAGTGGCCGAAATCGGGGTCTCAGACTGGCCTAAGCTGGGCCTCAGGGTTGAGCTAAGGAGCTCGACTGGGGATGATCGATGAAGGACTAACAATTTCAAGGGCCTCAATAATGGCTCTTACGATCAATCATGAGTAATAAATGAAGAACAATCAATGGAACACAATAAATGTAAGCAATAAATGAAAGAAAAAATAATGGAGAATGTTTAGTTAGAGAGCAGAAGAATGTTTGTTCTTGTATTAAATATCATGTCCATTTAGAAAATGACAAGGGTCCCTTTATATAGGAGGAAAAATCCCAACATACTACATATGCATTTATTACAAAGATATGGAGTTTGTACAACTATTTAATGCCACTACGGACTTGTATTATTCTTGTAGACCTGGTCAGCTTTAGCCACGTGCCTTTTGAGAATTTCCCGTTTGTCTAAGATAGCCATTGATTTGCGCTACCCCGAGGTCGAGCCTCAGGAACTCTCGGGGTCAAACCTCAAACTGTGCTTCGAGACTTCTGAAGAGGGACCGTGAAATTTCATAATAATCATAAAATTGGACTCTCCAATTTTATCCGTATACACCAACTCTACTCAAGATAGATATTTGTTTCAACAACCTCGAAAATCAAGGAACTATCTCGCATAACCTCCATTGTTTGGATGGTCTTCTTAGACTGGCCATCGGTTTAGGATAGAATGTTAATGATAAGACTCACTCTATTTTTTTAATAGTAATTATTAATCGGTAAAACTGAAGCATATTCATAGTACCTTAGAAATATGGTGTTCCTCACATTAGAAATCTTGTTTCATCTCTTAAAACTCTCCAAGCTTGCTATATTTAGACTTGACTTCCCAAGTCTTCCTTGAACAAGTGTAAAGGTCATATGTATATTGAAGTACTATTGAAAATAATTTTAATGTAAGATAACGCTTTATACTTATTCAATTCGGCTCTAAACCAAATTTAAAACCCATGTATCAAAATTACATAAGGCATATAACTTCCATTAGGGGTGTACATAGGTCGGGTTGGTTCGGATTTTGCAATTACCAAATCAAACCAATTGTATTGGGTTTTTAAATCTATAGATCAAACCAAACCAACAAAAATCGGGTTTTTCAATATCGGGTTTTCTCGGGTTTTTCGGGTTTCTCGGGTTTTTCGTTCCGATAAACTTGTGCTCCAAAAATATCACCAAAAATATAAACTGCATATCATAGTGCACTCTACATAAGAATTATCACCAACTTTTTAAGAGTATACATTACACACAAGAGAGTCCTAAAAGATAAACAAAAAGAGAATATATTAAAGATTAAGAAGTTGGGCATCTTAATAGATATTACAACCACAGGAGAATATTTCCAAAATACTTGTAAACGCATAATGACCTCACTTCCAAAAATAGTCATGAAGCAAATTGTAGTTAATCATCCCTCTAATCAATCCTCAAAGGTGAGTCTACATATTCTGGAAAAAAAGAAGAAGAAACAATTAACATATTTAAATATTAATTAATGTAAAAAATAACTATACTCATTAACAATTGAATACAAATTATTACCTTCTTCTAGTTGCTCAATTTTCTGGACTTCCTCTAACATGTCTTCAAATTTATATTCCTTGGAAGGTGATATGTAAAGTAATGATATATATCTATATCACTTGTTTCCACTTGGACTTGAAGCTAGCTTGCCACATCTTAAATAATTGGGGAAAAGCAAGGTAGATGTATGCAACTAAAAGAAAGCATGTAAAATGAGAGCAAAAGAGCTTTACCGGTGAAATCTTTACTGATGATTTCAATTGTTTGAGCAAAGGAAGAGCGTAGGTTTTTTGCCTTTGGAGAAGAAGCAAGATGATTTCAATTTTTTTGTGTTTCGGAACACCTTTAGCAATCTATGTGATTTAAGATTAGGTTTTGGTTTGGGCTCAATTATTTTTTTATGGCCCAAACAAAAACAAACATTTACATGGGCTATAATACCAATTTAAAATATTATGCTATATAAAGAAATTATAATAAAAATTAAGAAATATTTATAACTTACATTCTAATAAATATTTTTATCTATCTAATATATAAAATATGTATACATGTAATGTCAGGTTGGTTTGGTTTCGGTTTGACTTTTTTTAGTTAATACCAAACCAACCCTATTGTGGTCGGGTTTTATTTTCTAATAACAAACCAAGTCAAACCAAACCACTAGTCGGGTTGACTCGGGTTTTCGGGTTGGTGCGGGTTATCGGTTTGGTTTGTACACCCCTAACTTCCATGGTACGTGCAATGTTCCTCCTTTACGTATTTAAAAATAAATTTATGTTATCTCTTCAAAGAAATTATACTCATTAATACAAGGCACACACAACATGCTTATCGGGTTATTTAAATATAATGTCATGAATATAAATATTTTTCGCCATGCGAATTGCGAAATGCCCCTTAAGGAATATATGCCAAACTTAATTTAGTCCTCTTCCTCCTACCAGGAAAAAAGGAACACCCTTGTCACAAACCAACCTCTTTGTTCACCGGCTCCAATATTATATTTCAACTTTTTATCGTATTCAGGAAAAAATAAAGTCTTTTATCGTAAATTTTTTCTTAATGTAAGTATTATATTTTTCCACTTTTTCTTTTAATATTTTAACCGCTGATATAACCACTTGAAAAAAAAATAAAATAATAAATAGAACAACATATCAAATATTATTGGTAAATTGTGAACATTTTTTTTTTGTTGCCATAAGTAGCTCTAAACTTTATTTTCTCTTTTACCGAAAAGGTCAAAAGCACATGGCTGTTTAGAAAGAGACATGATAGTTGAGCTCAAGATCCTTATCTCCTTCACGAGGAAGAAGTCGGTGAGAACTAGCTACTACTCTACACATTTGTTTTTTACAATCATCCTTTGAATAGAGCCAAGTTGTTGTATAATTAATATTCCTTTCTCACACCTTGTGATCGAATCTGTTGAAAATTTAGCTTCTGAATGCAGGCTGTAACCTCCCTCATTCTTATTTTCGGAAAATCCTAACTAGAAAATTAATAATTCCTATTAATATAAAATAAAAAGTATTTATCTATATTATACATATAAAATATGAAAAAGACCTAAAAATGCCACTCAACTTTCAGAGATGATTTATTCATATCATCTGTTAAAAAATGCTCATTTCATGCCACTGCCGTTACACATTAGGCTCATCCATGCCATTATTGACTAACAACATTGGTATGAATAGTCCAAATAAAAATTGAGTCGTTAGTCAATAATAGCATGGATGAGCCAAATGTGTAGTGGCAGTAGCATGAAATGAATATTTTTTTAACGGATGGCATGGATAAATCATTTTTAAAAGTTGAGTGACATTTTTAGGCCTTTTCCGTATAAAATATTATAAAAATGTGTATTGATACTAACATTATTTGTATTATTAAAAGTTAAAAGCTTAACACAAAAGTTAAAAACCTTCAATTTTGAGGCAATTCTAATAGCATGTTTGTCCGAACTTCTAAAATCATCTTATTTTGACAATTGTGTTTTCAAAAGCATTTAAAAAAATATTTTTTTGAGAAGCAGTTTGTGTTTGGCTACTTAATTTGAAAAGTACTTTTGAACAGTAATTATGTTTAGCCAAGTTTTTGAAAACTACTTCTAAATATATTTTTCTATAAACTTCTTCTCAAATTATTTTTTTGGAGAGAAACTAATTTTAATTAAACACTACTTATAAATATATTTTTCTAAAAAATTCTTCTCAAATTATTTTTTTCCATCTAAAAGTTTTGTCAAACACTTTGCAATCTAAAACTGTTTTTTGGCCAAAGAAAAACTTGGGCAAATAAGCTATGAGTCAAACTACTATCATGTAGTATAAAAATTTATATTCAGTAGTAGCCGTAGTAATCATTTCAGTGAAAATGACACCACGTAAAATAGGACAAAAGGGTAAAAAGAAAATATAAAATCAAGTAACCAAAAAAAATTAACAACATAAAAACAAAAGCGCTTGCTGGAAAGAAGAACGCATGGATGACATGTAGTTAGTGAATAGACAGATTGACAAAATCTCAGTTATATATTTAATGCTTTTTACTTCTTTTACTTGACTACTACTACTAATATTTCCCATTGATCTTTCATTTTTCACACTTGTTCTGCTTCCTTTGTAATCTAACAATGGCGACATTGTGCAAGAGAAATCCAAAGAGTTTAATTTTCAGTTCAATTATATGCTTTCTAATACAAATAACAGCTCTAAATGGACAACTTAGAGTTGGGTTTTATTCACAAAGATGCCATAATGCAGAATCCATTGTTAGCTCTGTTGTAAAAGAAGCTTCCCAAAGAGAACCAAGAATGCCAGCAATGTTACTTAGACTACATTTCCATGATTGCTTTGTTCAGGTTCCTACCTTTTTCTTCCACTTTTTTAGTATGTCAACTTTATTCAATTTTAACCCAACATTTTTTTTAAAATATTTTTAAAGGGTTGTGATGGATCAATTTTGATTGATAATGTTAAAGAACCTGAAAGAAATGCATTTGGTCACGAAGGCCTGGGAGGATTTGAAGAGATCCAGAAAGCCAAAATTCAATTGGAAGGTCAATGCCCAGGGGTTGTATCGTGTGCAGATATTGTTGCTTTAGCTGCTAGAGACGCTGTCGTCTTGGTAATGCATTAAGATAAAAAAGAAAATTCCAATCTTTCGTGATATATATATCATGATTATGTATTTGCATTTTCCTAATTAATTAAGAGATACTTAGTCTAATTATTTTTTGATGCATTATGAGATATAGGCTGGTGGACCATTTTATGAAGTTGAGACAGGTAGAAGAGATGGTAGAGTATCGGATTTGTCTCTTGCAGCTGCAATGCCAGATGTGGATGACTCAATTGATGTTTTAAAAGGAAAATTCAAAAATAAAGGCTTTACTGAAAAAGAACTCGTCATTTTGAGTGGTAATGATCTATTCCTTCTATTTCAATTTTATCCATTGGTATGATATAACCCATCTATTTCATTTATTAAACTTGACTTACACATAAAATATAACAGGGATACTGTAATTATAGCAAGTTACATATGGTATTTATAGATTGTTAATTCCACAAGTTAATTATATGTAGTTATCTTTTTGGTGAATTGCAGCTTGTTCGGCCAAGCTGCAAAAATTAGTTTATTTTGAGAAGTATTTTTTCTTAAAAGTGTTTTTTGGTGAGTAGCAGTTTGTGTCCGACTAATTAATTTGAAAAACACTTCTGATCAGCAATTAGTGTTTGGCCAAGTTTTTAAAAACTGTTTCTAAGTAGGGGTGACAAAATGGTTAAAAGAAAACAGTTAACTATCCATATTATTCACTAAAAATATAGTGGACTTTTTAAAAACGCGTCAAATATGGATAAGAACCATATTATCCATTTAGAAAATGGATAACCAATGAGTCTAGCTTTTACATCTGTAAAGGATCAAATTGGACATACCTCAAGTTAGAGAGACTAAGAATGCTCCCAAAAGTGATCATATGCAAAAAGTCATGGATAATATAGTTACCCATATTATCCGCTGGTTAACCCGTTTTTTACCATATTAAATATGGGCCAGGTCGGATAATTTATTTGTTTTTTCATTATCCATTATCGACTCGAACTATATCCGGCCCGATCCGACCCGCCCGTTTGACACTCCATCTTTTAAGTCTAATTTTCTCGAAAGTGCTATTTTTTTTAGAGAAATTACTTTTTTCTGCTTTTCCAATAGTGCTTCTGCTTCTCCTCAAAAATATTTTTTTCCCTCTAAAAGCTTGGTCAAACATTTTAACTTTGGGGTAAAAAATGTTTTTGGCTTGAAAAAGCTTGGCCGAACAAGCTATAAAATTGCTATGTACTTTCGGTATATAAAAGTTAAACTCGTATATTAAGACAGGTAAATAGTGATGCTAATTGTAAAGGAAATTTTACCACCTATAGAATAGGTTAGTACCCTATTTATAACATATAAATACCTTTTTAAGATTTTACATAATATAATAACCTTTTTTATTTTGTAGCAAAAAATTTAAATTTAATACTTTCCTATATTTAAGCCTTATTAGATAGTACAAAATATTTTTCTCTCACCAATTTATGGTATAACTCCTATTTTTTGTGAAATGACGCCGCTTAATACAACTTAATACACCTAAATACAGATTCACCTTCCCATGATTTGCGCTGAAATGTTACTTTTTTCCGGTTTAATACACCTAAATACACCTAAATATATATCATGATTTACAGGAATCCATGTTTGTGCGGCGTCATTTCATGTTGTATTATTGAATACAATTCGTTTTATACACTATATACATCATAAAATAACGTAAAACATATATCATGTAATATAGGAAAGGGTTTCTATTTATTGCTAATTAGGTCTTAATAAATGCCTTTGTGAAAAATTGTCAATTGTAAACATACAAAATCATGGATACAAGTTGGTTTATAGCTACAATATCATATATTTTTGTCACTTAATTTTTGGTTGACATTAATTAATGCATCATGTTAAACATGTAGGGGCACATACAATTGGCACAACAGCTTGTTTTTTCATGCCTCGAAGATTATACAATTTCACTGGAAGATCAGATGCAGATCCAAGTATTAATTCTAAGTTCCTCCCTGAGTTAAGAAGCAAATGCCCCAAAAATGGAAACATAAATTTCAGAATACCTCTTGATAACGCAACCGAACGAAAATTTGACGATCAGATTTTGCGCAACATAAAGAATGGTTTCGCAGTCATAGCATCAGATGCAAGGCTTTATGACGACAAAATTACACGAGCAGTGATTGATTCTTATCTTCAGAGAAATAAATCAATTCGTAATTCACCATCATTTGCAAGGGATTTTGGTTTAACCATGATTAAGTTAGGAAGGCTTGATGTCAAGACTGGATTAGTAGGAGAGATTAGAAAGGTTTGTAATTCTTTTAATAAAATGTAATAACATTTATATTGAGATATAGTATTACTTAATTAGTGTACGTGTTTATTGTCTTTGAGAAGATATGATCATTGTGATGTCTCCCTACAGTTTTTATTCATTAGGTTCCACGGTCTGGGGCTTATACTGGATAATTATTGGATTGACCTGTTTCAATTTGTTATTATTATGTGTCTTAATTTTTTTCAGCTTCAATATTTTAATTCAAATATGTAATTGCTTATTTTTTTTCTCAGCTGTAACACTTCTAAAATGATTTTCTAACACTTGGTGCTTAAAGAACTTCTTAAATTTAGCTTTATCCAAACAGATTCATAGTCTACTGCTCAAGTCGAAAATACATGGGAGCAGTATGTATATTAAAAAACATACTCAGAAAAGACTTTGCAGAACGAATCATGAGCAAGCTAATGTAGGATCATCGGATTTTTCTGTCATAATTTCTTAAACTGAAACTATAAGGATTTCAAATAATCAAGAAGACAATGATGGACTGTAATAAACAGCGGAAGTTATCCCAGTATCAAAATCACATATAATCTAGACAACTAGCATAAACGGAATTTCACGGGTTACCTCTTGAAGCGTGAACATATCTCTTCTACCACGCGAGCCTTCAGTTCCATAACTTCTCAGTGGAATATACATAAACCGCACAATCGTGATCCTCGAACGTCACACGGTCTTCTAATGTGTTATCTAAATAATACCCGAAAATAGCAATTTCGGGTGGGGCGAAATTTCTAGGAAAACGTGGCTGAAAATTTGAGACACCATGTTCTACTCCCTCTAGGTGGAAACCTTATGTATTTATAGCACAAGTTTTAAGGATTAGAACCCTTTTCCAAAACCTGTTAGGTTTTTCTTTCCACAAGAAAAAGGATTTCTTTATTTCCTATTATTTAGGCACAGCAGGACCACAAAATTTAATTAACAAGGCTCCAATTATGGAATTAATTTCTAATTTTTGAAATTAATATCTACCATAATTAATTACGAATTATTTCACAAAAAATTCATAATTGCACTCCTTATTCAATTTCGAAATATTAATCCATTAAATCTTATTTAATTCTCCATGTTAAGATTCAGATACTAATCAATTAAATTAAATTATTGACGATTTAATTTATTAATTATTTCCTTTAGACTTTCACTTAACTTATTTCATGTGTCGGATATAAAATCTACCGGCCGGGTTTACACATGAAAACTTATAAGCTTTCATAAAGATGTATCATCAATCTTTAAACCGAGACATGGATTCCATCAACTAACTATTACTTCGCCAATGTACATTGTTATTATCCAATTTACCGGGCATATTGACCCACGAAAGAATCTTACCTTTTAATAAATTAAAATAATAATAATATACACAGATAATAATAATTATATCAAGATTAAAAGTATAAGTACATTTAATGGCTAGAGAGTTTATTTTATTAAGTCAGTATAAAATACTTATCTCTACTTGATCCGTTCAATACATACAAAATGTACTAGCACAAGAAGTTGGAATTAGATCATTCCCATAATCAAGATAAATTATATATAATCTTGTGCTACAATCATTCCTGATGGTTTGTTCAATTTCATAATTAGATTGTGAACTCAAACTGTATACTTATAAGAACCGATGATTTAATCTTTCGTGTATAAGCTAAACTTTATATTATATAAGCAAAGGACATCGACTAATATATGATCTATTAAAACTTTATTAAAATTGAATGAACAATATTATCATATACTATATCTAAACCAAGTCCATGGTTAATAGTATGTATTTCAACAATCTCCCACTTAGACTTTTAACTATGATAATTGTCAGAATATACTATATCTAACACATGGTTAATAGTATATGCCCCAACAATCTCCACTTAGATTCATAACCATGCATCTACAACTTTCTCAGGCATTCTTTTACATGACTATTAAACATCTTCACCAAATAAGGTTTTGTTAAAGAATCTTGCCAAGTTATTTCGGATGCAATATTTGTCCAGTAGTGCTTTGTCGTAACTATCTAGTTTGTTATTAAACTCTTCAGGGATCCTGTTACTGAAACTATCCCAAGAGTGTACACCGAACTATGATTTTCTTTAGCATTCTCCCACTACGATGAAGTACTACTAATATTACCTTCATTACCTTACGACATTGAAATATTAGTGACTTCTTACTATAGTGTTTACTGTTCAAATATCACTCCCACTCGATAAAGGCATATTATGTCTATTAACATTTTCCCACTACTCAAATGCAATGAAACGTCAATTCCGACTTGTGGGGTTTGATGTTCTTGAATGTCAATTTGCCTTATTTTATTTAGGACAATAAAATAAAGCTCCATTCATTTTTTTGGATATTCAATAAACATGCACCTATCCATTTTTAGTTCCAACTTACTTATTCGCTTTCTCTTTCAGCACATATACAGGACAATCCTATATTTGAATATGCCATGGGCTGAGCTTACATTTAGTCCACTATTCTATAGATGTCCCAGGTACTAATTTAGAAGGAACTAAATTTAGAATGAAATTTGCAGTTTCTATGAAATATTCCAAAAAACAAATAAGGCAATCTGAATAACACGTCATTAATCTATCCATGTCTAAAAGAGACTTATTTCTTCTTTCTACCACACCACTCTATTATGGAGTTTACGGTGTAGTCAATTGAGATGTAATTCATTATTCTGATAAGTAACAAAAGAATTCTTTAGAGAGGTGCTCGCTACTACAATCAAATTGCAGTAACTTAATATATTTCCTTGGTGCTTCTCCGTTTCAAGTCTTAAAATCATGATTTACTTAATTCATTAAGACTTATGGTACATCAAATAAATATATTAATATTTTGAGTAATCATTTAAGAATTTCACAAAAATACTCAAAACTATCTCTCACTAGTATGTTCATTTAACCATACAAATCAGAAGGAATTCATTATAGCTTATCACTAGCTTTATTTCCTTTTAAAGGGAAACAACCTTTAGTCAAAATTCCTTCCAAACAGGAACTACAAGTTGGCAGCGCCTCTACTTTCAATGAACCTTAAGGTCCATCCTTGACCAACTTGAAATCCTATCTAGATTAATATGACCTAGATAAAAGCGCATATAAGTTTTACTCAATTTTGAAGAACATACTCTCTTATGAGGTAGACTATTATTGTTCTGTTCAAGAGAGACATTAATATACAATAACAAAGTCATGCATTCATGTACCACAAGAGATAAAATGTTGATCAAGCTCAATAACTCAAGAGTTATTCGAAAAATAAAACTTATATCCATCTTTTATTTTTCCCAGAAACCGAAATTAAATTCCTTATAACAAAAAAACTACATATATTGCATCCTTTAAATTAATGTCTTATCACTAAAGGAAAACTTTAACAAGTAATACGACAAATTACATAAAGTCATTGTGGAGTTGAAATAAAAATATTAAATAGATCATAATAAGTCAAAACACTGAATATTGAATTCAGACTACATTCAATATTCATATACATACATGCATCTCGAATGATAATTTTCGATAGGAAAAGAATCATTCATGCAAAGTATATTATATAATGCAAGAATTATACAATCCAGAATTAAATAGAACCAACTCAGATGGAGAGTATACTATTATTTTCAGTCAATTATATATAATCTTTTGGTATAAAATTTTTAAACATACCGCACATATATGTCATGCATTTTGAATAGAAATTTCGATGGGAAAAGAATTACTCATGCAACATACATATAAAATGCCAGATTGTTCACACCAATAACTAAAACAGACCTAACTCAAATGGAGAGTATACTGTTAATTAAGTCAAGTGAACATCATTTTTAGTAGCTTTAGTTCCATTGATCCAACATGTATACTCAGATGGCGAGTAAGTACATGTTATCAATTACTAGTATTTCACCTAATGAGCTTACAATAAATTTATCCAATATGGAGGAAGACCTAAAGTCAACGCGTAAATTTATTACTCACTTAAAATTAATAGTGGAAGACCATAGAAATATATTTCTATCACCACTTAATCATAATTGTATTTTAGTTACAAAATTGATTCAACCCTTTAAACTCAGATGGAGAGCTAATGCAGGTTATCAGTAACTAGTAACTATAGCGAGTGAGTTCATAATAAATTTATCTGATATGGAGGAAGACCTAACGTCAACACGTAAATTTATTATCTCACTATAAATAAAAAACAGAGACCATAGGGGTTTACTCCTATCACCACTTTATCACAACCACAAACTTTTCTCCGAGGATTAAGTTCCATAATTTAAAAAAAATGCTCAATACCCCCATTTAAACAATCTTAAAATGCTAACATTAACGTTTTTCATTGCAAAGTAGTGAGTATTGTTTGCTGGGCTATTTCTGATAAACCTACCAAAATTCAGATCAATCCGAGATCGTTAAAATCAGAATCTCCAAAAATTGCGACCAGATTTGAAAATTTACCATATTAAGCATTTTTAAAAAAATTTAAAATATGATATACATTCTTATCATATACAAATTCATGTCAAATTAACATGTGTTATCGTGTTCCGGATTAGACACAAATAAAATGATAGAAAGAATAACTTTTTGTATGTAAATCACATTTTAATCCGCTGAATCTTCTAAAAACTCATCTAAACGATCCTGAATCGTCAAAATACGATGTGATTCACTACATAGCAGTGAGTTTTTCTTAAATGATCGTTTCCGATGATCCTACCGAATTGTAGGTCATTTGGAGCTCGTGAAATTCACGATAGCCAAAACTAGACCAAAATCGAATAAATTATTTTGGCGTATTTATGATTAAATCCATGTGATTTGCATTCTTACTATATATCATATCAAGGTAAACCATCATGTTTCAGATTTAACACAAATTTAGCCGATATATAAAGAATAATTTTTTATATTTATAACAAATTTAATTTTCATAAATTGCTTGAAAATCCATTTAAACGACCTCAAAATGCTGAAAAGCAACATGATTCACTGCCTAGCAGTGAGTTTTTCTCACTAGATCATTTTCGATGAACCTACCAAATTTCAGGTGAATCGGAGTTCGTCAAATATATGACCACCAACATGTAACCAAACTCGGAGAATAACCGTTTTGAGTAGTTTCATGAATTAAAATTAATATGATATTGATTTTCATTCTCCTTATAATTATTCTATGAGATCAAGGCATATATTATGTTCTTCCTATTTCTAGGATACACAATATCTTCTTTTGTAATAAATTATCCTTTTATTAAATACACAAGAACCTTAGATATTATATTTTTTTCTCGTTCGGTGAAAACCCCCAATATCTCTTCTTATGGGTGGAGTGCTCCCATTAGTACCCAAAAGATAAAACTCTTTTCCTAGTTAGGAACCTTCACCACTAATGTAGATTTATCAAGGATAAACTTCACATGGTACATTAAGCAGATTTTTATGACTCAAATAAATAGACCATTTTGTGGATCCTACTTATTAATCATTATGCTCAATCCATGAATAGACACAATTTCACATATACAAATACATTAAGATTTTTTCATGAGTTCAAATAAACAAATCACTTTAGAGGTAACTGTTTATTACTCACTAAATTCTCAATTTACAAGTGAAGATACATGCAACTCATAAAATTATTTTATGGAAGATTATGGACCACAGCTTAAAAGGCATGCCAATAATATAAAACTCATACAAAATATCAGCATATTTCACTTAATTACAACCTCCAACTAAAGAACAAAATTTTTCATTGAGAATCCAAGACTAGCAATCACGCACGACATGAAAACATAAACTAAAATTTGAGAAATTTTTTATGCACCAATATGTCAAACACTCCAATCATTAGTCATCCACGATATCAAACAAAAGATTTCACTTTCTTACAAAATAAGTATATCATTACATAATATCAATTATACCTTGTAGGAACTAGTGAATAAAATCATACACCTCTATTATTGAATTTAATTCAACAATATACTATTTACTAATAGCCAAAGTGTACACTTATTATATCACCAGTATTTAATCACGGAGATCATAGGGTATCACCCCCACCACCATTAAATTAAAAACGAATTAAAATTATTCAAAAATAATTTCCAAAAAATATAAAAACGTCCAAAAAACAATCCAAACGACCTCAAAACGCCGAAAAATACCATGATTCACAATTAGTAGTGAGTTTTTCTCACCACGCCGTTTCAGATGAACTCATCAAATTTCAGCTCAACCGGAGTCCGTCGAGTTCACTCACCTCAGAAAATACCGGCTATTCGGTCAAAATCAAATTTTGCATTTTTTTAGGGTTTACCCCAAAAAATTCTGATAATCTCAAACAAATATCAATAAAAAAATAGATATCTCATGATTACAAGAATAATTTAAAATTTTGCATAGTTAATTCACAAAACAACAGTACAGTTTTCCAGAAATCACATATACATGTAATTAAAAAAACTCACATAAACACAATATTCTTGTTTCATGAAAAACTTAGTTATCTAATTAGATATGAGTGAGCTCTGCAGAATTTCACGGGTTACCTCTTGAAGCGTGAACATATCTCTTCTACCACATGAGCCTTCAGTTCCATAACTTCTCAATGGAATATCAATAAACCGCACAATTGTGATCCTCGAACATTCCACGGTCTTCTACTGTGTTACCCAAATAATACCCGAAAATAACAATTTCGTGTGGGCGAAATTTCTAGGAAAACTTGGCTAAAAATTTCACCCACCATATTCTACTCCCTCTAGGTGGAAACCCTTATATATTTATAGCACAAGTTTTAAGGGTTAAAACCTTTTTCCAAAACCTGTTAGGTTTTCCTTTTCACCAGGAAAAGGATTCCTTTATTTTCTATTATTTAGGCACATCAATGACCACAAAATTTAATTAACAAGGCTCCAATTATGGAATTTAATTTTTAATTTTTGAAATTAATATCTACCATAATTAATTACAAATTATTTCACTAAAAATTCATAATTGCACTCCTTATTCAATTTCGAAATTCATCCATTAAATCTTACTTAACTCTCCATGTTAAGATTCAGATACTAATCAATTAAATTAAATTACTAACGATTTAATTTATTGATTATTTCCTTTAGACTTTCGCTTAACTTATTTCTTGTGTCGGATACAAAATCCACCGGCCGGATTTACACATGAAAACTTATAAGCTTTCATAAAGGTGTATCATCAATGTCTAAACCTAGACATGGATTCCATCAACTAACTATTACTTCGCCAATGTACATTGTTATTATCCAATTTACCAGGTATATTAACCCACAAAAGAATCTCGCCTTTTAATAAATTAAAATAATAATAATATACATAGCTAATAATAATTTTATCAAGATTACGAATATAAGTATATTTAATGGCTAGAAAGTTTATTTTATTAAGTCAGTATAAAATACTTATCTCTACCTGGTTCATTTAATACATACATCACAAGAAGTTGGAATTAGACCATTCCCATAATCAAGATGAATTATATTTAATCTTGCGCTACAATCATTCCTGATGGTTTGTCCAATTTCATCATTAGATTGTGAACTCAAACTTTATACTTATAAGAATCGATGATTTAATCTTCCGTGTATAAGCTAAACTCTATACACTAAATCATCTACTATATAAGCAAATGACACCGACTAATATATGATATATTAAAACTTTATTAAAATTGAATGAACAATATTATCGTATACTATATCTAAACCAAGTCCATAGTTACTAGTATATATCCAAACAATCTCCCACTTAGACTTTTAACCATGACAATTGTTAGAATATACTATATCTAAACGCATGGTTAATAGTATATGCCCCAACAGAGAAGGGAGTGAGTGACATGGACAAGTTAGAATGGTAGTGATAGGTTATATGTGTATCCATGTTATATTTTGATGATCTAACAAACTTACTATTAAGAACCAAATAAAGAACCTGATACACATACTTAAGAACTTAAGATCAACAAGTCTCTAGCTGGGGGATATAATTCAACTCTTCAGAGTCAAAGTAACAACAGAGTGAACAAATAGCTACTAGTTCGTGCGGTAACTGTGCAAGTCAACTCCTCCAGTTGTAAATTTGTTGCCTCCACATGCAACATTAGTACGAAAATAGTGGATTAGTCAACTTTATGGAGAATATCCATTACCTAACTTGCTTCCATCATTGAAGTGATGTCACAAATGAATTACTAACATCAAGCAAAGATAAAACAAAATACTTGCACATTCAATAATTGATCAGGCATTCTCTCAAGCCATCTATTAATCTTGCAAGTGACTCTCGAGGGGATCAAGAACAAAGAACAACATAACAACGGACCAATTCCTTGTATCGAGTTATTAAATATTTTTAGTTGTGTGGTACCTTTGTGAAAGCACTTTATTTGTAATTCCTACTTAGCTTAGTTAGAAGCATTGTGTAGAATCTTTGTAAATCATAAACGTTTGTGTTTTTGTCTTAGCTAGATTTAGTCGAGTTGTAAAGTCCTTGTAAGAGAGGCTTGTAATATGTTGTTACAAGTTAGTAAGGAATTAAAAAGTTAATCCTTGGTTACAATAATTTGTAATATGAATTTTACTCAATAATAAAGTTAAAATTCTACAAGGGTAGCTCGTATTTTTTGATCTCGTAAACCGAAAATTTCCCACATAAAACCCTATTATATCATTTACTTACTGAAGTGTGTGTTCTGTCAATTTGTTTTTCATCCTAGGCAGTTTGGACACGAGGAAGTGATGGGAATTCTACAAAGAAAATATTTGCTCCCCAAAACAGGATTGGAAGCTCTTCAAAATGATTATAATGCTCATAAGGCTATCTTAAAATTTCAGAGCCCGTTTGATTGGTCGAAGAAGAGGTTTAATCATAACCCATTATACTCTTGCACAATCATATAGTGGTTTGTTTGGTTGCCTCTTTAGGTTTTCACATAAAAACTTGCATAAATTATGGTTGAATATAGGCGAAATACATATTTTATCCATCCAACTTACGACCGAATCCCTATTACATACATGTTGACCACGGGTTTCATTTTACACACCAAACCTTTCAAAAGTGTGTCAATTATATAATACTTTTGACCAGCCTTTGGGATATGTGAAACACTATCAATGAGGCGTGCGAATTGTTATTTTCTACCTGAACTGACTAATCAAGACGGATATTTACCGAAAATGGACCCCATTTTCTTAACCCTATCACCCAGTTCTTCATCTCCCTCTTATTAAAAGCCACCATTTTCATCATCTTTATCTTTAAAGGTGGCAAATAATTTTCTGAAAAATTCAATCCCATCTTCACTTTCCACATCTAATATTTAGAAGCTGGTAATATTTGGTCAATTAATGTGCAATACATTATCATTCTTCCAAAATAAACCCTAACTATTTCGACCCACCCATCTAAATCAGACGGGTTGAACAACCTTAAATGAGAATACTAAACTGAAAAACTGATGAAGAAACAACAATTAGCAGATTTATGCTCATCAGATTAGCTTCATAGTGTCACACCTCCTTTTGGCGCGCTTGCCCCGAAGGATAAACGTACAAGGGAGTTTTTCCAATTTAAGTGACAATATTCGAAACGGGATTATTTTATTTATTTCAGAGTCGCCACTTGGAATAAATTATGGTGTCCCAAGTCACCGATTTATTTAAATCCCGAATCGAGGAAAATTACGACTTTTCAAATGAAGTCCGCGGACCAGAAATTCTAAGTAAGGAATTCTGTTGACCCGAGGGAAGGTGTTAGGCACCCCCAGATCCCGTGGTTCTAGCACGGTCGCTCCAATTATTATAAATGGCTAAAAATTCCTGATTTTACACATGCTTATAAATTATATGCTCTGATTAAACTTTAAATCGCTCCATTGATTTGAAACCATACCAAAAGAAAGACTAATTACAATATGGACTCGGACTTTGACAAATAGGTAAATAATATAAAAAAAAATATCCAGATTAACTTTGAAACTATATCGATAAAAAAAAAAATTTCTAGACTAAACAAATTTTAATTTATCTAAAGATGCATGGTTTTGTCGTTTCTAATTTAAACATGTACAAAATGATATCTTATTCCATGACTTGTTGACTTAGGGTCAAATAAAAAGCTCTTAACGAGACATGAGTATATACATCCTGATTTTAATACATCTTGAACTCTATTACCGAACTAGATCGAGAATTCGCTTGCGCATGACTTGTAAAATTAGGACAATTGATACTAGCTAACGAATTGCAAAGCTAGCTTTAAGGTTTTATTTTTTTGAAACCAACCACTATTATTACAAACTTGTTCGGAAAAGGAATAATATTTTTTGTCCTAACACTAAAATTTTAACTACAAACCACGGTTACTACAAACTTGTAAAAGCATACTTATTATGGAGCTAACTCAAACTCTATTTAAAATTTTTAGTTACTACAAACTCATGACAGTGATTCAAACGTAATATCAAAAAAAAATATTTACATTCTAACTAAGAGGTTGGCTCGATTTCACAACTCGTGATTCAAATTGAAACATGCAGCGATTCTAGTTATACAAATATGCTTTACAAAGCTAATGAACACACATGTAGAAGATCTAATTTAATTTGGAGTTGACAGGTAGTGATCCAAAGCATAAAACCAATAGGCATTCTCATTTCCAGCTTAAAGTCAAGTCTACACCAACAATGAAATCGAAATGGTGTACCTGGAAATGGGAAAAGACAGGAACTGGAGAGTTAACAGGTGCAGTAACGGAGATCAGCAACAATAACAGCAACAAGCACAACCCGAACTTGGTAAAAGAACTTAGTATTCCCAATGAAACAGTAGTTCTATTTGCAGGATTCCAATCAGTATTTTCAGGACAAAAATACCACTATTTCAAAGAAAAACCTCAAATGAACCAACAACTATTTCAGCTCAAATCAGACAAAAGAATCAATGAAACAGTAACTCATTTCTCAATATGCTCTTTTATTCCAAATGACTCTTTTCTTAGTTGGATCTGTGTATATCTTAGGGTTTATCAGAATATCCCTATTAAACTCTCTCTTAAGTTCTTCTATGAGTGTATAGCAGAATATCTGTGTGTGTAAAATGTTCTGCCAGGGAGCTTTTCTATGTGTTTTTTTTGTGTGTTCTCAAAACGTGTGTTCTCAAAACGTGTGTTCTGTCCTCTGAATTTCCAGTGCCTCTTTCTTTTATAGGCAAAGAAAACAATCCCCAAAACCTGTCCAATATTCCTTGCACATGCCTCTCTTTGAACCTCTAAATCATCCTCCCATGTGCCTTTTGTTTTTCCAGCTCTAAAGAGCATTCACAAGGGTTTAATACACTAAAAACTATCATGACAACTCTCTGTCCAGCCCTATTTTTAAAAATGAAAAGGTGTATTGGCAAGCCTGTTCTTTCTGTTCAAAACATGTGACATAGTTCCCATGTGCACTACACCTCTTAGACAAACTATTGTTGGCTTTCAGATTTTAAGTTAAAACAACTATCAGCAGTTAACTTATAAACTAAAATCAACCAAACAAACTTGATTCAATTCAACAGTGAATCAATGAATCTCGGCCAATGCCGGATTTGTAGCTCTAGTGTTCTAACAAACGAAACGACGAACCTAATCAACGACATTCGTATAGTCGATTACAACAAACACAATCAATAACACACAATCGATGAACAAATTTTTTCATTCTTCAACACTTAAGCCGAGAGAAGAAGAAAAAAAATCCAAGAAGCAAGAATGTTATTCGACTTCAAAAATCGACTCGAATACACACACTTATCAACGAACAACAATCAATCAATTACGATAATCAATCTCAAACAAAAACAGTGAGGCAAGCAAATTCTCGGCTAGAACAGTCAAAAATGAAGAATTGGCTATTCGATGAAGTATCGAATCGAGTTCTTATTTTATAGCGACATCATTCATAGCAATCAATCAGAAGCAACAAATCGACCAAATAAAACGGTCCCAAGAGATGAAAAAAATAGAGACGGCTAAAAGAAAAAAAATTGGGAAGAGTTCAATGAATTTAAACCAAACAAACACGCAAAACAAATCGAAATAAATAGGAAAATAACATTACCTCAAAAGAAATTGAAAGTTGGACGGACCCGGCTCCAAATGATTCGAGTTTTTGCACCTTTTGAAGTAAACAGACTTTAATTGAAGTGTTTTTCAAATGAAAAACACTCCAATTAAAGTCTATTGACTTCAATTACTTTTAATTCGAACGAAATCCCTAGTTTTCGAATTCTAGGGTTCTTGAACTCGGTTTTGGGTCTTGACTAGTTCCGGCCGGATTCGAACAAAACTAACTATGGTTTGGTGACGAGGGAGGCTATGGAAGTGTTTGGGGTGAGTTTGGGGCCATTTGGGGTTGGTTCCAGTTTTGTTCAAATCTTTAAATGGAAATTCGAGACTACACCGGTTGATTCGAGCCAAACTGATGACGGATTCGTGTTCAGGGGGTTAAGGAGATTAACTGGTGTTAATTTGGTGGTGTTTGGGATGGTGGCCGCCGGGTTTCAGGCGGTGGAGAAGGGGGGCGGCGTTAGGGTTTCAGGTTTTTGGTCTCTGAAGAGACGAGGGGTGAAGGGTGAAGGGGGAAATGATGTGGGGAAAACGGGTTTGGGGGGTGTTTAGTGTATTAAAATCAAACTTTTAATCTTAGCCGTTGGATTATAACAACCAACGGCTGAGATCAAATGAATTAAATTAAAACGGGGTCGTTTGGAGGGGTAACGGGTGGTGGATTGGGTCGGTTTGACGGTGGGTTGGTTTTGGACCGATTTTATTTGGGTTGGATTTGGGTATGTGATTGGGCCTGGTTTTAATTTCAAAAAATGGCCCAGTCCGGTTTTTCTTTCCTTTCACTTTGTTTTCTTCTATTTCTTTTATTTTCCTTTTGATTCCTAATTACCAAAAGTTCTAACATAAATTATAAAATCAAAATTACCTTAAAAATACTAATTAACTCTTACTAATATTTATCACAAATGATTAAATACCAATGTTAAAAAAAAAATCACACAAATTTTGTCACTAAACACTAAATATGCAAGAAATACATTATTTTGTGATTTTTTCATTTTTTTTGTAAAATAAACTTAACTACTCCTAATTGCAAAGTTAGATCAAAAAATGCAAATGCGTCATATTTTTGTATTTTCATTAATTTAAACACATATAATCACGCACATACGAACACAAAAAATTACCAAAAATATCACAAAAATTCACAAAAATGCACACAATAAAATAGACTATTTTTGTTTTGATTTTGTGGGAGTAATTCATGTTAGGCAAAAATCACGTGCTCACAGCTGCCCCTCTTTGCGCGAAAACTACGAAGAGTTTTTCGTGCAAAGATAAATGAGCAAATATGAGCGATTTTTGCCCGTTTGAATACTCCGTGGGAAGCATTTTGAAAAAGTTTGACCGAGCCTTTGCTTCGGAGGCCTCCTACATATCCTGGGCTAAACAGGAATCAGGTCAATGTAGTTCGGGAAGTTTTGTTAGCTGGGACTACCGTGGACTGACACTTTGCCGTTACTGTTGCTATCGTTGTTGCATGTTGCTGCTTACTGCTTACTGATCTCCTTATTACACCAAAAGAAATTAAAGTCGAACTAGCTATGCTATCAAACTATGAGTTACAAGATTCCTATCTATGATTCTCTTGAAAACTTGATCTTGAATCTTAGCTGATTTGCTGTAGACCTCGATCTGAATCTTGATGCTCCACAAGCTGTACGTGCTCGTTTATTTCTGTAACATTGAGTGAAACGGAGTCGGCGGAGCTTGTTACTTCAATCATCTTCTGTGCAATCTGCGCCTTTGTTTACTCCAACGTTTGAAAATCCTTTCTCTCGGTTCTTTTCTTCTTTTCTTCACTCTGGATTGATGTTCCATTTGTAGGTTATCTCGATCCTTGCATCCCGAGGTCAAACCTATTTAGACAACAAAAAAAACAAACGAACGAAATTTTTCTGCCCCAGTTTTGCTAGGAAAATTTCGTGAGTTAGTTGTGACACAGAAAGTGATTAAAAGACTCTTCGGTATTGGGTAAGAAAGTCATGGTTTCACAAAGGTTCAAACGGCTTTCTGGCCGGGATTTTGTAGAAGAGTTTCACGGCTTTCTGGCCGGAATTCAAACAATATCTAACGATTTTGGCCGTCAGATCCTCGGTTTTTTGGCCGGGGTAAAAGTAAATGGCTCCGCAGTTTTCTGACTGGGAGATCCTCGGTTTTTCGATCGGGATAAAAGTTTCACGGCTTTCTGTGGAATTCAAACAATATCTAACGGTTTTTTGGCCGTCGGATCCTCGTCTTTTGGTCGGGGTAAAAGTAAATGGTTCGGCAGTTTTCTGACCGGGAGATCTCGGTTTTCGACCGGATAAAAGTTTCACGGCTTTCGGCCGGAATTCAAACAATATCTAACGGTTTTTGGTCGTCGGATCCTCGGTTTTTGGCGGGGTAAAAGTAAATGGCTCGGCAGTTTCGACCGGGAGATCCTCGGTTTCGACCGGGATAAAAGTTTCACGGCTTTCTGTCGGAATTCAAACAATATCCAACGGTTTTTGGCCGTCGGATCCTCGGCTTTTTGGCCGGGTAAAAGTAAATGGTTCCGCGGTTTTCGGACTGGGAGATCCTCGGTTTTCGACCGGGATAAAAGTTTCACGGCTTCGGCCGGAATTCAAACAATATCTAACGGTTTTTGGTCGTCGGATCCTCGGTTTTTGGTCGGGTAAAAGTAAATGGCTCCTGAGTTTTCGACCGGGAGATCCTCGGTTTTCGACCGGGATAAAAGTTTCACGGCTTTCGGCCGAATTCAAACAATATCTAACGGTTTTTTGGTCGTCGGATCCTCGGTTTTTTGGTCGGGGTAAAAGTAAATGGCTCCGAGGTTTTCTGACTGGGAGATCCTCGTTCTCGACCGGATAAAAGTTTCACGGCTCGTCGGAATTCAAACAATATCTAACGGTTTTTGGTCGTCGGATCCTCGGTTTTTTGGCCGGGTAAAAGTAAATGGCTCCGCAGTTTTGACCGGGAGATCCTCGTTTTTGGTCGGGATAAAAGTTTCACGGCTTTACGGCGATTCAAACAATATCTAACGGTGTTTTGGTCGTCAGATCCTCGGTTTTTTGGCGGGGTAAAAGTAAATGGCTCCGCGATTTTCTGACTGGAAGAGGCGCCATCACGACCGGATAAAAGTTTCACGGCTCGGTCGAATTCAAACAATATCTAACGGCTTTTTGGCCGGGTAAAAGCAAATGGCTCCTACAGTTTTCGACCGGGAGATCCTCGGTTTTCGACCGGGATAAAAGTTTCACCGCTTTCGCCGAATTCAAACAACATCTAACGGTTTTTTGGCCGTCGGATCCTCGGTTTTTGGCCGGGTAAAAGTAAATGGCTCCGCAGTTTCGACCGGGAGATCCTCGGTTCGACCGTGGATAAAAGTTTCACGGCTTTTCGGTCGGAATTCAAACAATATCTAACGGTTTTTTGGCCGTCAGATCCTCGGTTTTTTGGCCGGGGTAAAAGTAAATGGCTCCACAGTTTTCTGACCGGGAGATCCTCGGTTTTCTGACCGGGATAAAAGTTTCACGGCTTTCTGGCCGGAAAGACCCTCGGTTTTTCTGACCGGGGTCCAAACAGATATTGGACCGATATGATTTGATTCTCTTTTTCGGAGTTTTCATTTTCTTTTCTTTCTTTCTTTTTTTTTTGGCCTTCTTTTAGGCGTTCTTTTTTTAAACATCAACAAATGCATAGGATAAATCTCTAAAAGAAACTTACCTTTTTATGTGTTTTCCTTGTTCCAAAGCCATTTCAAAGCTTGCGTATTTCACTTATTTGAGTGGTACCTTCTTCTTGCACAATTAAACAGACCTGCTTTCAACAAAGAACATTTTATCAGTTGAAAAAGTGGTTGGCTTTGCGGCCTTGGTTATCTTCATTGCTTGATCTTTTCCCCATTTCCATTGAGAAGTTTGCTACCAATTGTCTTTGGGATGACTTCCTTTCGAACTGACCGGGTTCATTCCCGGAATTCCATAGGGATTTTCCGTGTAGGTTCTATCCTTCTGCCTTATTCTGTCTCTTCTAAGACCTTAACCTTTGATTTCCGTTTTCTTTCTAAAACTCTTTTCCTTTGGAAACAATCGATCATTACGATCCAATCGTGGATTGTAACAATACACCACTGAGGCTGTTTTTCTTTTCTTCTTTACCAGGCGGAGTCCTGTAAAACTGGTCGTGTGACCTTCCTTTGTAATATTTTCAGAATTAAAATTAAACCGAAAGGGATTCAAAGAAGAAGAATGAATCAAAGAATGGAAAAACGTATCAAAGATAGAGGAGTCCCTTTCGAGGGAGAAGAAAAGAAGGACTTATCTGAGGTATACGCTGACTTTAACCAACATGACATGCTCCTCGGACTAGATGCTTGATCGTCACAAAACTCCCATTTTCTTATGAACCAAAACGGGTCTATATTTCCGAGCTAAGGAGCCGTGCCGAGACCTCTCGTGGTGAAACAAACTTTTTGGTTGATAGCGCCCTTTGCGGGTTTTCGCCAATCGACCTCTCTCATTTCTCTTCTTACCATCGCCAGATAGCACTCTTTGCGAGTTTTTACCAACAGGCTCTCTCATTTTGTATTTCTCTACTTCCATCGTCTTATGGTGCCCGAAGGTTTTCACCAATAAGACTCTCTCATTTTATTCCTCTACTTCCATCGTCTTATGGTGCCCGAAGGTTTTCACCAATAAGACTCTCTCATTTTATTTCTTTTCATTCCAGGAAACCCGGATCGTAACAATGATGTTTTCACAACTTCCAATCGATCTTGAAGGAATTGTACTCGGTTCGGGTAACAAGAATTGTAAACAAAATTACAACTTTGGAATCATCTTGACGGATCTTAAACCGAATCAAAAATATCATCTGCCCCAGTTTCATTTTTGGGGAAATTGGGATTTTTTGGTTTTGGTGTGACTGAACCTCAGGGAGAGGTTGCCTACGTATCCTTTCGGAATCAAGTCAGAACGTAGTTCAGGAACTTTGTTTTTGTTTTGTTTTTTTTTTTTTTTTTTTTTTTTTTTTTGGTTTGGTTTGGAATCCAAAGAGGGTAGCCAAAGAAAGGTAGCCGGCTCAAAGGGTTTACAAAAGGGTTGGTAGTGTTTGGGTAGCGGGAATAAAAGCCTTCAATCATTTCGATTTGTGAGGACCTCCTTGAAGCAAGTTCAGACATAATACCTTTTCACAGCATCTGCATTCACAGCCGTTTCAGGATCTTTTCCTTCCATGTCTCCCAAGTATAATGCCCCTCTTGGCAGTATCCTCCTAATGATGTATGGTCCTTTCCAATTAGGAGCGAATTTTCCTTTCGCTTCCTCATGATGTGGAAGAATGCGTCTTAAGACCAACTGACCTACTTCAAAATTTCTCGGTCGTACTTTCTTGTTGTAAGCACGAGCCATTCTTTGTTGGTACAGTTGTCCATGACAGACCGCAACCATTCGCTTCTCATCGATCAAAGTTAATTGTTCCAAACGAGTCTTAACCCATTCGCTATCTTCAATCTCTGCTTCAACAATTGTACGAAGTGAAGGAATTTCTACCTTTGCCGGTATCACAGCCTCAGTTCCATAGACTAGCAGGTATGGAGTTGCTCCCACCGATGTACGTACTGTAGTACGGTATCCCAGTAAAGCGAAAGGTAATTGTTCATGCCATTGTCTAGAACTTTGGATTGTCTTTCTCAAAATCTTCTTAATGTTTTTGTTCGCTGCTTCCACGGCACCATTGGCTTTGGGCCGATAAGGGGTGGAGTTCCTATGCGTTATTTTGAATTGCTCGCATATTTCTTCCATCAAATGACTGTTCAAATTCGCAGCATTGTCCGTGATGATAGTTGCAGGTATACCAAAACGACAGATAAGATTTGAGTGTACAAAATCCACCACAGCTTTCTTAGTGACTGATTTGAGAGTGATGGCTTCAACCCATTTCGTGAAGTAATCGATAGCCACTAGTATGAATCGGTGTCCATTCGAGGCTTTCGGCTTAATCGGGCCGATGACATCCATTCCCCAAGCGACAAATGGCCACGGTGCTGACATAGGATGCAGCTCAGTTGGAGGTGCATGAATCAGATCTCCATGTACCTGACATTGATGGCATTTTCGGACAAAACCGAAACAATCTTTCTCCATGGTCATCCAATAATAACCTGCTCGAAGGATTTTCTTGGCTAAGACATACCCATTCATATGAGGCCCGCATACTCCTGCATGTACTTCGTGCATGATTCTTCCTGCTTCTTCGGCATCAACACACCTTAAAAGGTTAAGATCTGGGGTTCTTTTGTACATGACCTCGCCGCTCAAAAAGAAACCACCTGCATGTCGCCTAATGGTTCTCTTTTGATCTCCAGTAGCATGTTCTGGGTATTCTTGCGTTTTCAGAAATCTCCTGATATCGTAATACCATGGCTTGACGCTCGGTCCTTCTTCGATTGCATTGCAATAACCGTGGCTTTCTCTGATTTGAATTTCCAAGGGATTGACATGGGCGTTGCCCGGATAAGGTAGCATTGAAGCTAAAGTGGCAAGTGCATCAGCCAGTTCATTGTGACATCGTGGGATATACCTGAACTCTATCGATGCAAATCGCTTGCCAAGAATGTTCACGTGCTGTCGGTAAGGGAGGAGTTTAACGTCCCGAGTTTCCCATTCACCTTGAGATTGTTTGATAATTAGATCCGAATCTCCCATGATCAACAAATCTTCGACGCCCTGATCAATTGCCATGTTCATGCCCATGATACAAGCTTCATACTCAGCCGTATTGTTTGTGCAGAAGAAACGGAGCCTAGCCGTGGCTGGATAATGCTGACCAGCAGGAGAGATCAAGATTGCCCCGATCCCTACACCTTTAGCGTTTACCGCCCCATCGAAAAACATTTTCCAAGCATGACTATCGTCCGAAACAACTTCTGTCGTATTTACCTCTTCATCAGGAAAGTAGGTATTCAATGGTTGATACTCTTCGTCGATCGGGTTCTCGGCCAAATGGTCTGCCAATGCTTGGGCCTTCATTGCCGTGCGAGTGACATAGACTATGTCAAACTCAGTGAGCAGGATCTGCCACTTTGCCAATCTTCCGGTGGGCATCGGTTTCTGGAATATATACTTCAAAGGATCCAACCGAGTAATGAGGCGAGTCGTATGGGCTTGGAGGTAGTGTCTCAATTTCTGAGCGACCCAAGTTAAAGCACAACACGTTCTTTCCAACAAAGTGTACTTGATCTCATAACTAGTGAATTTCTTGCTCAGGTAGTAAATCGCATGCTCTTTCTTCTCTGCCGCATCACGCTGTCCGAGAACACAACCAAAAGAGTTTTCCAAGACTGTTAAATACAAGAAAAGAGGTCTCCCCGGCTCTGGCGGGACTAAGACTGGAGGGTTTGACAAATATTCTTTGATCTTGTCAAAAGCTTCTTGGCATTCAGTTGTCCATTTGATTGCAGCGTCTTTCTTCAACAACTTGAATATGGGTTCACATGTGGAAGTCAACTGAGCGATGAACCTACTGATGTAGTTCAGTCGGCCTAGAAGACTCATTACATCTTTCTTTGTTCTGTGAGGAGGTAAATCCCGGATGGATTTTATCTTTGTGGGATCTAATTCAATACCTCTTCTACTGACTATGAAACCCAAAAGTTTACCTGACGGGACTCCAAAAGCGCATTTGGCCGGATTCAGTTTCAAATCGTATTTCCGCAATCTCTCAAAGAATTTCCTCAAGTCTCGCACATGATCGCCTTGAGTTCGGATTTGATGATCACATCGTCCACGTACACCTCTATTTCCCGATGCATCATGTCATGGAAAATGGCAGTCATAGCTCTCATGTACGTCGCTCCTGCATTTTTCAAGCCGAACGGCATGACTCTGTAACAGTAAGTCCCCCAAGGTGTGGTAAAAGCAGTCTTCTCGGCGTTCTCTTCATCCATCAACACTTGATGATATCCCGCATAACAATCCACAAACGACTGTATCTCATGTTTGGCACAGTTATCAACAAGGATGTGGATGTTCGGTAAAGGAAAGTTATCTTTAGGACTCGCTTTATTCAAATCTCGGTAGTCAACACATACTCGAGTTTTCCCGTCCTTCTTTGGCACGGGCACAACATTAGCCAACCACGTGGTGTATTGTACCACTCGAATTACCCCTGTTTTTAACTGCTTAGTGATTTCTTCTTTGATTTTATCACTGATGTCAGTCTTGAACTTTCTTTGCTTCTGTTGCACTGGGCGACAGTCAGGGTAGATTGGTAATTTGTGCACCACTAGATCAGCTCCTAATCCTGGCATGTCATCGTAAGACCAAGCAAACACGTCTTTAAATTCAAACAAGAGTTGGATTATTGCATCTCGTGTTTTCTCATCTGTGTGGATGCTTATCTTGGTCTCTCGGACTTCTTCATCACTTCCCAAATTAACCGGTTCGGTGTCATTCAAGTTTGGCTTAGGTTTATTCTCGAAATGTTCCAATTCTCGATTTATTTCCCTAAAAGCCTCGTCTTCATCGTATTCCGGTTCTTGGTTCATTATTTCCAGATTAGGTGGCGTGTTCGGATTTGAGCATGAGTTCCGCAAGCATGTCATGTTATTTAAAGCCGCATTATTAGGACCGAAAAGGAAGAATAAATAACAAAATTAGAAAGAGTGCAAAAGTAAGGAAATATTTATTTTATTTTCTTGGAATTTTTTGAAAACAAACAAAATTACATTGGGGAAACAAAAAAATACAAGAAAACAAAGAAAAACATCCAAGCTACATCCCGAAGTAACTTGTGATGAAGGAAAAACGACAGGACAAATCTACCAGAACTCCTGCCTGATTGGGAAGGGTGTGGCTTTCCAATTTTGCAATTTAGCTTCAGGGCCCACATACAGCACCTTAGCGGTGCTTGTTCCTTCTCCCGATTGGACCATATTAACATCATAGAGCATTTGCCTCACGGCCCTACATATTTCTTCAATTTTCTCCGCTGTGAAGACCTCGTCTTCTTCTTCTTCACTGTACCTTGGTCGGACAAAAGTTTGGTACAGATGCGGCAATGGTTGCGGCAGAACCCATCCTTTCTCTTTTCTCTTGTTGGCCCATCTTTCATCTTCAGGGGTTGGGCGAAAGCCCACTCCGAAAAACTTTTCAGCTACAGGTAAAGTTATCAGCTTCGGCACTCCTTGTAGGGACTTCCCCAAACCTTTTCCTGGCCGGAAGCCATGTTTAATCATTTCTTTCGCCACCATGATGGAGGCATTAGACAAAAAAGGTTGGGGAAGAGGGTTCCCTTCTTCGTGTTGATCTGCCAACACAATCTCGAAAGCTTGATAGACAATGTTTTCGCTTCCCGCTTCCGCTTCTAAGCAGGGGATGGACGGATCTCGATAAATTGATTGCTCATCTTCCCCGTGGACCACGATCTCTTGTCCCTTGTGTTCGAATTTTAACATCTGATGGAGGGTAGAGGGCACAGCTCCGGCCGCATGAATCCATGGTCTCCCTAGAAGAAAATTGTAAGAAGTGTCCATATCCAAGACTTGGAATGTCACTTCGAAGTCCACCGGGCCGATGGTCATAATCACATCAATCTCTCCGACAGTATCTCTTTTCACACCGTCAAAAGCTCGCACACATACGTTGTTAGGCCGAATCCTTTCAGCTCCGATTCCTATGCGGCCTAAAGTGGAAAGTGGGCATATGTCCACCCCCGAACCCCCATCAACCATGACCCTCTTCATATAGTAGCCTTCGCTTTGGACAGTCAAATGTAAAGCTTTGTTGTGGGCGGCACCCTCCAAAGGCAAATCAGCTTTACTGAAGGAAATCTGATTGATTGCGAAGAATCTTTCTGTCATCCTTTCAAGTTGTTCGGATGAAGTCTCAATAGGCACGTATGCCTCATTCAAAGCTTTTAGCAAGACCTTTTGATGTTCAGTAGACTTCATTAGAAGGGACAACATCGACACCTGCTCTGGGCATTTACGCAATTGGTCTATCACCTCATAATCAGGCATTTGCATCTTTTGAAAAAAGACCTCTGCCTCTTCAGCACTTACAGGTTTCTTCGACGGGAAACGCCTTTGTGTGGCGTTATTTACCTCCTGTGTGTTTAAGTACTTCTGTCCTAAGACACTCTCAGATGAATTTCCCACAATCTCTTTCCCTTTGCGCATAACAAGTGTTCGTTGGTAGCTCCAGGGTACTGCGGATGGATCTGTCATTGGTTTTTGTTGCATGCGTGCAATAACCACAGGTTCATCTGGTTTTCGGGCCACATAAGTTCCCTTTGGTACATACATTGATGTTTCTCTCTTTAAATGGAACTTCTTGGGGGCACCTATGGACAATGGTTTTTCCACTCTACCTCGTGGGAGGTAAAGGACTCCGCCCTTCTGAGACGATGCTTTCAATTCAATCGTCTTTTCGGATTTGGTTTCAAGAGCTTCAACCTTTTTCCCCATTTTCTCTTGTTTCGGGGTAGCCTCAGGACGCTTTTCTATGTTGGCGATGGCGATTATCGCTTTCAAAGCTGGGTCAAATTCTTTGTCGTCACAAATCATCCCAATCACCGGTCCGTTGTTGTGGGCTGGTAATGGGTTGTTTGTCACATTTGGGATGTCTTCATCCGCGAAGACGATCCTCCCTTGATTGATCAATTCTTGCACTGCCTTCTTTAACGTCCAACAATTGTCAGTACTGTGTCCTTCAACACCTGAATGATATGCACAGTATATCCCTCTCTGGTAGGCAGGAGAGTCTGGATTCTGCCTGTTCTGCGGAACAGGCTGCAATAGGTTTTCTTGCCTGAGTTTTGGGAAAAGAGTGGAATACGGCTCCCCAATCGGTGTAAAGCTCATTTTGGGTTGCTCACGGTGGCGAGCGTTATTTGGCCGTGGATTATACTGGTTTGGGTAAGGAGGTTGGTTTCTCTGGAATGGAGGTGGATTCCTGTTGGCTGGTGGCTGTGGCCGTGCCTGAGGTTGAATGTTCATGACCGCATAGGGTGGAGGCGGAGGAGCATAAGCCATGCCGTGATGTGGATAATAATGTTGGGGGACCCTGTCGGAGAATACCTGCCTTGAGGTTCGATATCTCCTGTCTTCTACCGCTGCCATAGCAGATTCTTCTTTCTTCTTGCTTCGGGGCATCCCTCCAGACCCGCCTTGAATGGCTTGGGAAGTTGCCCGAATGGCCGCTTGGCTCAAAATTCGCCCTGTTTTCAAGCCATTTTCTACCATTTCTCCGATTTTGATAGCTTCGGCGAAAGGTTTTCCCATCGCCGACATCATATTTTGAAAGTAATCGGGCTCTTGAGCTTGGAGAAAAGTCGTGACCATTTCAATTTCGTCCATGGGGGGTTTCACCCTGGACGCTTGCTCTCGCCACTTGATGGCATATTCTCTCAAGCTTTCTGAGGGCTTCTTTTTTAAGTTCGATAGAGAATTCCTGTCCGGCGCAATATCGATGTTGTATTGGAATTGTTTTACAAAATCTCTGGCCAGATCATCCCAGATGTGCCATCGAGATATGTCTTGATCCATGTACCACTCCGATGCTATTCCGACCAAACTCTCTCCGAAGTACGCCATCAACAATTCTTCCCTGCCGCCGGCACCCCTCAATTGATTGCAGTATTTCTTCAAATGAGCAATGGGGTCGCCATGTCCGTCGTACTTTTCGAACTTTGGTGTCTTAAAACCCGATGGCAAATGGACGTGCGGGAACATGCACAGATCGGCGTAAGATACACTCTTCTGTCCACTCAGACCTTGCATGTTCTTAAAGCTTTGTTCCAAACTCCTCATTCTTTTTGCCATCTCATCCTGCTCGGGGGTCTTTGGATTTTGGCTCGGTAGGAACTCATATCGAGGTGGCTGAGAATATGTATTGGTTGCAACCTGGGTATGGTCCCGTGTGAGCGGTGGTGCTGGGAATGTAAAGGATGAGGAGTCGAAGAAAGGAGCGTGTGCGGTGGGGTGCGTTGTGATTGGAACTGGCAATTCAACGGACGTTCTTGCAGATGTATCATGTGGTGCTACCCGAGGATGGGATGTGGAGGGTGATTCAGAGAGGTTTGTAGCATTGGAATACCCGAACAGAGTAGGCGGGTAATTGACGGGGGTATTTGAAATACCGCTTGACCTGAGAAGAATTTCAGGGAACCCAGGGACCAGACTCGGGGGTTCTTTCCCGTTGTTCCAATCGTCCAACATCTCGAGCATGCGGCAACGCAACATTCTATTCTCCTCCAAAGCTGCCGACTCAGTAGCCGGGATGGTTGTCAATGAGCTTTCCTCTGAAACGGGAATGGTTGCTAAAGGCATTTCTGAAGACATGTCGGCACCCTTTTTGATCTAGTAAAATAGGAATGAGTACTTTCAGGCTGCCGAACTTTTCCTTTGGACCTTGTGAAGTACGAATGTGGTGCCAGATTACCGCAAAGTCAACCACTTTTACTAAAAACCTGGATTTTGGCAAACAAACGGTTAGTCTGAAACAACATAACAGATAAGTAATCTCACGTTGGGTGCGATGCACTTATACAGGTGACAATGTTGCTACATGTATTCGTTTGCGATGCGTCATTCCGGTTTGTATCGATCTTCTTTTTAACTTCTTTCCCCCCTTTTTTTTTTTTTTTTTTCATTTTTATTTTTATTTATTTATTTTTTAGTGATGGTCGAATCTTATGTGGATTGCCTACGTATCATGTCCCCGCATGAATCAGACCGAGCGTAGTTCGGAAACAATAAACATAAGATGAAGTGTTCATGAATTTTATTTCAACAAACTTAAAACTTGAAACACTTGCAAAATGTCAACAATGGAGAAAAATTCGTACAAGGACAAACAGACTCTAAAACAAAAGACTCTCCTAAGCATGTTCCAACGCCTCGAATCTTTGCGCCCGGGGGGCGTTGTTTGGCCTTGCTGCAGTTCTTGGGGTGAGATCTTTCTGTATACTTCCCAATTCCGCCATGACCTGGTGGACACATTCCATGATTGAAGAAAAGAGGGCAGGCCGAGGTACTTGTTCGCAGTTCAAACACTTCATAGTAATGTAGTGCCCGATCTCATTGATCCTGGTTCTGATTATGTCTTTTTCTCTGAGCAGCTGCCCTATGTGCCTGTTCTTTGCCCCTAATACTTGAGAGTTGCCGGAGACATGGTCCAAGAGCCTATCTATTTGTCTTTCCATCCGTGCCATCAAGTTGTGACAACGGTCTCTATCTGCTTTAGCATCCTGGACTTGCCTGAGAGTTCGTTCTTTAAGAGTGGCATTTGCTTTTCTTAAATCAACGATGATCGCATCATAGTCTTTTTCTACTTGTTGTAGACGGAGTGCTTCTTGGTGGGCCGCTCTCTTCCATTTTGTTCGGACTGCAACCAAAGCCGCTTTTGCCTTCTCCAAGTCTTCTTGGTGTTCAAAGGCTTTCCTTTCCAAATTGTTTATCAGCATTTGATCACTCCGACTCCTCCTTGACCTTTCTGCGGCCAATTGCATCTCTTGAATTCGAGTTTGGAGTGCTTCTCTTTCTTGCTCCCAACCGGCCCTTTCCCGATCGAAGTCAGCCCGTTGTATGTCCATGGCCGCTTCCAGGATTCCTTTGTCTTCTTTTAAAGTGTTGATGCAAGATTGGAAATTTTGTGCTGTCTCATGCTCAGCCTCTCTAACTCTGGCTTCTATTTCTCTCTCCCAATCGACGGCATACTTCGCTGACCTTTCTGACCTTTGCTCTGGTATTGGTTGGTTGTGGAACCATTCAAGATAAGCGAGACTCACTTCTCCCCGTTCCCGATCGGCAACCATTTCGTTGATGTCGGAGAGTCGACTACCGAACCAAACCTTCTGTGCATAAGTCTCCCTCGGGGTCTCTTCTGTCACAAATTCCCATACAAATGATCGCATATCCTCAATTGGGGTCTTTTTCTGTTCTCTTCCCAGCTGCCGCATGACACGTAGCGGGGCATATGGTTGGAAACCCCTGAAACCCATTAATATGTAGAATGGGCGGTATGTAGACATATGCATGATTTTGGCGGAAGGGAACCAATAATAATTCCAGGTAAGTTGATCAGCTCTCAAAGAGTTGAGGAGTTCTTGCCAAGTCCTCAAGTCTTCTGGAAGGTTACAACGGGCGGCTCTGTTTGTATGACAACGAATATAATTCAGCCAATCTGTTTTGAAGTTTATCACAATTGGGTGATGGTAGAGATGCTCTATAAACCACATTTGTAATAAAATATTGCAACCCTCAAAATAGTCTTGTCCTTCTTGGCACCGAGTTAAGGCCCGGAAGATGTCTCCTAGTATCATCGGAAGAACAGTGTGTTCCTCGTTACTCTGTAGATATGAGACCACCGCAGCTAAACGGATTCTGATGCGTCCACCACGTTCGGGAAAAACCATGGTTCCCAAAAAAGCGATCATGAAAGCATAGATTCTTAAATTTCCCCAGGCGTCATAATTCAGCTGGTTAACAAATTCGACGTTTGAGAATTTCCCAAACCCTTCCTTATCACCAAATCTGTCGTAGAGATAATCTAGTGGCACCCAACCGTTCTCCAGACAACCGAGGGGAACCCGCCGGAGACATAGCTTTTTCAAGAAGTTATTCACACTCATCTGCCTAGGAGCTGCAGGCCTCATCTTGTGCAAATCTCTTCCGAGCCCTGTGAGTCCGCCCAATTCTTCCAAAGTGGGTGTCATTTCACAATCCCGAAATTTGAACACATTGCTTGTTGAGTCCCAAAAACTCACTAAAGCTCTGATCACATTTTTATCCGGTTTTATCATCATGATGTCCGGAAGAAACTTGAGGTGCTTGTGAACTTGATTTCTTTCCCAAGCTGAAAAACTAGTCCACCATTTACGGAGCCGATCTGGGGTTTTGTCCCGGACCATGAACATAGGTGGCATTTCGTCTCTCACCCTTTTCTGGCCGATTCGTTGCGAGGAAGTCATGCTGATCCTAGAAAAGATAAAAAATGAACTTAAGATCTTTTTTTTTCAAGAAATTTTTTTTTTTAATTATATATA